>JARKID010000025.1:600000-1168176 GCA_029449255.1 Mycena polygramma
GGATGATAGAGATGGCCATGTTTTTGCTTTTTTTCTACGGCGAACATGTGGGGCGTCGTCGCGGCTTGCCTCGATGAGGTCGCCGTCGGTCTACCAGGCCACCTTCGTCATGCTCAGGAGTCAAGAAGAGATCTGCCCAGGTCTCGTCATGCTCAGGAGTCAGCGTCAAGAAAGGCTCAAAGTTCAAGCAAAACCGGCCACAAAAGTCTCCGACGCGTAATCTTGGAGAGGAAATCCCGCAGAGATCGTAGTACGCGTTAGTCCAGAGCGCGCAGGTTCGTATTCGCTTATGGGTTATGGACGGACGGCGCGTTTGTCCAGGCGCGGTGTTGGCAATGGCTTTCGGCGGTGTGTAGCGAATATTCTTGCTGCATTTGACATTTTTCACAATGCGAAAACCCAGACCCTGAAGACATCTTGGTCGCGGTTTCTCTTGAGCAACGGAGGCTATGTATCCAATACCGTTCGCAGGTCGTCGGGTGCCGCGTCGCATCTTGCTCCTCAGCCATACTCGCGTCGTTGACAGTATAGAGCGGCAGACGACAATGTATAAGCAGTGTACAACCTAGTACGGCTTGAATCGTCTTGATGCCTTCAATTTCTCTACCTTGGCCTTGTCCGCCTCCCAATTCTTCTTGAGCTCCATCAAGTCTACAAACGCCATTAGTTGCCGTTTTTTTGTCATCTAAGCCAAAAAAAAAGCGAAAACATACCATTCCGTTGCTTCTCAGCCTTCTGGAACGCATAAAAGTTCGCCTTCTGCTTCGGCTCCTTCTTTTTATTCCGCGTCCTCGTCTCCCCGCTCTCCTGGAACTTCTTACTCGCGACGGCGACCCCGCCGCCGAGTGTCTGGCCGTACGCGCCGCCGCGCGTCACCAGCGTGAAGCCGTCCTCGTCCACGATCGCCTCCCCTTTGCGGTACTTCGACGTCTGCTTCGTCTGCCGCTGCTCGAACTCGAACAGCTCCATCGCGGAGTCGGCGTGCGCGCGCACGGTGTCGAGCGGTGGGCGGAGGGAGTCGTAGAGCGCGGCGTAGTGTGCGACACCGGCGGGCTCCTCTGATGTGGGCCATGGTCGGGTTTTAGGTTGTGGCGCTAACGCGCGGTCTAGCGAGGATGCGTCGAGGAACACAAGGTGCGCGGTCCGTCCAGTTGGTCGTAGCCGCCGTAGAGACATCGAGGGTAGCGGTATCACTTTCGGGGGGACGGGCTTGCTAATTTTCCTCCGTTTCCGGGGCTGCCCCTCCGCTGCGTCGTCCACCGGCTCCTCAGCAGCGTCTTCCATCTCCTCATCGTCGTCCTCGTCACTGTCATCGTCCTCAACCAGAGTCTCCTGCGCATCCAAGTCAAAGACAACCTTCTCGACGGTACCGGCGCCCTTGAAGAGGAGGGAGAGCTCCCGGTCCGTCGCGTCTGGGGGCACGTTCACCAGGAAGAGCGTTCGGCCGTCTGGTAAGGCTTGGGGGGAGACGTTTTTCTTGGATCCGGTGTGCGCGCGGGCGTAGATGTAGTGCGTGGAGGCGCCGGCGTATGATACGGGGAGGACGGTGAAGCCCGCGACGGAGCTTGGGAGGGACATGCTAGAACGCGAAAAAAAAGGAAAGGTGTTGCGATTCGAGGACGATGCCCAACATTCGCACATAACACGTCAACAGAGAAAAAAGGCTTGAACGCTTGAGGCTGCTTGACCATGGCCAGATATTCGAGGCGAGACTCCAAGCGCCCGCCTCTTGCGAGACTGGCGTTCAAGGAAGAGCAAAAGATCGGGAATCGCTGCAACACACTTCACGTTTACTGTTCTGGTCGACGACGAGGCTGGTAAGACGACGTTCGTAGGCGACTCAAGCTTATAAGGGACATGCACGGAGGACTGGAAGAATGTGTATAGTATTCAAATTAAGGTCGAGCTAGTACATAACATAACGAAACGAACGAGAGAAAAAGAGATGTATGCACCATGGTTTTACCACACTGCGAAAGCCGCATAGCGACACCACAGATGATTCAGGAATATGAGAGCTGCACGCACGACGCCCCGTTACAAGCCCCCGCCCCAATTCAACGCCGAAGCGGACTCGGGGCACAAACGAACAGGAACGCCGCGACTCGTTCTGGTGAGCACCCCGCCCCGAAGGTTGGGACGCCTGCCTCTGCCAACTTGGTTAACGCCACCAGACGAGCGAACGTCTGCGCTGAGGCGAGCGCTCCGATGAGTTGGTCAGACACAACGAGCAAATTTTGTTGCGGGCGGCTTTTTATAGGCCGGGCGGAGTTTGAAATTTGATGGCACGTGAGAGACGCGGAGTGATGGGAAGGGTACAAATAGAGCCAAGCGGCGTCTTTGAGGGAAGACGCGTTTCCGGAAAACAGACGCCAGGGTTTGAGTAGCTTTGGTTGCAATTCGGCAGATTATGGTATTCGGTCTTGGAAACTCAATGCGCGTACAAGCAATGTATTAGAATGCAGCTGTAGTAGATGGTCCTATGTCTAATTCGGAGAACCGCTTACATCCGGGCCAGCTCTACAGCCCGCTCACACACCGTTTCTATATCCCACCGCTCCTTCTTCCCCAGCCCATGCTTCAAATCCAAGGTATCCCCAATCTCATCACACGCGCGCAGCACCGTGTCAATGTCCTCCTTCGTGTGCGACGCGCTGACGCAGAACCGCACCCTGCTCGTCACGAGCGCGCACGCCGCTGGAAACACAGACCATGAATTAGACGATGATAATTAGGTGGAAGAAGAGGAAGGAGGAAGGACGCACGGTACGCGACGACCACAACGACGATGGGGGTGGAGTACTGCTTCATGAGGCAGTGGAACATGTTCATCTTGCCGGGGTTGAACAGCAGGAGCGGGATAACAGGCGACATGGGGTGCCCATACGTGATGAACCCGAGCTTCGTCAGGCCCTCGTGCAGGTAGCGCGAGTTGAACGTGAGCCGGCGCAGCCGCGTGCGGCCCTCGACGCCAGACGACAGGCTCGGGTCGAGCGTCAGCCACGACGGCAGGAGCGCCTGCGGCGCGGGGCCGGGGTGCACGTCGGCGTGGTCCGTGAGCCGCAGGGTGGAGGTGGAGCTGGAGCTAGATGTGGTGGGCGCGGGGGCGACACCCATGATGCTGGCCATGCTGGAAACGATCTGCATGAGCACGGGCGGTGACATGGCTTCTCCATATGCGCCGAGGTACCCGCGCACGCGAAGGCGGTCGATGAGCACCTTGCTGCCAGCGATGTAGCCGCCGGCCGCGCCAAACGACTTGGTAAACGTTCCCATCAAGACGTCGACAGAGCGGGGATTGATACCGAAGAAGTCGCAGACACCGCGCCCGTTCGGGCCAACGGCACCGATAGAGTGCGCCTCGTCAACGAAGAGGTAGAACTGCGCCCATTCAGAGAAAAAGATGGAGAGATTTGAAAGCTGTTTACCTTGTACTTCTTCTTCAGCTCGATAACCCGCGGCAGGTCGACGATGGTCCCTTCCATGGAAAACAAGCCCTCCACAATGACGAGGATCTTCTTCCACGGCCGGTGCGACTTGGGCTGTCCTTGCGAAATTGCGTCGCGCAGCAAAGCCTCGAGGGCGGCCATATCGTTGTGCTTGAATACCTGGATGTTCGCCCCGCTCAAGCGCACGCCGAAGCGAATACTCGCGTGGTTCAGCTCGTCGGAGACTACAAGGCAGCCCTTCCCGACGAGCGCTGGAATATACGCCGAATTGGTCGCGAATCCCTGTGGCCCGCGTCAATGCTCGATCGGGTGCCATACAGAGATGAATTACCATAGAGCTGATCAAGCTGTCCTCTTGCCCCACAAAACGCGCAACCAGTGATTCTGCAAGACCGTGGAGGTCGGTGGAGCCTCCCTCTAGACGCGCGCCCGCAGACGAGACACCGTACCGCCGGATGCTCTCCTCGACGGCATCCGCACACCCGCCCTTGGCCTGCGCAAACCCGAGATAGTTGTACGACGAGATGTTCAGCGCGCGCGTCCGGGTGCCGGTGAAGATCTGCGCCGTGTTGTAGTCCGGGGAGTAGCGGTCGAGCAGCATGATCGTGCGCCCCGCGACGCCGGTGACGGGCTGCGAGAAGCACTCGTCCATACGCAGCTTGAGTCGCCGCGTGTAGAACGAGTCAAAGTCCGAGTTCAATGGCGCGTAACCCTGCAAAGGGGTTAGACGGCGCCAAGGGTGCAGGGGTTCGTTACATTTTGGGGCATCAGATGGCGATACGACGACGGGTAGAAGCGTTTTCCCAAGAAGTCACGGATGTGGCCTAGGACGATTAGTATGAGGTAGCTAGTAATAGCTCAATATTTGAAACTGACAAGTCGATGGAGGTAAACGCACCTGATATACGTGGTAATAAGGATATAATACGGCGGGTCTTGGGCGACATGGATCAGGGACGTCCCAGGGATGTGCTCGCTGGTGAACCGGAACTCCTCGTTGGCGCAATGGCCATACTCCGAGTGGACGGTGGTGAAGACCTGCTCGGAGGTGGGCGCACGCAGGGGGTATTCGAGACGGTTGGGCTCCTCGTTCTCGTGCAGAACCGCGTCCTCCGAGTCTGAGGTGACCGACGACGACAGGGAGAGCGCGGGCGTCGCAGTGGGCGGCGGGTGGGCTCTCAGACGGCGAGCATCGGCCTCGGAAAGGGCGGAAAGATACGAGGCGGCGGTTTTTGGGGCCAAGGCAGACGCACTCTTTTTCTTGAATATGGAGGATGTGGGGGACATGTTGCTGAGGGCCATTGGAGACGGTAGCGGAGAAGAAGGCATCTCGAGAGGCCCTCACAGAACAGTCCAAGAACCAACGAAAAACGCCGGCGGTGCTGAATATCGTCCAGTCAGATCACCAACGTAAATATCTTACGACACGGCCCGTCGGGTATACACAATCCGATTAGGGCCGAGCCTCCACCGATTCACTCCGAGGACGAGCAATAAATGACCAGAGTAATAGCTATCCTACTTACATCCACAAGGCTACATAGAAACTAATTCCTGCTCTCTTGTCTGAACCCTATGTCCGACTCTAAGTCGTCGCAAGGAAGTGCCTCCTTGATGTCCTGCGAGCGCTGTGTGTACGTCTCTCGCACGACATACACCCCGGACTGCAGCTCAAGATCCTGCGAGCTGTGTCGCGGGCCCGGGAAGTGGCGCCGTGGCGACGTTGGAGGCTGGCTCTTCCGTGCGTGAGTACCATTGATGCTTAGGGGCCCTGATCGGTAGTAATTGTCCGTAGTCGAGGATTCGTCCGAGTTGAGGCGTTGAGTGCTGAGAATGAGATGTTGTACGGCTGCGATACAGGTTTAGAAGGCTCTTTAAATAAAAAGGACTGACTCACCAATCAGAACAATGGCCAGAGGTAACGTTGCTCCGACACCCGTTTTAAAGACCTCTTCAAACTCCAGCACAACCCATCTGCAAAGTATTAGCGCGTAGACACATACGTTTGGATGAAACACACAAGTTGGCGAGGAAAACGACCAGCGTGTACAACAGGCCATTTCGCAGTACGCGCCGAATGAATCTCGACATGGTGCTGCAGACGAATATCAGTATCGTAATAAACCGTCGGCGGAAGCGCGTACAAGGTTCCTTGCATCCGAGCAGAATAAACTAGGTAAAACGCCCCCGTCGCACAGGCGATGACATCGTAGGCCATGTGCGCACTATAATAACTAGTAAACTGTCAGTGGGAAGTTCTCGCACAGTAGAGAGCCCGGTACACAATGTTCCAATCCGGCTGCTGGGTGATCAGATGCATTCCGCAAGAGGTGTTCTCGTACACACCTCGCCCGCCGCAAACACTTTTCCTTTACACCTATATCGTAGTCAGAACGATGCCCCAATTACACCTGAAATAACGCACTCTCCCTGGACAAACGCGAGTCGAATGTCAGCGCGGTGCAGAAAATATGTTTCTTAGGCCGTACCCCCGTCGTTTCAGGCTAGAGGCCGGTCAATATTCATTTGAACGCGCAAGAGTGGTTCACACACCAGTCTGTGGTACACGATCCCAAATATTTGTACCGGAAAGCCCATGAGTAGAATGGCGCCCAGCCCCCAGTATACTAGCGCCGAGCGGCCCGATATCGCGTACGTCCTTGGTTCTTCATCAGGACAACGCGCAAAGCCGCGACGACCGACTTGCCTGATAAATATCAATATTTGGACGGCCATTCCCGCGAGCACTATTGCCGCCGGCGTTAGCGCGGATAAATGATACGAAGGCAAGCGCGCTCACTGGCAGTGACGTTGGGCACCATGTAGAAGGGCTTGCACGACGCGGCGGTAAAGTTTGTACCGTAGAAACCTATATGCGATGCGACGTGAGAATGGATATCGTGCAAGGCGAGACGGACCGGACCGATGCCATTCGTTATCAGCGAGATTATCGTCATGCTGGAGAGGCGTAAGGATGTGCTTGCCTCCACGATCGCGAGACTCACTAGCGAGCAACAGCATAGAAGAAACACACGGGGCTGAGAGTCCGCAGTCTCCACTGCTTTCTGTAGAGTTGCAGTGTGCCCGGGATCGTTTGTAACACGTCCCCGCCAGCAAGCGTGAAGGAGCTTTTGAGTCAGATTCATTAGCCTGAGCTTGAGTCGCAATTCGCAGCAGCTACACTTGCATAACGCGGAAGATGTTTGCTTTGCTGTTTACCGCCATGGAGAGAGGACGTGAAGGGAGACGGAGCGGCGAGACACAAGGACATGGATTGCTTTTATTCCCACTGGACCGAGAACCTGCCGTGTCGAAATACACACCGTCTTGTGGACTGAAACACGGCGGCCGACACATCGGATCGGAGGTATACCTCGATTCACAGACTCAAAGTCATAAGCCCGCTCTTGTGAGCTTCGACATCAGTTTAACGTGGAGCGATTCCGGTGAATTGCGGTGAGACGAGGCAAGCCGCAGCCAATGCCCAAAGCCAGTCAGAGTCTGTCTATTGGGTTTCCTGCGCGCAGTGCCAATCTGCAGAGTAGTCAAAATCCATTTTCCTGCGCCTTGAAAGGTCGTCAAGGCAGGCCCCCGAGTGGTTACGGAGATTCTAGGTCCTGGTACGTTTGACTCCTTGCGATCTTGCCCTGCAGAGACTTGAAATTCGAGTCTGCGGAAATTGAAATCCCCAGAACGACAACGTAACAGAGGCAGATATACTCCGGCGCGGTCAAGGCGCGGTCCCATCGGGCAATAACTCAAGTACTTGGGTTGCTTAGCGAAAAGGAACAGTGAACTTGCCTTGATTCGGCAAGTGGCGATGCCCGGAACACGCCGCGTATCACATGAGTGCCCGGGCCGCCTCTTGCCGCCGCACATCCTTCGCGTAACGCGTACCTCACGCGCTAGACCGGTGCCGTCTGCAAACCTAACGTACAACCAGGTACAATCGAGGCTCGAGCACACCCACAACCCTTGAACTGCTTAAACATCGTCCCTCGCGAGACCCTCGTCGGGCTCTTATATTTTTCCGAGGCGCAAAAGAGGCACGCGGGAAGTTCTGTCTATACCTAGCCGGTGCCTGGCAACTTCGCGAGGATCAAGGAGCATCTCTGCAATTTCTCCGAGCTGGGTGCCGGCCCGATGCTCGGACGCCTCAAAACGCCCTCTGTCGGGAGCTCACAGGTTGGACCCACCCGCCATGTTACTGCTCAACCGGGCTCTACAGCTAGCTGCTGCCACTCTTTTGGCCTCCCCCGCACTTGCTACACCCTCATTATCCTCCGTTGACCGGGCCACTGCAGAGCCCAGAGGTTTCGCCGGCACGCTAACTTCACCGTTGGGCCCTGTTGTAAATCTTGGGTAGCTCTGGGTAGCTCTCTGCTGTCCTCTCCGACTCACCACGCGTCTTTTACAGCTATGCTGCATATGCGGGCAATGCCACGCTCCCAGATGTAACCTTTTATGGCGGCATCCCTTACATCCAGCCCCCAGTCGGAAATCTTCGGTTCGCGCCTCCGAAACAACTGACCGAGATCTCCAACCCCTTCTTGGCCAACGACGATGTCGTCGACGCGCGCAATTGGGGACCGCTCTGCATTCAACAGCCCGCTGTAATGGGGATCGGGAGCGAAGGTGCGTAGCTTGGTATCTTCACAGTATAATCTTACTGACGTTTGCCAGATTGTGTCACGCTTAACGTCTGGACCCCTTCGAACGCGACTGCAAAGAGCAAGCTTCCCGTATATGTTTACATCGTGCGTTTACCACCGCGAGTCGTGAGCTACGGAGATTGACTGGTCAACAGCACGGGGGCGGCCACTACTACAACTCGTGCGTTATCCTCACTCGTGTTTAGTTGAGATGCTTAATGTATCATCCACAGTGCACAAGGTATTTACCCACCCGACTGTCTCTGCCGTTGACCAATCACCAAAATCTTGTCAGGCTTCCCGGCAAACGACTGGGTCGCCCGATCGGGCGGGGGGCTCATCGCCGTATCTCTGCAGTATCGTGTAAGCGCGTCTGCTGCCGGTCTTCCCTGCATTCCTTAATGCACCTCTTTCCGTCAGCTGGGTCTCTTGGGCTTCCTTTCTGGATCTGCCATCACCAAGAGCTCAACCGCCGGCCCCAACAACGGTCTTTTAGACCAGCGGGCCGGCCTCGAGTGGATCCAGCGCAATATTGCCGCTTTTGGCGGGGATCCAACGAAAGTCACAATCGGAGGAGAAAGCAGCGTGAGCCAAATTTTAATCCGGAATCTCATGTGCTCATTATACAATTAATCTAGGGAGGCGGTTCCGTGGCCCTTCATCTCACCGCTTATGGTGGCGAGAAAAATCCGGTACGATAAATTTGAGTTTTCTTAAACATCTACTTATTCGTATCCAGCCCTTCCGCGCTGTTGTGAGTGTCAATTCGGGCTACGCCTTGTAGTTTGCTCTAACATCTTCGGTGTCAGGTCATCGAGAGCCCCGGTATGTTGTTGGGATAATTGTTTGTTTCCGCTGATCGAAACCTTGCAGGGAACGATCCCTTCTATACCACTGACCACTCTGAGCAATGCTTCGGGAACGTCACCAAACAGGTCGGCTGCTCCGGTGCCTCCGACGTCGTCGCCTGCATACGCAAATCCTCCAGTAGGGCCACTTATTCCCTGCTATCGCTTTGTACTCATCTTGCCTATCAGTCGGAGCAATCGTCTCCGCTGTCAACAACAAACCCTCTACCTGCAAGTACGAGCCTGTCATTGACGGCGACTACGTTCCGGACATCACTAGCAAACTTCTCTCCGCTGGTAACTTCTCAAAGGTAACGTTCGCCTTCAGTGGGGAATAGACGAATGCTGACGGATACCCAAGGTGCCCATTCTCGCTGGCCACAACGCCCAGGACGGCTCCATCTTCGTCGGCACGCCCGCCTCCATAGTGACGGACCAAGACATTGTCAATGCGGTACTCAAGCGCTACCCAGGACTGGTGCGATTCATCTGCCCACCCAAGGCGGTTTGTATCTGACATGCTGCGTATCTCAGCCGACGGGTCTCACTGACGCAATGCTCGTCACGTACCCGCCTGCCTCGAACACTACGCCGTGGACGACCCAGTGGGAGCGCGCCATGTACGCGTACATGGAGAGCGAGGTCAGCCGATACACTTACTTCGCGCGTCCGGATTCATCTCACGAGCGAGCCGAGATAGCTGGCGTGCTGGGACTATTTCATAGGAAACGTCAGCGGCAAGCCCGCGTTCAACTACCGCTGGGACGCGCCGGACCCCAATCTCATCGCGGCGCGCGGCGCGTATGTGGGTGCGGCCCATACGTACGTCAATTTCTTCCTTCCTCTACTATATTAACTGACGGTCACAGTGCTGAGCTGTTCTACCTCTACGACGGGACGAACTCGGGCCCTAGCGCCTCCGTCGCGCAGCCCGTCTTCACCGTCTTCAGCGCCGCACAAGACGTCTTGGCGCGCCAGGCCGTCGCGTGGTGGTCGAGTTTCGCGCGCACGCTTGACCCCAACACGTTCGCCGCCCCCGGTGCGCCGACGTGGGAGCCCGCGTCGAAGGGCGGCTTCATGGTCGCGAACCTCGGCGCCAACGTTACTACGCCGAGCAGCGGCATGGCGCAGCGCACGGACGACTACCCGAAGCGCTGCGCGTGGTGGCGGAGCGTGGGGACAGAGCTGCGGCTCTGATTCAAAGATGTGGGCGCTCTTTCGTCTGGTAAATGTGAGCGCTCTTTCGCAAGGGTGAGGAATGCTCTGATGCTTACAAGTGCATAGGTACTGGTATTTTTCGCGGGACTTTTCGGAATCAACATAGAGCTATGGCATAGTTATCATACATTGGTTGACTTTCCATAAGCGTAGATAAATTCCTGAAGAATACTTTCAAGCTTCCCGACGACAGCTGTCGGGACCCCATCAATCGGGAGCCCAAAAGTAGACACGATTTAATGCGAATCTAGAAAAATCTGAAGGAGGTGTCGCTACCCCCCCTCCAGATTTTTGTAGATGAATAAACTGGTTGGCTGGGACCCACACCTGCCTGCCCTTCTCCCAGGCCGTCCCGTGGCCCATTCGCTTCAAGTAAAATTCGATACACTCCCAACGGCCATCGGACTTCATTCCGACTCTTGTGCAAGGAGAGACGCAACTTTGATGCAAATATTCTAGGTCATGAAAACCCAACCCAATAAGGGTGTTCAATTCTTCCTTGCTGGCAACTTTTAAAAGTTGGAAACCCTTAAGCGAGCTTAAGCGGGGCTTTAGCGAGGGTTAGCGAGCCTTAGCGAGGGTTAGGCGAACTTGCCAGCTTGCCAACTTCAAGAATTGAACACCCTTAATGTCAGACAGTCAGAATATCTTGAAGCTCGATCGCATCACTGGCACCTTCAACCAAGCTCAGGAATTTTCTAAGCTTATGGAAAGTCAACCATTGCTACATGGGCCTTTTAATACTGCATTTGAAGACGGAATCACAAACTTATGGCGTGAATTTGAGGCTTGAAATTTTGATTATTGCGCCAGGTGAATTCCGCTGATGTGTTTTGTGTTCTGTCCACCATCGGCGCTCTTAGCCTGCGGCTTCTTCTGTCTGCTGTAACCAGCTGCGCGGCGTCTGAATAATCCTCGCAGCAAAGGTTGCGGCACAGTGCTGCAATCACGTCCGCAGCATACTGACTGGCCGGCCCGCAGCAACTCTGATTCGTCCAAATACCTCGCTGCGCGATCCCCTCAGCCAACTTGCACTGCCCACTCCTGGCTTGTCTGCGGCGCAATGATCATTGACGAAAAGGTCCTCAACCCGCCACCGCCGTACACCAAGGCGCATTCGCCACCCCCGAATGCCGCATGGCGCACCTTTTCCGCACTTCCACCGCACCTCCTCCTCCAGATCGTCTACGCGACGTTCTCGGACGCATATGACATCGAGGACGCCAAGGAGCAGCGCAAGACTCTGTACTGGCTCGCGGTCGGGCTGAGGCTGGTCAACCGCCTCTTTTACTTCAGTCAGTTCTTGGTTTCCGTTGACTTGCACGAATGTGTTTTCTAATTCGCGTACGCAGCTTCCATGAACGTCCTGCGCTCCATATACCTCCCCGCGTACGACTCGCTCATCCGCCCCCCCTATTCCTCCGACCCATTCCCGCACTCAAACTCGCAGTCGCTGCGTTCGTCGCTCGCGTCCCTACAACGGGAGACGTCTGTGCTCGATCACTTCATCGCGCTCAAGGTCCGCGAGGACGTCTGGACCGACGACTCGTCGCTGCATCTGGAGCGCGACGAGTCCTTCACGGACCTCTTCAATCTCATGCAGCCGCGCAGCCGCCTCGAGGATCTCGTCCGTGAATACGGCGTGGCGGAGGGCATAATATACATCGACCGCCGGCGGCCGCGCACGCCCGGTGCGTCCTCGGTCGACCTGCGCGCGGGAGAGTCGGCGCCGACGTCGACCATCATGCGCTCCGCATCTTCATATGCTGCGCTGACGGCCCGGCTGTCCGCAGCGTCCGCCCCCAGCTCGAGTTCGAGCTCTTTCTGGCGGATGAGCATCGGGAAGGGGAAGGGGAAGGCCGTGGCGCCCGTGAAGCTCCCTTCAACGAAGGTGACGATAAACCCCCTCGCGTTCTCCGTGCTCTCGGTGTCGTTCTCGTCACGACGAGTCGGCCTCGTGCTGACCACGACCGGGAGCAGGCGGACGGTCGTTGAGGTTTCGCGGACGCGAGACGAGCAGCTGGAGGTGGCTGCACGAAAACTCGTTTGGGAACTGCGGGACAGGCTGGTCGACGATGTGGATGGACTTTAGGTATCTCGCGGTTTATTATTATTATTTCTCATCTATGGACCAAGTTGTACTCTAAACATACTCATGTACTTACATATAAAGCTTTCACCGGGATACGAAATCATGGCATTCGGAACGACAACGATGATTCGATTATAATGCCTGCGATGATGTTCGGTGTTCGAAATACGGCTCGACTCCATGTAGCTAAGATATCTCTTTGTCGGTGGCAGATCCTGCGATATCGAGGACGACTTCCTCGGAGCGCTCCTTCTCCTTCTCCATCTCCCATTCCTTGTTGAGTTGCGTATGCAGAGGCAATCCTCGCATGAGAAGACTAGCCAAAAGCCCCAGCCCAGCGAGACCAATGTGAACTTGCCACAACTTCGTCAGACTCTGAGCAAACGCCGCTCTAACCTCATCTTTCAGGGGTTGAGGGAGGCTAGGGATTTGGGGGATCGCAGCGTAGGCAATCTCGATCCCTTCCGGGAATAATTGGCTGAAATCGGGGGGAAGCAGCTTCTTCAGCTGGTTTTGCAATACGGTGCTTCCGATGGTGACACCCCACGTCTGAGAACATAGTTAATTGTGGGAATTGAAACGGGGATGTCTGCACATACCTGGGCAAGTGCGCGCAAGTAGTTGTAGAATGCCAGCGCCTGGGCGCTGGAGGTAATCGGCAACGGCGCCAAGATCGGGAAGTAGAGATTCATGTATAAAAGTCCGATCCCCAGTCCGTTGATGATTTGGAAGCCGATAGATTTTGCGCGGCTGGAATCTGCAGTAATCGTGCTCAACAGACCCGAACCCAAGACGAGCACGGCCCAGCCCGACCAAAGCTGCGGGCGGTAGCGTTTGAATTTGTTCACACTGAATCCAGTTAACATGGTGATTGGGGCAATGCTGAATGCGATGCCGAATAGATCGACGCCGGACGCGATTGGGGAAGCATCCTTGCAAGCTTGGTAGTAGACCGGGAGGTAGTCTAAGATTACAGCAATGGTGAGCCGAACCGGAGCTTCAGAGAGGAGCTGTTGCTCGTACAGAGTAAACTCAGATGAGGCATTGATAAGATGAAGGTTTGCAGAAATCTGGAACGATATAAGTGTGCGAACAATGAGCTGGCTTTATTAACATACCCGCTGAGACTGGTTCTATTCGCGATAATGTGGAAAGGAACCTAGGGGACATTGAAAAACAAGCTATACCGAAGATATTGTGTACCCACCAGCGGGAATCTCGTCATTTTCGCTTCATAAAAGAGGAATCCACCAATGCCGACCACCCCAAGGATTAGAGGGACGAGTACATTTGCAGAGTTCCAGGAAAATTCGATTCCACCCCAGGTAAGGGCAATACTGCACGCGGCGGTACTGGCGATTATTATCGCGTTGCCCCTAGGGCAGACGTGAGCTGCATTTTAAATAACGGACGAAGAATGACCAACCCCCAATCGATTTTCATGAGCTTTTCCTTGACGGTACCAGGAGGAATGGGCAACCGTAGCGTGAAGAGTGTCATAACAAAGGAAAAGGCTGCGATAGGTATATTCATGTCTGGCGATATTCAGTATTTAGGTTGGGATTCGAGATACGAGACTTACAGAAGATCCAACGCCATTGGCCGCGTTGGGCCAATGCTCCGCCCACAAGGGGACCGATCCCTCCTGAGAAACACCACGCACTTCGGACTCGTGAGCAGACATTTGGAAGGTTACAGTGGAATGACATACAGCCCGAGAATTCCGTTGAAGGCTCCTCTTTCCGCCAGGGTTACGAGGTCGGACACGATGATAGTGCATAATGCAAGAGTACCGCCCCCGCCCATGCCCTGCAAAACTGATCCAATTAGGTACGAGGGCAAATGGCGAAAACATATTGCACAAACTGCGGCCGGAGAACAGTGTTCCCTCATTCTTTGCGGCCCCTCCGATGGCAGACCCCACGATGAAGAGGGCGAGTGATCCCAAAATTACAGGTTTACGCCCGAAAACCTGTGGGTGTACTCAACGAGGGGTGAAAATTCAATGAACTTGTTTACATACTTGAGCAAGTCCACCGCACAATGGTAAAATGGCTGCATTCGCCAAAGCGTAGCTTGAGCCAATCCACACGAATTGGGTAATGTGAAGCTCGCTGGCGATGACCGGGAGGGCGGTCGAGACCACAGTCTGAGAGGGATTAGTTTTTGTCCAGTTGAAACAGAGAGGTACGGACAGCTTCGAGGCATACGAGGAAGAACGATACAAACAACGAGAAGAAAACCAACCAAAAGCGGATGCCTCTCTGGGGCTTCTGGCCGTCAATAGTGTCCTCTTTGGATTTGGTCTCCGAGAGTCCGGTCGGTCGGTCCTGCATCGTACAGGGAAGAATGAAGCAGCAGAGGCAGCGGCACGAGAATCGTTGGTTTGAGGCCTCCCGGCAAGATTATGCAAACGGCAGCGCAGAAGAGGGCACGATCATACCGCACCAACTCACTGGTGAATGACTGGACGCCGGCACTACAGGGTCAGGTTGCTACGGCCCTGACAACATCAAGATACTGTGGGTGCCAGAGTACACGAACTGTAGAGAATTTCCTGATAGCAGTGTGGAGTCCGGGTTGTCCCGCTGGATATGCAATAATCTGTGAGCCAAAAACGACGCTGACACCGAATCTGGATAGACCGTTGGACAAGATACGGCGTCCGCTGACGATTCCCCGCTCGTCAGAATCAGAAGCCGGGAGAAACACACAGCCTTGCTATAAACCAGATGTGCGATGTTCTGAGTCTAGAGTCAAGCTGAGGCAATTCGCTTTGTGAATGCCAGTGCAGAGCAGAGAGCACAAAGAGAGCAAGAGCAAGTGGTTCGGGCAGCAGCCGCTCGGATGATGACTCGGATCAGGATCAGATTTACACCGCCACTCATGTGCCCCATTGAGTTAGTTTGTTCAACCTTGGTTCAACCTCAACGTTAACGCGTTAACGTCCACATGAGAATTTTTACATGGCTCGATAAGATCCGAGTTTACGGCAAAAAGTCGACGGTATAGCTCTTTTCTTCTTCCACCCGCAGAGTCGAAGATATTGTCGTCAAACAATATCGTCGTCGACGGTCCACAATGTCTTACCAGATCCAGACTCACCCCCTCCTCCAGACCAGAACAGGACTCTATTCTTTGGCCAACCAATACATCCCTCATGACAGCGCACCGGAAGGTCCTGCACTCGTTTTTGCTCACAGCACCAGCAATCATGTGTACATTTCCTCTCCGTTCATTCTCAATTGTTTCACGCTTCCTGCAGACAAAGAACAATGGGAAATCATCATCGGGAAAATTGTCGAGCTGCTGCCCGGGCGTATCAACGAAGTGTGGGCCATAGATTGGCAGAATCATGGTAATTCGGCTGTTCTGAATGATCATGCTCTTCAAACCAAAACCGCAAGTACGTGCTATTAATATTGCAATGTTTGAATTAACTTTCACATTCGAACAGCGATCGAGGATTATGCTGATATATTGCGCTCCTTCGTCGAGTCCCATTATGTTGCTGGGAAGAAAATAATTGCCATCGGGCATTCGACAGGGACATGTGCTTGGCAAGCACTAAGGCTTACATTGTATGGATGAGATCTGAAACTGAAGTAGGACTCTGGCAATCTTCCAAATATCTCTACCTGTCTCGCCCATCGCTGCGGTGATTCTGTTTGAGCCCGTTCATATACTTCCGCCCGTGACCGCCAACGACGACCGTATCCTCAAGGGAAAGCTCAATGTTCGGGGTGTCCAGTCGAGGCAAACGACCTTTGCTTCCCGAGAGGAGGCCTCTATTTGGGCACGCAAGCGTGTGCCATGGAAGATTTGGGACGACCGCATGTTCCAGTGCTATCTCGTGAGTCCACTGTCATTCACCCTCACTTCTGCGAAATCACATGGTTTTAAGCAACACGGATTCCGGCCCGTGAAAGGTTCTTCCCAGGTCACAACCAGCTGTAGCGCATCTCAAGAAATGTGGCAATGCGAGCCCAATGTGCCGATAATTGCTGGTTACCTGTATCCCAAGCTTTGCACCACTTTCGCAGTGCATGGGATATTCGGAGAGCGTCCTGAAATGTACTCCAATGTGGTCAGAGATCGTTTCTTCGACGGAAAAGAAGGCCGTTCAATGGCAACTGTCCAAATAATTCCGAAAGCAGGGCATCTGCTCGTACAGGAGAAACCCGACACACCCGCCGAAACGATCGTGTCCATTTTGCGAGAAGCAGTGCAACCTGGCGGGAAAGCGCGCTTGTAATTCTCCTCCAGACACAATCACACCGTATTTTTGCTTCAAAATCTACATAGGCAAGTACTTCCAGCGGTGTCTGAATGGAACAAAGTTTGAACTAAAATGAGTTCGTTGAATCTTGCATGTGCGAAGCGGGGCCGTGGTACTGTAAATTGTAGAGTCCTAGGCGATTCGGGGGTTAAGTCAACTTGCATGATCCCCGACAGTCCTTAACAGAGGCTGATCGTACCCCGATAAGCGGCGGAGACTGAGTAAGGCTTCAAGTTGCCATGCCCTGATCTTCCTGAAATCTCCTATCGTCTGAGCTGAGGGTCCATTGTGTGCATCGCAACATTCCAACCTGTCACTGGCTGTGGCATGGGCATACATTGACTTAATAGTGTTAGTGTCCAGCGGCAAGTTGCGGGGGCATACGCCGATCAACCCCGCGGTCCATGGCAATTTCCGAGTTCGCGGTGTAGTTAAAAACTCATTTCGACGGATTAACTCTGCTAGAGCTTCGTTCGAGTGATTCCGTATTGAAAAACATCGGAAGGAGGATCGTCAGTTCAGCGATTACGTAACACCGGTTCTTTTGAACCGTGGGAATCATAGACAAGACTTGGTTCGTTTTAGGAATTCGTTCACAACTCTTCACATTTGAGTTCCTGAGAAGGTCCGTCGTTTGTTCCCGCAGCAACCCGGCATTTCTGGCTCTGGGTTGAGTAGGACTAGAATAACTTTAAGCCGCCCAAATCACGCTGGTCCCATAAGCGCGAGGGTATATGATGTGGTGTAAACACAGGCCATGTCAATTGCAACGACTCAGAGTAATAAAAGCTTGACTACACCGAGGAAGAGAAAGAGAAAATATCCAATTCCAGGTGAACTAATTGGATTCTCTTTGCCTGATAATGACCGGAAGAACCCCTTTTTTGAATATGAAGAAGTCCTCCAAGCTTTGTTCCCACTGCGCGCGGTCCCATCCCGGATCCAGTTTCATTTCGAGTTCTTGAACAAGTGTAGCCACAACAAACTGTAATTCCAGCTGAGCCATGGCTTTCCCAGCACAATTCATCGGGCCAATTGAGTATGGAATAAACGCCGAACGGTCCGTTTGTACTGGTTCCAACGAGTTGCGATTCTCGCTCTCAAGCCACCGCTCGGGCCAAAAACGATCCGGGTCAGGGCTGAAATATCGAGGATCCCTATGAACAGCATAGGGAGGGATATAGACAGCCGCCCCCTCCGGAATGAAGCTACAGAAAAATGAGTGCTGCCATATACTGTGAGTGGACCAATATCATACATTGATCCCACGAGCTTTCCACCACTGCCTGCGACCGGCGCGCGCTGTAGGCCGGTAGGTAGTGGAGGCTGAAGGCGCATTGTTTCATTACTAGAGAGAGAAACTCAGTAATTATCGGTCCAGATTGTGTATGACTGACATGATGGCATTCAACAAGGGCATTTGCGCCAGTTTGGACGTGTAATCAGTCACAGTTTGACTCTCGTTTCGCGGAAAGACATGATCTATCTCGTTCCTGAGACTGAACAACGACGGACCGTTACATTCGAATTGATTTGAGCAAGTAGAACACGTCTTACCGGTTGAATAGAGCGAGATCCGACAAGATGTAGAAGAAAATAGAACAAAGAACGGTCGCCTGAATTTTTGGACAACGTTAGTCTGCGATAGAAACAGCAGGATGGTGTCGAACCGTTGTGTCAGAGCCAGCGACCACCGCCAAGAACGCGTCCGAGGCATATTCCGCCAACGGAGGTGGTTGAGGGGAAGGGCTGTATTCGTCCAGCTGAAGAAATAGAGTTATGGTAGATACACCATGGCTTGATTGGTTTTGGCCTACCAAGTGGGAGCTCAGATCTCCTCCGGTGAAAGCTGCACCGCGCTTGACTCGAGTTTTGGCCAGGCGGACCACGAATCGGATGAGTTGCTGGGCTTTCGCCCCCATCCCGGGCAGACCGTAGAAAAATGCAGACGCCCAAGGTACGTGCTGTGTGTACGCCTGAACTCTGTCGAAGAAGTCTCGAACACAATACTCGAAATTTTGTTTTCCTTTACCTGACCCCATCCTCCATCATCTTCCATATTCCGTTCACGTCACCTTCGCGCATTAATTCAAACCCGCCCCCGAAGCTGCGCAATGTCTTCAGTTGGAAGAAAAAAAGAAAAAAGAAACAAAACTTACGCCATGTCGCCCATGAAATCGTAAGTAAAGAAGGATATCCATTCGGCCAGATCAACCACTGCCGGATTTTGCGAGTCGCGATCGCCGCCTTGCAACGCATGCAGGAGCTGGTTCACTCTCTTCCGCAGGATGGGCTCGTAAGCTTTTACGTGTGATGTATTGAAAGCCTTATTCCACACTCTTCTTCGACGTAGATGTACGGCGGTGTCGCGGACGCCGATGAGAGCGTAGAATGTACTTTTCGGTGACCTTCTACCATCCCAGACTGAATGAAAGATAGGAAGTCAGTCCAAGCTTGCACATCGAGTTATTGAACATACTTGGCCCTTTGGGCAACCCCTCCGCGCCAAGGGCAGATTGGATTGCGGAGACATCGCAAATTGAAACCTCATTTGGGCCTAAATGAAATTATGTACGTGAAAATGCCACAGCGCGTAAAGGGAGAACTTTACCTGTTCTAACAACTGGTCCATACTTTCGGTGAAGATTCAAAAAGGTGACATGGGTTTTGCCTGTGTACGTCTGATAGATCGCCCAAATCTTACTCAACCTCGCGAAAATCGGACCAGGGTATTTGGACAACGGGTGGAACGGCGAAAGGCGATAGAATAAGACAGAGGTGGCGAGAGTCGCATATGAAATGCCATACGCGACACACCACGCCGCGATGGGCGACACGTAATGTGGAAGAAGAAGCACTGCGGGAGCTAAGGGCAACACTAACATCAATCGCCAGAGCTGCTTGAGGAAGCGTGCCTCCAATTTGTTAAACAACAGGTGGAGTGTCTGTGTATGTTTTAGGGGATTCACGACGAAAAGGCCGACACGTACCAATCCAGAAGCCGCTGCAGACAGAATGGCATCTTGGAACGGGATATTCAACTTCAACATGCCAACGAAACGCGCGAAGGGCATAGTGCAGCACCTCAGCCCAGAGTTGGTAGAGCTAGTAGGAGGTTTGTGGGCGCGGTGTAGCAGACGCAACACTTCTCTACTTCTGTTCACGGAGCAAGAACGCATCGCCGGTGATGTGTCAAACGATAAGTTCCGGGACCTACATTCTGATTGTTCCCGCGCCGCAAGGTTTGGCAGGTAAAGTGAACGGAAAGGGTGGTGAGTGAACCTGCCCTGCTGTTAGCCCGTCTGTCTACAAGAGACGAGCCACATCTGATTACGTAACTTCGCCACTCTAAGTTTCAACCGTGGGAGTTCACTCGGACCTGGTTCGTTTTCTGTTCGTTTTATCGGAAATCATTCTGCTCTGCAGTTTTGTGAGGAGTTTCAAGAAAAATCGCAACATCCCCTCAGGAAACTGATCCCGAGGTATCACTTCCATTCTTGTGAGCCCCTTCTGATACCTGACTGATCCGGGCTCGTCGAGTCGCCGCTCCCTGCGAAAACTTATTCCACTGCATAGCGCATTAGCGAAGGACAAAATATAGAGACCTCAGCCCGTATTCCTTCCGATCGACCTCCGTTGTTGCCAGCACGTAGGGGACCCGGGGTCCTTCTTGATTTATTGCGAATGGTGAAAGCCCCAATCACGACCGCCGATTCTAATTGTATTAGTGCTCAAGCCCGATGGTTACGATGCTAAGGATCGTGGATTGCGGGTTTGCAGGTGTAGTAGTTCAATACTTATTGCTCGACATGCGTCACCTCCAGAGGCAGGGGACCCCACAGCTACGTAATACCTGTAACTCTAGGATGCGGATCGATCGACGGATTCCACATTGTTGTATCTCTTGTGCTCGGGCACGTACCATTGGAAGTGAGGTTAACACCGATTCGTGGTCTTTTGCGCATTCCACATTGTAAAAACAAACTCTTAAAAATCAGGTGCAAAACAAGACCCAGTGCTCGTCGACTACCTATGGAAGAAATCCCTGGGTATTACGTGGGCGACAGACTGCCGGGCTCTCATCCAATAAATATCATGATTCCTCGGTTTGCGTCAAAGCTGCAAATGTTTCGGGGAAACGGGGTGAGATGCAACAACCAAAATTCGTCGGGAACCTAAATGCCAAGCCGTCAGTGTTAAGCCACTCACTTGAGCCTTGAGGCGGCTCCCAGGTAGAGAAAGCCGCGCATACGTTACAACAGACGAAAACCATTCAAAAGCAGGCTCTATCTCGATTCCTTCTGCGTTAATCGCTTTGGAAATATTGAACGAAGCAAGGATATTGGCCACCGCGAGAAATAGTGACTCCTCGCCCAATACCGCGCCAGGGCATACTCTTCGTCCGTAGCCGAAGACAAATCTGGGAAGATTGAGCCCACCACAATGAGATGGACTGGGAGTGTTACCGGAAGGGATCCGGTTGAGGCTTATCACCGAGATGACGAGTAGGATCGAAGGTGAACGGGTCTGGGTAGGATTCGCTATCATGGGTAATTGCCCTGCGTTGTGTGAGCTATGGAAAAGCATGCTGAGGTCTGATTACCATATGTTAGCGATGACGGTAGAGCCTTTAGGAATTAAGTATCCCTCGTATATATCGTCCTCGATGACCCGATGTGTCAGGCCTGTTGAATGACAGGTTGAGAGGATAAACACAAGTTGGAAGATGGATACACACCCAGCGGAGCGACAGGCGCAAAGCGCAACATCTAAAGCAAGTGAAACTACATGTCGTACATTCGTTGCGGACATACCTCTTTCAGCAAAGCCGTAACATAAGGGAGCGATGCCTGGTCGTCTCCATTGAGCAGACGCTCGCGACCAGCGACTTTGTCGATCTCGGCCTGGGCTGTTTTCTGAATTTCGGGATTCAGTGACATGAGCAAGAAGAATGTCGTCATGGCGGCCGCTGTCTTCATCGAAAGATGTTCAGTCATGGATGAATTGGGAAAGATTACAATTCACCGTGTGCGCTCCTCCACCGTAGATAGATGCTGATGTCCATTTGAGATTACGCCAGTCTTCCTCGCTGAGTGCAGGATCTTCATCCGGGCGGAAATACCGAGAAAAAAAAGAATCCGTGTAGTCGCCGCTCGCCTATCGTCAATATATACCGGTCAATCAAGGATTCCGTTCGATAATCTAGTCACGCACAATTTTTTCTTTCGCCCACTCAAAGGGTACTGCTTCGACAACGTCGATAACTTTCTTCGCCTCGGTCATTATCCGCTTGAACGTGACAAACGGAAACCAAGAGGGTATGAATCGCACTGGCTATTGATTAGAACTCGCAGAAGCCGGGTAATCGAGTGAACGACCAACATGACGGAAATGCTTCCACCCAGAAAAACGGCTGCAGCACAGAGGCAGCTGCGCGGGCATTTTGCTCGGCCAGGCCGACAAAGTAATCATTGTCGCCTGAAACATCGTACCCATATGCTATCTACAGGTATACAGATCAGCTGCAAACACATACTTGGTCGAAAAAGTCACCTTGAGCGCTATACCTGCTACATATCTATCGCAATTGAAAGTAGGGGCCAAATTCGGGCGTAGTGAACGGACCTTTTGATGGAGGCAGGGAACGCGTCGGGGTTCTCAGCTAGTCCTCGAAGTAGATTCTTTAGATGGTGATTTTGAATCGGGCGATATGCCTTCGTGGCACGTTTGTTGAGTCCAGAGTGGAGCATTTTCCGGTACTTCGGGAAGTGAGGATCAAGGACGGATAGCTGAAAAACCGTGCGCCCAGAAAGATGTGAGAGCATCCAAGAGACCGGCCGGTCAGAGTAGATAGCAGACCTCGCCTCAAGAAGATCCAGCACTGCTTTGCTCGAGTTCAAGATGATATGTGTTTGACTGAAGATTCGCAAAGTGAACACAGGACCTAAAGCAGAAGGTTGACACGGATTGCCGCAATCACAAGGGTTCAAAACGTGCCGTATCTCTTTGACCATTCCGCATACGTTACCCACGGGTGGTTAGTTGGAATTTGGTGGAGATTGCCAGTAAATAATCTCGGCGATGGACCTGGAGGAGGTGGCAGTCGCTTTCGCTCCCAGACATAGTACCCGAGAACGAGCGCAATGCCGCCTAGGAGTCCAGTCAGTGACATCGGGGAACTGGCAATGGAGGTCCGTCGGAGGATAGTGAACGGCGACTTCAAGATTGTTATGATTCAAAGATTGACCTCTTATATGTCAGACCTACTCGAATCAGATCTGTTTAGTATTCGGGCGCCGACGCCCACGGTATCATG
This sequence comes from Mycena polygramma, assembly GCA_029449255.1. Taxonomy (NCBI): domain Eukaryota; kingdom Fungi; phylum Basidiomycota; class Agaricomycetes; order Agaricales; family Mycenaceae; genus Mycena; species Mycena polygramma. The sequence goes on from JARKID010000025.1 coordinate 622,855, forward strand.
ATGTTTCTTTCACGCCGTCTTGGAGGAGATCGGAATACGGGATTCTATGATATTCGAATCATTTTGGTCAATTTCAGCCGTTTCTATGTGTCGGATTTCGTTTAGGCATGTTGGCGTCGTGGATTTGGGGTTGGTTCCGACTCCCCGCTACTACTAAATGCCAAATGGATCGGACTTTCAGCTTTTCGACACCGATATGAAGCTGGAGAACGGTTTTTCCCCCGGGACGTCATGAGCCTGGGTCTATGGAGCTTGCTAGAACTTACCTCGGATGATGGCTCAAACATGGTCCGACCAACGACTTTCTATTGCCCGAATTTTCAAAGTTCAGTGTGTCGGCGACTCGAAGGGCAACAAGTCATGACGGTGTCGGCCGCGCCGACTCGGCCCAGGCCCCAGGATGCCTGACATAATTTCACACGCTCTCTGACCGTCCCACGTGTTTTATCGCTCCCCTTCATTCTGGCGCTCAGCTCATCTTCAAGATGGCGGGATGCAAAAACATGGAAATCCACGACGGAGTCCGGGACGATCTTCTACTGTGTGCACCTGCCAACCGCGTGTCTCCAGGTGTCCGTCGCGGGTGCGCTGGGAACTCGCTCCGTCTACACCAATGCACCCTCGGTTTAGTGTGGGCTGGGCAGCCATGCGCTGACAGCGAGCTCTCATTCCGATTGGAGAGAAGTTGAATACCATAATAAAACTTGCGAAGGAAGCGGTGGTCTATCCTTGATTTGCACTGATATTGATACTCTTGGGATTTGCTTTTCGCACCGTCGCTTTGGCACACTTCCGACAGCTTGACGAATATCAGGTTTTCTTACTTAAAATTCATCACAACTTGCCGCGGTCGTGTCAAGGGTCTCACTTCTCCGTGAACTTTCTGATAGGAATGTTCGCCGTACTTGAATCTACAGATCTGTGATGCTGGGCCGCTGTGGTTTCCTTCCCCTCAACTGGGAAAGCGGACCTAAGGGGACGTGATCATCGTCGGAAATCCATCAGAACGTCCAAGAAGGTGTGCCTCCATTGTGAGGGTACACTACGTACCCGTTGGCCTCGGCTTTTTCAGACACCCGTCCCTCCCCTGCGAGACATGCCATCTCTCCTCAACACTGTCGCAGTCGGAGTCGGAGTGTATATACTTCGGTCTTTGCGTCTCTTCTACGCCTCCAGCAAGCGTGGGCCTGATTTTCCCCCTGGGCCCCCGACGCTGCCATTTATCGGCAATATCTTGGATTTTCCGCGGGAGCATCTTCAGTTCAAATTTACTGAATGGTGTAAGTCTTCCCTCCTTCAACTTCGGTTTTCCCCGCTCATTTTGGCCAGCGAAAATATATGGGTCAATCTACAGTCTCAAGGTCATGCACCTCACCATCATTGTCCTTAACTCTCCGACCGCGGTTAAGGAGATTATCGACAAGCGCGGGGCTGCATCGGCTAATCGGCCGGCCAGCGTCATCTCAGACATAATTACCCCCAACAACCTTAATCTTGGGAGCGGTCAATACGGTCGGTTTCGGTTCCTTTTCCATCTTCACTCCCCGCCGACTGAACCCCGAAAAAATCTCGACAATAGCTAATGACACGTGGAAAGCGCTCCGGAAGGCTTCAGTGCACATGCTGCGCCCTGAAAATATGGATCTTTTCAAGCCGTTCCAACGCGCAGAAGTCATACAACTTCTATGGGAAATGAGCACAACCCCCGAGGTTCGTCATAAATTCTTAGTTTAATCCCGCGCGCTGAGACCGACTCAGACATTCTGGCAAGATATCGCTCGGATGACGACATCTTTTTTCATGGTAAGCTCGGCTTGAGGTACTGTTGGAATGCAAACACTTATGGCGGACTGCACAAGGGTGTCATCTACGGTATCAGGGCACCCAGAGCCACTAGTTACGCCGCCCGTGCGTTCACTGAGACCCAAACGGAATTCGTAGAATGCATGGACGTAGGCAAGGCGCCTCCCGTTGACATATTCCCCATCCTCAATGCGGTCCCTGTGCGCTTCGCCGGTTGGAAACAGCGCGCTCTTTCGCTCAAAAAGCGTCAGGAGGAGCTCTTTGATTACTTGCTGGACACCGTCAAGGCCCGTGTGGCTTGTGGACAGAACAATGGGGCTTTCATGGAGGAAGCTTATACCCACGCCGAGGAATGGGGGCTTTCGCCCCCTCTGCTGCTGTAAGTCATGCCATGTTTCACCCTACATTATTGACTGTCCTCCGCAGCCATCTGGGAGGCGCACTACTACAGGGTTCCGACACATCAGCGGGGATTGTTCAGAACTTCGTCCTTTTCCTCAGTGCGCATCCCGAAGCCCAGAAGAAGGCTCAAATGGAGATAGATGCTGTCGTTGGGATGGATCAGCCGCCAACCTGGGAGGATATCGCCCGGCTCCCTTACATGCACGCCTTTATAGAGGAGGTACGGGTTCGTCCAGCACTTGAGCACACATATTGATGCCAGATATTCAGTGCATGCGCTTCAGACCGATTGCGCCCCTCGCGCTCCCGCACGCGATGGCCGAGGATGAGACAGTGTGTTGACTGTACCTTTCATCATACCTCATCGACTAACACTCTCCAGTACGACGGGATGTTCTTCCCAAAGGGTGCCATCGTCTTCATGAACGTGTGTAGGTGAGTTCTGAACATCTTGGCGCCTCCTCATCTGGCGTCCTGTCTAGGGGGAATCATGCACGATGAGAAATACTACGAGAACCCGGAAAAGTTCGTTCCTGAGCGCTTCCTGGCGCACCCGCTCGGGATCCGCCCTGACGTCGAGGACGACCCTGCTCGCCGAGACCTAAGTTTTGGCGGTGGGCGACGAGTGTGTCCGGGTTCCTACACTGGACGTTCTGGACTGGTAAGTTGTTCTGGACAAAATTCGGTGCTGCCATTGATCCTGTTCTCACAGGAAATAACGCACGTATCTCAAATTCCGCTCAGCTGTTTCTCGCATTAAATCTGAATCCCCAGCCTGGCCAACCTTCTCTGGGCATTCGATTTCAGCCCCGCCATTGCTCCATCGGGTGAAGTGGTCCCTCCAGATCTCTGGGCATTCTCCGACGGGATCACATTCGCACCACGGCCCTTCAAGACAACCATCGCTGTACGTTCGCCCGAGAAGAAGGATATAATTCGCCGCCACTTCCTAGAACAGACGTCACTGTTCAGACCGTTCGAGCAGGACCTACAAGCGCAGGACGCTGAATACATCCGGCGCGTCCGAGAAATGCAAACTGTGATGAGCACCCAGTGACCATCACGTCTGCGTATTGCGTCCCGCAGAAATGTGTATGAGATACAGTTTTTTCCGTAGCATTTACCAAAAAAAGCGTCATGTACTGGCATCAGTCCTCGGAAGAGTAATAACGTTCTGTGTGACTGGCAGTGGTATAGCGTGCGGATTACAATATGGCTCATGGTTATGCGCAAATAATCTGCCTCGAATTCTGGGCCGTTGGCCATTGACATTGTGGGCAGCTCGGAAAATTATAAGACACCAATCCTTCGTTGAACCGTTCCTCCGCTGAACCGCTCGCACCATTACGGAACATGAATTCACCGCCATATCCTGATTTGCACACCTCGCCATATGCGACTCAAGTGGCACTGGTAGAACGTGGCAATCGGGTGGATGATTCGCATTCGACATAGCTATAGCTAATCTACTTTCCAATACCCTTCTACACAAGACTGTGTTCATATGTCGCGACATCCGGTTCAGGTGTGCCATCCCGCACGCACAGGGACTGTTCTGTTTCCCTCTCCTTCGGTCTTTGCAGCCGCTCTCCCTCTAGATCTGTCCCGTTCTCCCGCGCCAGCCCTGCACCCCGTCGCGCAACTTGAGCCCCATCCGCCGTGATCATCCCCACATACGCGACCTCCCACACGCCGCGCACGATTCTATCCACGTGTCGCTCCGCCGGTGTCATGTAGGGCAGCAGATACGCCGGCGGCTCTTTGCGCGCGCGCGCAACCGTGCACCGCAGCACTCGCGTGCTCGCCCCGGGTCTTGTTCGCGCGCGCGCGGCGCGCAGGATCGCCAGCAGTTCCGGCGAGGTTAGTTGATGTGTGCATTAGGGGTAAACGGAATGTCGAGGGGAGGGGATGCACGCAAACGCGGCTTTCGCAGCAGTACACCGCGGGGGCCTGCGAGGTGGATCGCTCGCACCTCTAAGTCCAGCCTCGTGTTTCAGGTCGTCGAGGTCGTTGAGCAGCTGCCTACGGCTCGATCTTGGGCGCGGAGCCGGTCTTGCCATGCCTGTGCTGCGTCAGCGCTGCGCACAGGAAAGAGAGGAGAAGAAGGATACTCGCCAATTCCTTGTGGACGAGGCGTTTCCAATGCTCTTTCTCTACCTTTGCGGCGATGAGGTGCGAGTAGCGAGCCATGGTCCTGCGCTGCTTTTCATCTCCTTGCGATGCAGCCACTGGATATGCCGGAGTTTGCACCCGTCTCATCATACTGAGGAAAAGAACGGACCTTGTATCCTTTCAAGAGCTGCTTCCGCGTTTTTTCTGTCCCAGTGATCCGGAAAAGTTACTGCGCGCGCGTCCGAACCTGCCCTTGATCACGGAGAGTGGGCCTAGTACGCATTCAGCCTAACGCACGTTGCCCTCCGGCGCGTGTTTTAATAGAGCGAGAGGATCGGTACCGGGTGGATCGCGAGCTCATAAAACGGGACTAGACGCGCGAGCTCGGAGGTTGGCGCGAAACGCAAGTGAAGCCGCGGTGGGCTCCTGTAGCCCAGTTTTAAGGACTGTGGAGGCCACATGTTCTCTGCGGATCCATGTGGATTAGTCTGGTATCTTCAGAGGCCTCCCAGTCGCCTAGAGCCAACCTAGAGCCTGGTAGAACCAGGGCCCGAAAAATATCGGAGTTGAGAGTGAAGCCGTCTATGACGGACGGAACGTTGCAAAAATGGAATCAAGATAACTTTTGTCAGTCACAAATTATTATTATGCTCAAATGCCTGTTTGCTGTTGTACTGCATTCCAACCAGTTTGTATCATTGCTAGCGAAGGAATTGGCCTCTGGAATCGAGCACAAGCGATCCAAACGGCAACATCAGAAGGAATTGATCTTCTTCGGAAATTTCCGGCACGAGCAAAAGAGCTCAAACCGATGCCGTTGGGTGAGCAAACCTCAATTTCGAGGTCAGTTAGTGGTGGGTCTTTGGTGCCGCAACGGGTGGCAGCAAAGCCTTCGGAATTTTGGGGATGTAAACAAAAGAAACTTGTGTCTACCCGCAAAAAAAAGTGAACAATATCCCGTACGCAGATGCAAGTCCGGGTTGGATTGACGCTTCGTGAGGTCTGCATGCATTGCCGTTCCCAATCAACTGCAATCCTTCGAGTGCACCAGTTTGAACATTTCTTGCACGCACCGGAAGATCCCGGCCACCATCAAATGTGTGTGATCTTGCTGGCTTGACCCGTATTCTTCACGCTGGAGCTCTCTTAGTTGGAAATAGGCATAACACACCCATGCAGTGTGTAGGGGTTGAATACAGAGAAGATATGGGATTTGAACCCCCCAAAAAACCTTCCTGACCCCGAAACCTTTCTTGTTTTGAATTATGCAACGTTCCGTCCGTCATAGCCGTCTGGACCGAACATGCACATTATGTATAGCACCTTCTTTTCTTTCGTCCTCCACCACCAGCACCGTTCAATATCAATGCTTATGCGTCTGCGCGCAACTCCGCCCTGGCTCCCATTTTCTCTCTTACCTGTGGCTTTCCTCTAGCAATGACTGAAAAGTATCTACTGTCGGCCACTCACTGTACTATGGAATGAGTACTATGCAGTCCTCAGGCTCCTCTCAAGTTCACCTTCCGTTTAGCCAGAAGCCTCCAGAAACATCCCCACAACGTGAGTGATTTCTCTTCTTTCCATGATGAAAAAATTAACTGCAAATCACTGCGTTCCGACCCCAGTAGACACAGTGTAGACCGAGGCGCGTAGACTGAGGTAGACAGGGGGTAGACTGACCCCTATGTCTACCTCGGTTTCTGTGGTCTGTCTACCTCGGTCTACAGGGGTAGACGGACATAGACATACCCTCGAACCACGTAGACCGAGGCATAGACTGCAATTTTCAACATGCTCAATGAAAATTCCTGTATTTCTCAATCTTGGGCTACGGTCGGTCGACACATGTAGACAGAGGTAGACAAAGGTACACAGAGGGGGGTAGCCGAACGTAGCCAAATGTAGCCGAACGTAGCCGAACATAGACCAACATTCGTCTACGACCCCCTGTAGACAGATGTAGCCAGACGTAGACCGAGGTAGCCGAACGTAGCCACGATGTAGACAAAGTCGGTCTACTGGGGGTCGGAACGCAGTGAATTGATTTCGCGACGTGCTGGGCGATTTCCTTCGGGATCCACTCAAATGACTGACTTCCTCGAGCCCTCTCATTCAAATCCTTTCGAGATGATTTGCTGACTGCATTTTACAGCCGCTTGAAGGTCATATTTCCGCCATATGTGAGGTAGTGGTTTGGTCAACGGAGGCAACAATGACTGACATCCTAAGACGGTCTTCAACCGGAGCGCCTCGACTCGGAGTCGAAAGGGAGGCAATCTGAGGCATGAGGTCTGTTCCTGCTCGCACCACCGTTGTCCGGCATAGCCGGACATCGTCTTGGTCTTCGTATCGTCCATGCTATATACACATCGTGATCATTGTGATTTTCGTGCCCAGTCGTTTACTCGTATGGATTGTCAATGTTTTATATAGGCACATAAGAACGATTTGTCTTCTTTAGTGCCATAATAGTCTATGACGGACCAAACGTTGCATAAATGGAGCCACATACAAAAATACTTTGAGGCAAGGGGGAACCGGCATTCTAAAAAAAAACCTTAGGCCAATTTTCTTTTTTCCGACCTGGCGGCGGGACTACCTACCTAACGTAAGCATTCCCACGCTCCATATATAGTAGTTTCCCACATGATTGATTTGCCGGGCGGTTCAGTTACCTGCGAGCTGTCACAGTTACCTTCGCAGGCACACTACAGTTGACTCTCAGCACTGGGAAGGTCAACAGAAGTCCAATTTGCCACGAAATTTCAAGTGGCCGATGTTGGAACCGATGGCAATCAAGACCACATTTCAACCGCTTTGGGAATCAAGTTGATGTCCTCAGTCTGCACACCCGGAGAATAAATTTAGGGTGTTGCTTAGGGCCCAGAATAGTTTCATTTGCTCCCCAAAACCATCCTTTGGTCATATATTGGGGGGTCAAAAACAATTTTTTCCGGCCTGACGGCCGGACTACCTACCCGGCCCTTAGTCGCCGGTTTGAATGCCGGTTCCCCCTTGCTTTGAGGTCGAAATATATATTTTTCCATAGCTCAGTTTCCTTCCGTATCGCATAGGTACATCCCGTACCTGTGTAGTATGCACCCTCTATGCCAATTCCAGTGGTAGGCGGCCACAAAGGACCCAAAAGAACTGTTTTAACTCCGTCGGCATTTTCCGCCTGAAACGTAAGCACCAAATGCGGTAATGATTCTCGGCTCCTTGCAAATTCCGTGAATATTGCCCTCCGGACGGAGCCTGGCCACCTTTTCCTTCGAAAGCCAGGCAGTAAACAGCGGCAAGATACAACGACACCGTTTGAAACTTGACTTTACAGGGATTCACAATCGTTACGATACAATATGTAACTTTGTATTATTATTCGAGGCTGCATGGCGCGCTCGCCTTGGTCCAACAATGTGTGCTCTACCCTGCCCCGAGGCATGTCGAAGTCGCCCGCTGTCGGTGGGCAACATACAGCATCTTGCGGCTCGTGCCTGCTCGCGGCCGCCCCAGCCAGCATTGTGTGCTTTGCGCCGGTCCTTGGACCGAGACACGCACCTCGGTCCGGACGCAGGGCACCACATCAAATAGGTATATCCGCACCCCGGCGCATCGAGGTGAACCTGCGGGCAGGTGCGATGAAAAGAGGCCACCACAAGCGTCCAGGCTCGTTCTGGGGGTGTTGACACGGCCTCGCTCAAATCCCGTTTAGACGCAGGACCCAACCTGCCGCCGCACTAGAGGTGTGAACTGGGCGACCTCATAGCAGGCGTATTTCTCCCAGAGAACTTGATTCCCGGTTTGGGCGGACGTGGGCGAAGCAAGCAGTGTTGCGCCGTTGGCAAAGCACGGCACCGGCATTGGGCGGGTTGCGAACGGGGCGTGCGTGACGAGTCGGTCCGCACAGTGATGCCGGCGTGTGCGCGATTATAGCGAAAGATCAAAAATGGAATGGAGATGTGAGAAAAGACATACGAGGTGGACAAACCCTGGTCACATCAAAAGAGAACGAGAAAAGAATGAAAAGGTGTACCTTTCATCTGAGCACACCATCTCCTCCGGAGTGACACCCATCCCAGGTGAGTGGGGAACACCCGTGGATTTATTCACGGCAGCGACACAACACAACATGACCGGGGCGCTCTGCGCCCTAGTCTCGTTCCCGACGTTATAGGGCAGTCGCTCGCTGCGCTCGCGGGCAATCCAAATCGGGGATGTCGAGATGTTGAGGAGGTGAATTGATTGATGAGATTCGGTTGGGGAGCACTGCCCTATAACGTCTGGTGCATCTCGCTTGAGAACCATGCGACTGTGTCACGCTTCCATGGATTTTATTCCTCACCCTCCCTGCACGTCCCTCTGGCTTCAAATGTGTCGGCATTGCACTCCCCCATCTATTCCCGTCCTAATGGTACCCATTTTGCAGTGCTTTCCCCCCAGGATTACTTATAAATAGCCCACCAGATCAACCTGAACCTTTGTTGAATTGTGCAGGCCAGAAAGCTTAATCGGTCCTGAGAATGTACCCATACTCCCAGGCGTATGTTCCAATGCCTCGCGCACTTATATTATATTTTTCTGAGAGCCGTATTGGCGGAACAAGTAATTTCTCGTGAAGTACACATGATGTCGAGTTCCTCAAATCGCTCACTGTCGACGTGTTTCTTCCGAGTTTTTTGGCCCCATTGCATTCAAGACCAAATTCTGGGTTAGATCTGAATTTATGGACATTCAATGCAACTATATTGTCGAGATCCAAGTAAAAGAGCGGTACGTGACGGCTGTGACAAGATAAGCAGTTGCATGGTTCTCAAGCGAGATACACCAGATGTTATAGGGCCCGCTCCCCCAACCAAATCTCATCAATCAATTGACCTCCTCAACATTTGCGCATCCCGATTTGGATTCCGGCACGGGAGCGCAGTGAGCGGTGGGGAGCGGAGGCCCTATAACATCTGGGGACGAGATTATCTGCGCCCCGGCTTCACATTATTTTACAAGCGAAGAAATAGATAGACTCGGATTGGACTCGGAGCTGTTTGTGAACCAGAGCATTTCTGTTATTTGAAGTTCCGTCAAGCACATAGTAAAGATAGTGAACTGCTGAGACCATGTAAGGGCAACCTCGAGGCCCGAGAATACTCAAGAGTCCTAGCGAGGGGAATCCAAAGATCAATAACGGTAGCTACAGATACAAGATAACGCACCTAGCGAGGGGAATCCAAAGAGAAGAAACTCTGAGGATCCCCGCGCCAGGCCGTGAGTATATATAGCTACTAGCCAGACCCACGTGATCAGAATCGGTCCCATCAATAGTTTCATGAAATTATTGATGGCAAAGTGGGCGCATTGATCGGGCAAGGTCTCGGGCTCGGTCGCAAGCTGCGTGCCATCGGGAGTCAGGGTGGGAAAGAGGGCATCGACGGGGGGTTCCCCTGACATCATCCCCCCCTTGGAATGCGGCGCCTCGACGCATAGCCCGGACGTGGAGGGTGGTGCTCCGGAAGGGGAGGGAGTCAAAGGACGCACGAGCAATTAAACGAGGTTTGGCGGGATATTTCTCGTAGAACACTGCGAGGGCTTCCGGAGCGAAGAAGTTGGAGTGCTTTACCCACTGGTTGTGCGCCGCGTTGTAGCCCTTCCAGCTGACGAAGTACCACAAGCTCTTGTAGCGAACTTTAGCATCCAGAACGGCGTCAACTTCCCATTCCGGAGCGTCTCCAGGTGCGTCAGGGAGGACCGGAGCGGGCTCGTCATACCCTGGACGCCCCGGGAACGGGTCATCCTCTGCAAGCTCCAGCTTCACGACAGGGAACACCGGATGAAGCTTGGAGTAGTGGGGCGGCAGCTCCAGCTTGAACGCGCCCTTCCCAATGACCTTGAGCACCTTAAAAGGGCCCAGGCGCCGGTGAGAGAGGCCCGGTGACGGACGAGTGGTCTGGATGTCCGAAGCGTCAACCCAGACCCGGTCTCCAACCTTGATGTCCGGAGCAGGAGTGCGGCGGCGGTCGTAGTACCGCTTGTACTCCTCCTTGGCCTTCACCAGCGCAGATTGAGCTTCTGAGACACCAGAGGCAATGCGGTCGCGGAACTCATTTGCGGACTCCACTTTTGAGCGTACTCCGGTCGGCTCAAACCCCATGCGAGGGAGGCGACCAGAGTCGGTCATGAACGGGACCTGCTGTGTGGAGGAGTGGACGTGGTTGTTGTACGCGAACTCCGCAGCGGGAAGAAGGTAGTCCCAGTCGTCCTGCTTGTAGTTAGTGAAGATGCGCAGGAACTGCGCCATCTCCTGGTTAACTCGCTCGGTCTGACCGTCAGTCTGCGGATGGTATGCCGTGGACGTCGCCGGTTCGATACCAATGAGACGCCACAGCTCCCTGGTGAACTCCGCAATGAACTGGACACCGCGGTCAGAGATGTACCTTTCTGGCAAACCATGGTGCCTCCAGACGTTCCGGTAGTACAGCCGGGCAGCGCCGACGGCGTCGATATGCGTGGTGCACTCATTGAAGTGGGCCCGCTTACCGAGGACGTCGACTACGACCATGATGGCATCGTACCCGTGAGCCTCCGGGAGCTCCACGACGAAGTCCACCGAGACCGTGTGCCAGCGGTCTGGGGGGACCTCAGTCGGATGCAGCTCACCAACCGGAAGCTTGCGAAGTGCCTTCGTCCGGCAGCACAAGTCGCAGGTCGCCACATACCGGCCAACGTGACGGGACATCTGGGGCCACCAGTAGTTCCGGGAGACAAGCTCCAATGTCTTGAAGCGACCGGCATGCCCAGCGACCCGCGTGTCATGGTGCTGCTCTAAAATCCGGCGGCGAAGGTCCTTGTCCCGAGGGACGACGACCTTACCACGGAAGTAGAGAAGGCCTCCAGCAACGTTCCACTCAGCGTTCCGGGATGAACGGGCACCACGGACCTTGAGGAGCTCCCGAGCCGCGCGAGCAACAGGATCCTCAAGATCGGGAGCGCCAGCAAGAGCGTCACGAATGTCGCGGAGGAGGGGAGCTTCCGGACCAGAGATGGTGATGCCCTCCAGCGCGCGGACATGGAAAAGCTCGGGAGCCAGGAGCGTCACATCCTGATTATCCGAAGCTGCTCCATGGTCCGGTCGACGAGAGAGGGCGTCCGGTCGACCCATCAAGCGCCCGGGCTTGTGGTGAAGGGTGAAGTCGAACCGGGACAGGTACAGCGACCACCGCGCCTGCCTGCGGTTGAGGTTCTGCGACTTCCGGAAGTACTCCAAGTTCTTGTGGTCGGTCCAGATCTCGACGGGGAGCTGCGAGCCTTCGAGGAAGTGTCGCCACTCCTCGAGAGACCGGACAATCGCAAGCATCTCCTTGTCATGGATCTCGTAGTTGCGCTGGACCGGAGACAAGCTCTTGGAGAAGAACGCGACAGGGTGCCACTTCCCATCGTCAGACTGCTGTGAAAGGACAGCACTGGAAGCGAAGTCGGAGCTGTCAGCTTCGAGGCGGTACATCCGGGTCTCGTCTGGAAGGATGAGAACTGGGTCGGAGGTCACCGCATCCTTCAGCGCCTGGAACGCTCCGGCCTCCTTCTCAGTCCAAACCCAAACCTGGCCCTTCCGGGTCAGGTCGAAGAGCGGACGAGCGAGGTCGGAGAAGTCCCGGATGAAGCGCCGGTAGAAGTTAGTGAAGCCTACAAATTGCTGCACGTCCTTCTTGTTCTCCGGCGTCGGCCACGCGGTGACTCCAGCGACCTTGACCGGGTCCATCTCGACGTGGTTATGGGAGATGATCACACCGAGATACTCGATCGACGACTTCTCGAACTCGCACTTCTCCGGGCGCAAGTAGAGCTTGTGCTCCCGGAGCCGCTGAAGGACCTCCCGGACAATCTCGCGATGCCGGGTGAGGTCCGAGTGCGCGATAAGGATGTCGTCGAGGTAGACCATGACATCGCCGGACAGGATGAGGTCCTGGAAGATGTCGTTCATCATGGTCTGGAAGGTCGCGGGGGAGTTGGTCAGGCCGAAGTACATCACCAAAGGCTCAAAGAGCCCACGGTTTGTACGGAATGCGGCCTTCCACTCGTCGCCTTCACGGATACGGACATTGTTAAAGCCCCACCGGATGTCGAGTTTCGTGAAGAACCGGGCTCCCTTCAATCGGTTAATGAGGTCGTTGATCAGAGGGAGGGGGTACCGGTTCTTCACGGTCATCGCGTTGAGCGCCCGATAGTCCTGGACGAACCGAAGTGCTCCATCCTTCTTCTTGACAAAGAAGACTGGAGACGCCATCGGGGACTTGGACGGTCGAATCCTACCAGTAGCAAGGCCCTCCTCGATGAAAGCGTCCAGCTCACGCTGCTCGAGGGGTGAGATTGGGTAGACCTTACAGTTGGCAGGCTTCGAGTCTGGGACGAGCTCAATGGCATGATGCCAGCTCCGACGCTCGGGCAACGAGTCAAACGACTCCCGATTGAAGACATCCTCAAACTCACGTGCCCACTCGGGAATCGCTTCCTTACCGGGTGCGGAGTTTTTGGCATACGCCTCTGCCAGCCGCTGTGAAACGGTGCTGGTAGCGCGGATGTCCTCTGGCGGTGAGAATGTCGTGTAGAAGATGCGGTCACCATCTTCTACCGGATCATCCTCATCGTCAGATTCATCGGAGTCATCAGGCGACAGCTCAGGCAGCTCATCAGTGTCAAACTCGTCATCATCATCCTCGCCGGAGCGCTCGTCCGTGTCAACCGCGCAGATGGTCGGGACTGGACCAGCTCTGAGCTGCTGCAGGATGCGGGCAGCAGTTGCAGCATGGCGGCGCTCAGTGCGTACCTCGTCACAACAAGTTGTGCAGACGGAGGGGCATCGGCTCATCTTGACCTCTCGGGTCTCCCAGTCGATCTCTGGGTTGTGCTTGCGGAGCCAGGAGTACCCGAGGATGAGCTTCTGCTTGCCAAGGCGGGTGACAGCAAACACGACACGCTCGCTATGAGACTTGTAGCGGAGGATGAGATCAGCGACTTCCCGAATGCCTCCGGCTTCATTGGGGGTGCCGTCGACATTGTAGACGGGGATAGGTCGCGAGAGCTTGCGGACCGGGATATGGTTTGCCGCAACGTACTCGGTGTCAATGAACTCGCTGGTTGCCCCACAGTCAACGAGTCCGGACACGGAGAGCTTCACTGCGTCGGCAGTGGACTCAATCTCGATGGGAAGGAAGAGAGAGTTTGGGCTGGGATCAGCTGCAATTGTGAAGTGCTTGGGAAGCTTGCGCTCCCACATTGGTTTGCGGCGGAGGCGATCCCAGGGAAGGTCAGGTTTGACCGGAGCTGGAGCGGGCTTGGGAAGGATGGGAGTATCCTTCAGATTAGGAGGTGCGTCTTCCGTTTCGAGCAGTGCATGAGATATATTGTCGGACTCATTACATAAGACATCGAAGCGGTTACGGGACGCGATCGAGGGCGCACCGCTCACTCGTCGCGGAGGGGAAAATCCTCCGGGACGGCGGCGGCAGCTGCAGCATGCTCGGCTACAGCCTCGGTCGACGCAAGGCGCGCCAACAACTCCTCCAGAAGGTCTTCACCAAGCTGCTGGATCACTTCGTCAAGGACGTCGATCGACCGGACGTCAGCCGGGGTCGTGCAGTCCCGGGCAAAGTGGTTGGGGTCGCCGCAGCGGAAGCAGCCACGGTGGGGTGTGCCCCGGGCTCTGGTGCGGTCAACCTCCATTGGGATGCCAGGAGGGAGCGCCGGAGCGGGGGCGCGCACCTGTGGTGCGGCAGCCGGAACTGGGGTGCGACCGGAACCGGAGACAGGGGGCGCAAGAGGCTTCCCGGTTGGGAAGGTGGTGCGACCGGAAGGCGCCGTAGAGCGACTGGAAGGGACGTTGCGAGCCCGGAGCTGGGACTCGTACTGCCGGTAGGCCCGGACGCGCCATGCGACGTAGTCCGTGAGCGGGGGAGGGTCGCTCGACCCGGTTATGGCGAGGTTGATCGCTGGGTCAAGTCCGGTGCGGTACTTCGTGACCTTGACGATGGGGTCACTGAAGCCGGCGAGGTCGACGAGGTCTTCGAAGTCGTCGGTGTACCGGAAGACGTCCCGGTTGCCCATGTGGTAGGCACGCGACTCGAGCTTGATCAGGGCGTGGTCCTGCTCGTTCTCCTGGACGAAGCGTTGCCGGAACTCAACCAGGAACAAGTCCCAAGTCGGGAAAGGAAAGGGGTTCTTGGCGGCGTAGCGCTCGGCCCAGCGCTGTGCCGTGTCGGTAGCCATAAAGGACATGGTGTACCTGACGACCTTCTCCTCCGAGGGCTCTCCAGCCTCGGTGAACGCCTCCGGGACAAGGCGAGCATAGGTCCGGACCGCGTGCAAGAACGCCCGGCCTTTGGTGTGGTCGCCGTCGAAGATGAACGGGGGGTTCGGTCGAAGGACCGTTTTTGTTCCAGGGGTGACGTTTTCAAAGAGCCGTGGACCCGGGTCCGGAGCTGAAGCAGCAAGGGACGGGGCAGGCGAGTTCGCACGTGCGGAGGTGGAGTTTTCTAGTAGCGCAGTGAGGCGCTCGAGTGTGCTCTCGATGGCGGACATCCGAGCGTCAGCTTGTGCAGCGGCAGCATCGGCCATGTCGGCGTCGGAAGCAGGGACAGGGGAGGAGGGGGAAAGATTCGAAGTGGGAGAGGCGGGAGCGCTGACGTAGTCGTCCGAGCCTTCGAGTCCAAACTTCGCAATCTTGGCCGGTTAATCCCTTAGAGAGTTTCTTCTGCTGTAAGGGCAACCTCGAGGCCCGAGAATACTCAAGAGTCCTAGCGAGGGGAATCCAAAGATCAATAACGGTAGCTACAGATACAAGATAACGCACCTAGCGAGGGGAATCCAAAGAGAAGAAACTCTGAGGATCCCCGCGCCAGGCCGTGAGTATATATAGCTACTAGCCAGACCCACGTGATCAGAATCGGTCCCATCAATAGTTTCATGAAATTATTGATGGCAAAGTGGGCGCATTGATCGGGCAAGGTCTCGGGCTCGGTCGCAAGCTGCGTGCCATCGGGAGTCAGGGTGGGAAAGAGGGCATCGACGGGGGGTTCCCCTGACAGACCAGGCACAATAGAGTGAGAAAAGATGTGGTGCCAGGTGCCAAAAGACGATCGGAACGATATTCTTGCGGAGAAGATGGAGGGAAGAAGAGAAAGACGAAAAACAAGACCAAGCAAGGAAATATGGAAGGAAAAGGCATGGACTCCGAGTCGAAATTCACGGGTAGGGATCCGAGACAAAATGACGTCAATTGACCGAGGTTGAAAAAAGTGGGATAAATATAGAATCGCCTTATAAGGCGAAAACGCGGTGGGTAGAACCCGGAACACTAACGTGTCCAGGCACAACCGTTTCCTCCCCATCCGTCGCTCTCCTCGCGCACATTTCGCTCTACCATGCCCTCGCCGTCGACCGCCATCGGTGCCATCACTCCGCATGACCCCGCCATCTGTGCCTTGGGCTTGCAGCATTACTGTGTAATGACCGGTGTCCGTGAAGATTGAGGTTTGAGGTGCGTCGCGTCGCGTTTCTTATTCGAAGTGAAGGCAGCGGCACGTCGTAATGACCCCCTCCCCCCAATCACTTTGTGGGACCGTGGCCACGCTAGTTGCAACGGGCGAACGGTGCATCCACCCCCGTGCGGCGTGTGCGTGATGTGCGTGTTGGCCGCCGCTGGGCGTGTGTCGCCGGCATGCTATTCCCACGGCTTACTGCTATTTGCACCCTCTCTTTATCGCGCCTGCACGACACGTCCAATCTACCTATCGGATGTATTTACTTAGAAACCATATTCATTATTATAACCCTTGAACCTCTTACAGTATATATGTGCACGCCAGTTCAGTCAAAGCCAAAGCCTTCGAAGGCGGTGCGCGTCGGGTGCATTTGGGCTCGATGCTGACATGTGTCACAGTTCGGCAGAAAGAGACGATGCCGGTGTGCCGACCGGATTTGGTCAAGCGGAAAATGCCGACGGACTTAAAACTGTTCCTCTGGGTCCTTTGTGGTCGCCTACCACTGGAATTGGCTTGGAGGGTGCATACTACATAGGTATGGGATGTACCTATGCAATATGAAAGGAAACTGAGCTATGGAAAAATATATATTTCAACCTCAAAGTATTTTTGTTTGTGGTTCTATTTATGCAACGTTTGGTCCGTCATAATAGTCATCGCTTGAGATGAAAAATAAATAAATTAAGACGATTGATTCCGACACGGGAGTGTTACCTTCTTAACCACGCCCTCGCTCGTTGCAGAAGACGAACCGTCGACAAATCTCGCGCGCTCCACCCTCCGGATCGTCCTTCTTCTTGCTGCTCTTCTCTTTAATCTGGCTTGCCCACGACGCACGCAACAGCACGCAACTGAAAGTCAGCCGGCCGACGGCCTCCGACGCTACCTGGCCAAAACTCGCGCTGCAAAGGTCAAAATGCGTAACGGGCCACCGCGCTCCAACACGCGAGGTACGATCACAAATTCTCCTGGTGTCCAACTGGTGTCGCTTTGGAAGAGAATATCTTCGCGCTGCAGATGCCAGACAAAGTCAACCAGATCATGATCAATTGATGAGATCAAAGACTTTCTCACGGTTCACAACGATGTTGAGATTTCAGCGATGATGACCAGGAAATTTGGAACTCGTTAAAAGGTGTACAGGAGATAACGGAATAAATAGCCCAGTACAAGAGTAATAGAAATCCATTGCAGACAGGTAGAAAATGTCATTAGACCGAGTCGGAGGTGCTGAGATCATTTTCTTGGGACCAAACACCGCCTTTGTATTCTGACAAGTTCAGCGTCCCCTCCCCGTTGGATGCTGTGCTGCGTCCAGGACCTCGAGCGAACTGAAGAGCTGCTAGGGAACTGGCCTGCGAAATCCCAGCGGTTTGGCTGGTACTACCGCTAGTAAAATTTCGGCGAAGCCCGACGCGGGCTATGATCGATAACGGAACTAAGACCTGAAGAATTGCAAGGAACATCAACGACCAGGCGGTAGGGGGAGTCGAGAAACTTACACAGAGCTGGCCGAGAATACCGAGCGAAAGTTGGGCGAGACCACGGAGATCGTTCCGCCATACACCCAAGAATATAATATCCATCGCCGCCATCGCAGCACCTAGAAGGAAGTGTCTATTGAATTTGGGCTCGAATCAGCAAGGGGGAGCGCCCTGAGCATACCAGACTCAACAAGCATCCACATGATGCCAGTGTATCTCTGAGAACTTTTACTCAAATCCCCAATGGCAAGCGTGGTAGTGTAGATCTTGACTGCGAGGAGTGTGGTGACCAATATCTGTGTGGCGGCCGTCATGGAAAATCCTGCTGTAACCACATTCGTCAAAGTATATGACGCTTTGTGGTTGGTACGAAGAACGACGGCTGGGTTAGCGATAGGGGTAACAGCACCGTATATATTGCAGGCTGAATGGGTTCAGAATGAGTAAGAGTCAGATAGACTGAAATAACTAACCTTCTGCAGCGAGGGCGAGGACCGTTGGGAATATTGTGATGTACAAGTTGTCTCCGTACACAACGTAGACACGCCAAATCTATTGTGGATCAGAAGAGGCCATCGGGAGGTTGGGAACCCAATAACCAGAATTAGATCACCGAAGAAATCCTGAAGAGAGAAATCAGCTGAGCACGGACACGGGAATATATAAATCACGTTTATCGCATAAATGATCTGCTGAATGGCAGTGTACGTCCCCAAGGGTGAAATCCAAGTCGAGATGAGCAAGGCAGGTGTGCTGGTGACCGTGTTGAACGCGTGAATCCCAGCAGAAAACGCAAGAATAGCATGTGCGGTGGCGAGTACAAATTGGGTGCATATGCCTGCGAGCAGATACCTGGATATGATGGTATTCATGAGCCGTCTCCTTAGCCGTGGTATGATAAAGGACGCCTGCCAGGGAGTTCTCTGCCCCTTGCTCCGCTTCACGAGAATAACGAAGCAATAAATGAACATGACGACACTGACCCCCCTCCCCCTACGTAATCAGTGATTGCGCATCAAACTTCTACTTTGGGATATACCTCCGGGACAATATCCCACGCAACTGCGATTCCCGCCCCTACATAGCACACAGAGCCAATCCCAGTATATATCTAGCCTATTAATGTGTTTGTAACGATAGTACGGAGCATTTTAGGTGGCTGGATCCTACGAAAGAGCAAGTGCTTACCCCCTTAGACTTTTTGGCATTTCCCGAGTCCCTCATGCCAACAAGGATGAAGCCACAGTAGCACACGTTTAAGTGCATATATACTGTGATCTCGGTGAGTGTTGAACACGATATACGGGCTCATATTTTCGCTTATCTGGTTCCGCAAACTTCAACGGTCGAAGTTCAACCCAAGTTCAACTGCAAAACAAGTATTTCCTTAGCACTCCCTGCTAAGCATCCCGGCAATTGTGAGTGACCTTTACAACATTCGTGTAGCCGTATCTCTCGTTCAATCGTGTATATTCGGCGGCAGAGACGAGAAATCAGTACATCAGATGTCAAATCAGTGATGGGAAGCCCAGCCAAACATGCCGAAATTTCCACTTTCGGCGACAAGCCTTTTTTCATGCGAGTTGGGCTTGTACGACCAACTTCCAAATTTCCTACCAAACTTTTTTTTCAAGCTCGGACGGGACCCCCCCCCTCATACCTATGACGGACCAAACGTTGCATAATTGAAGCCACAAATAAAAACTTTGGTGCTCAGATATTTTTTTTGCTCAAGTCTCAGATTCCATCTGCCCTGTATATCTGGGCACTATATGACCTCCTATGACCTCCAATCACTCACTTCTGATGGAATCGGGCCGCAGCACAATGACGGACACCCCAAATAGTGACATCAGAGAGTTTGATCGATCTCGGCATTTGCCGGTGATCACGAAATTTTCAACCAGCTATAGTGTGTAGCGGGGCTGGATGTCAACCATCCAGGTTGCAATCCAGGACTTCTCTGGCTGGTGCCTTGCGTTGTGCAAAAATATAATTCTGTGGTCTGGTACTTGTATTTTATTTGGAACCAGAACATTCCGGCCCGTCTTGATGGCATCAAGTGATCGAGGACGCCTTACACAGTGGAATTCAACGCAAGGGAAGACAACCAGCATACTATTTGTCCATCTTGGTTCAACGGTCTCGGCGAGACAATTCTGTGGCTGGAATTTTCCGGAACCCATCAATTTTAGCAAGTCGGGTCGTATTCACCCCGTAGTACAACCGTAGTATGACAGGGAGGTGTAAAGAGATCATATAGTGCCCAGAGATACAGTGCAGAGGGAATCTGAGACCTAAGTAAAAAAGAATCTGAGCACCAAAGTTTTTATTTGTGTGGTTTCAATTATGCAACGTTTGGTCCGTCATACATACCCCTCCCTGTCCCCATAAGGAAATTTATCTTCGATACCCCTTGACAAACACTCCAAAAAAAAAAAAAGAAGGAATCGTTGGTTGGGTAATCAACTCCGACGTTTGGAGTGATGGTCATAGTTCGTGAAGCGCTCGAGTTATATGGAAGCTTCGGAGATGTGTTCTGTCCTTTGAATTGGCTCCAGAACAAAAGTGAAATCCGGACTCAGAGTCAGAAAGCGAAAGACAAGGTCGTTTCAAGGTTTGGTTCTTGAAGGTCGTTTTGAACTTGTGATCTCAAGGTTTCTGTAGGGGCCACGGCCTTGAATCGCGGGTAACTGGTCCAAGGTATTCTTTTGGCTGGGCGCTCTGACCTTCTCCCGCTGAATTTGGTGTCGGAGCGTTGAGATCATCGTTATGGTCAGCTTATTCTCTAGGGCCTCGGCCATCACGCGGGAAGCCGACATTAGCCAAACATTAGGCGACTTGAACTTTTGGATTCCGCGCCTTCTGCCAGTGGATTCCGCCCAGATTTCGACTCTCTCCCTATTTTCTCTGCTTGAACGTCTCTCGATTGCATCAGTGATCTTATTTTCTACATTTTATCCAATGGACCTGTCCTTGAGCATTGGTTTCACGGACTGGATCGATCCTTTCCAGTGCTGTCGGAGCAGCGCTGGAGCCTGGGGCTCTGAGTCCGACTTACCTTGCGGCGACTCCCGGCAACAAGCTTAAGTTCTGTCTGCCGCATTCACTGGCCCACCTTTACCGTGACTCAGCAAGCCATGTGAAGGCGACCTTATTACTCACGGCGGCACATTCGGGCTCAGGTGGTTTACCGGACGGTGTCTTTGAGTGCACGAAAGTTTGTGCCGTTTTACTGTTTTACCGTTATAAAACGCCGTTCTTGCACGTCGTCTGGCTCTGGGAGACTATATAAAACGCAGATGAACGGCTTTCCAAATTCACTTAATCCAGAACAACATCCTCAGTCCTCCATGGCTAGCCCTTCCGTGCTTATTGTGCGTTTCAACTTCCTAAGATTGTCCAGGGTTCCTCTAACTTTTCAGTAGGCTGGCGCTGGCCCTTCTGGTCTTGTTCTCGCCCTCGTCCTACTCAAAAATGGTACAAACGAATTGCAAACGAATACTATCTAGGCTCAGTTGATACCTGCATCTTACAGGCGTCTCCGTTCGTATCATCGACAAAGAACTGAAACACCGGGTTGGATCTCGGGGGTCGGGCATCATGGTCAGCGCTTCTCCGAGCATGACCACTCAATTCGCTAAATTTGAAAGGCAGCCACGTACACTCGAACTGTATGACATTCTCGGCATTTTACCTGACATCCAGAAAGAAGGTCAATATCTGCCTTCGGTGGCAAGATACGGGCCTGGACAAACGGAGCCGACAGAGACGTTCAGGCTCGCCGAGTGGGTTGACTCCCGACCCGATATGCCGCATGTACGTCGACGCCCGCCACGGATACTCCCTTGTCAACGTTTTGCCAGGCCAATGCAGTATCTGTCGGCCAAGATCGCCACGAAGAAATTCTTCGTAATCATCTGCGAAACCTCTCCTCCTCCGTTGAGCTTGGGTCAGAGCTGCGCAGCTTTGAGCAATTCGCTGACCACATTATTGCTCACATTGTAAAGACCGATTCGAATGGGAGGCAGCTGGAGGAAAGAACAAGATTTGATTGGCTCATCGGGACGGACGGAGCGCATAGCGTTGTGCGCAAACGGCTCGGTTTGAGTTTCTTGGGCGAAACCCCGACTGAACAGCCTGTTGCCTTGGGTGATATCGCCGTAGAGGAAGGGATTGAGCTAGGAGTGAGTCCCTTCCTGTATCCTCCTTTCGTTAGTGACCGAGACCACAGCAATGGCATATGTGGGACATCCCGCCCAAATTGTGCGTTCCGTCAAACGGAGTCTCCTAGGCTAATCCCAGCAGTATTCTTCTGCGTTCTAGCGGTGCCACTAGCAAAGAGTTCATGTTCTTCTACACCGGCGGATCGAGAGAGGCGACTGAAAAACCGATGACTTGTGACGAATTCGTGGAAGCGTTTTATGAGACGACTGGCCGACGTGACATCAAGTTTGGGTCCGCCACTTGGCTGTCCACTTATAGGCCGGTCTCAGTGTCAGAATTATATTTCCCCTCTCATTGGCATCTACAACAGGCCCAATATGCGCATGGTAGACCGGATGCGGGACGGCCGTGTTTTCATCGCGGGAGGTTTGCTCGATCTTGCCGTTCTCACTTTTGGGCGCTGACCTCCGTATCCCAGACGCTGCCCATTGTCACAGCCCGACCGGCGGTCAGGGTCTCAACTCGAGTGTCCAGGATGCGGCCAATCTTGGCTGGAAGCTCGCCCTCGTACACAAGGGTTTTGCCTCCCCAGCACTCCTCGACACCTACGGCGAAGAGCGCCTTCGCGTTATCGCTCACATGCTTAAACTCACGACGGATTTGTACAACAAGTCCTTCAGCTCTGGCAGCACAAGCGAGACGACCGACAAGAGCCAATGGAACCGCGGCGGCGATCTCCGCATGATGGACGTCAATTACTGCGGAAGTTCCATCGTGCTGGAAGACGGTGCGGCGGCGGTGGGCGCCACTGCGTACTCGAGGGCCGACAATTCGCGCGTGCAGGCGGCATACCGTGCCCCGGATGCGCCGGGTCTTGTCCGCGCGGGATCGGAGGATGCACCCACAAACCTCTTCACCGTCTTCAGCGCGTCCGTCCACACCGTCTTAATCTTTGGCGGTGACGTGACTGCGGGTGCTCGTGTAGCAGATGTGCTTGACCGACTTCCAGAGGAAGCCGTACGCGTAGTGTATGTCCTTCCCCAGGGACAGACAGCCGCCGACTTAAAACCGATCTCCACGACCTCTGCACTTGTCCTGGAGGATCGAGAGGGGCACGCGTACGCTGGGTACGGACTCCACTCCAACGGGATGACTGCTGTAGCCGTCCGCCCGGATGGAGTCGTTGGCACTGTCGCCTCTGACGCGGACGACGCGGAACGGTATTTCCGGAAGATTTTGCTGTGACGGTCATGCATTCGTATCCACATTCACGGTACATTGGACAGAAGATCGGTTACAGATGAGAATATTCGTATCACGCATGCATTGCAATGTTATGAAGATAAGAGTCCGCGGCATTCAGAAGCCTCCTTGTTGGTAGTGTACTCTAAAGCGATTTCCACGAGACAAAGTAGCAGCAGCTGAAACGGACGGACGGCCTAGATGTGCCGTATTAGAAGCGAATGCAAGATCAGGACTGAAAGGATCGGCGAATCGTCTTGCGTGTGGGGAGTTTGAGGTTTTCGAGGCGCGTGCAGAGGATCGGAGCGTTGGCTTGGGTTTGAAAGGCAGAGCGCGGGATTGGACTTGATGTCTAAGAATGAAAGGCGAGGGCGGAGATGGAGCGCAAGACCGACGGAAACTGGGAGGTAGACGCGCTGGGCTTGTGGGAAGAATTCTTTCAGGACTGGGCCGGATGTCAGCAAGAAAGCTGTCGTAGAAGGCCCAGGGAAGTCGTGGGACAACCTCTTCGCCGCCATGAGGAAAGTCGGTCTGCCTAAAAGGCCCCAGTTCGCGTCCGGTGAAGGCGGCAGTTTTGGCGAGGATCTGGGCTACGCTTGAGGCCGGGATCGCAGAGTAATGATTGATACGTACCCAGCGAGCGGTTTCCTGCGCAGCGCCCGTCAGGGCGACGAAAACACCAGACAAAGCGGAAGAGGAGACAGCCGGGAAATCTTGCCCAAGACCAGCAGGATCAAGCAATGAAAAAACTTCTTGTTCTTCTGAGTAATCGTCGTTGAGGGTAGCAGGGAAAGAGGCGGTCGTTGCGGATTGGAATGGGCCAACGCTCAAGCCTTCCAGTAAACTGGCCGGGTGAAGAGTTGTGAGCACTTGGAGCTCTTCAAAGTAGTCATCATCTGGGTCGGTCTGTAGACGATTAGAAGCTTATTTTGTAGATTATAATTGTCAGCGGCGGACCTGTGTAGAGTTCCCGAGAGACGCCGCCATTCCAATCAAACGGTCGACCGCTGTGGGGAAGATCAACGATGGGCAATGGTCGTGAATTCGGAGAAGTCGGACCCTTTGAGTGATGAGCGAGTTTCCGCTGGTCGTTGTCGCGCCGCGGGCGCTTGGCAGGTGACCCTCCGTCTTCGGATGCAGATATCTTGTCGCAGTCCCTACAATATGAGTCAATGATGGTGGAGATGCAGGAAAGCGAAGCACATACTCGAGATAGATGGTATATTCAGACACTGCGCTGTCGATCAGTGGGACGAATGCCTCCCCGAACCAGTGGTGGACATCGCCTCGGCATGCGGCGAGGGCGCCGACGAAGATGAAAACGGTATCGGCGGGGTCAGCGTCGAGATCGTCCGAGGTGAGCTTTGAC
This sequence comes from Mycena polygramma, assembly GCA_029449255.1. Taxonomy (NCBI): domain Eukaryota; kingdom Fungi; phylum Basidiomycota; class Agaricomycetes; order Agaricales; family Mycenaceae; genus Mycena; species Mycena polygramma. The sequence goes on from JARKID010000025.1 coordinate 646,959, forward strand.
TGTTGGAGAAAAAGTTGCAGGGTGCCAGGGGAGAGAATTCGGGCGGTAATGGTCTGCAGTCTTCAGTGTCAGTCATCGGCTAAGATCGTACGGAAACCACGCTTACACCGCGGTACTTGAATGGAGTGTCAGACCGTAAGAAATGAAGAAGGATGCATTGGTTAAGGGCCACTTCGCCGACCGCGCGGTAATCTTGCACAGACACATCTGAAGCAGACCTGAGAAGCGTCCGTGGTTGAGATGGAAATCGAAATGACTCTGGACAGAAGGAAGCGCGGCATGGATGGCGCCGTCTATGCGGGAGATGAGGTTAAGATGGACCATGGCGAGCACAATGGCGGGGGTGTTTCGCGTCTACGCCGACTGGCGTGAAGGATGTGGTGGGGAGAAGAGAGAGACGGAAGTGGAACTTCCAGTGGAAGGAAGGTTGAGCGCGGTCACGTTTTGTGTCCGATGTCATCAGTGACGTAAATGATGGCCGGCTAATCTATGGCCCGCTCAAATAGAGGTCTCAGACTCCTCAAGTTGCGCGGAACAGGGTACATGACTGTGTTCACCTGATCCCAACTTTAACACAGAAATATAAGTACAGGGGCCAGGAAGCCAGCTTGCCGGAAAGTACTGCGCTACCGAATGAACCAGATTCCCTTGGTCTAGTAGTTCGATGAGTTCTTCTAAGCTTGCTTGCGAGGTTGGTTGAACGGAAGACAGTGAACCCCCTCTGGGTGCTAAGTTTGCGAAGTCTTTTTGATTTCTTCTTCTCTTGATTTAGCATCCACACGCACCTCGACCCATGTACACATCGTACCGCGCCGTTGTCTGCAATCAGTATAGGTGCAAGTCATCAGCACACCATTAGAGTAGTGAAGTCGCGTTTTTACATTAGGTTCTGAAGACTTTCGAGTCTTGAGGGGTGTCGCGGGCCATGAATAATTGAGTGAATTGATGCAGAACAGCTCCAGATTTTGAAAGCTAATGCACGCCATTCGATTCGAATCGAAGTAGCTTTGGGTTCCAACCCGGTGCTCGGAACAAGGCACATAACTCTGTCAGCCTCTTCGCGACTTGAACACCGATCAATAACTATAGGGGCCAGGAAGTAACAGCTTGCTGGAAAGTACTGCGTTGGCCGAACGAATTCAGGATTCCCCAGTTCGATGAGTCCATCCAATCTTGGTGCGAGGTTGTGGGGCGGAAGATAGTACACCGCGGGTGTTCACGACGTCTTTTTGACTATTTCGACGCCTTTTGCGCACATAGCACTGGTCGACCGGTCCCGACCAGATCCCATAACAAAAAAGACAAAGTTCTCGGTCCGGGCCTGGAAATACCTGCTATTGAATCAACCACCCACGAGGCAGAGGTTAAATAGTTGACGAAATATTCTCCTTCACCTGGACTTTCAGTGGTCGACACCTCGAAGGTAGATCGCTCCGGGTGAAAAGAATCTCCACTGGCAGGCTGAGAAAACCTCATCATCTCATTGAACAATGCTGACAGACCCTTCCTCGAGTTCATTGATCTGTGCGGGGAGAACTGCCACGGAGTGTCCCGGCGCGAGGCGCACCTACCTCCTGCGTGTTCCCGTTGAAGAAAAAAAATACAGCAATGGCTTCCCAACATAATCAAGCGTGATCATGACCGGGTCGGTAGAGCTTGAGCATGACAGAAAGAACAACCTCCAGAGTTGACCGTAATTATGAAGAAGAGAAGCCCTCGGATTTCAGCATAGTTTCGGACGAATATTTCTATGCATGAGATTTGTTCCGTGCGCGAGCCAGGCTAAGAGAAAAAATTAACACAGGCTGGCACAGCGGCCTGGCATCTCTGTCCTTCACAGGATTTCAGACGCCGGTCCAAGCGTGCATGGCAGTCTCTATCAAGCGAAGTATGTATGAGCAAGTGAAAGAGCGTCTGCCGGATGTCCAGCTGAGAGACTAGTGGAAGTCGGCATCAGAGTATAATTCGCCAGGAAAGCCTGAGTGCCAAGTAGCGACCGAGTCCACAGAAGTACCGGAACTGCGTGAGCGCCTTGGGAAGCCAATTCCAGGTTGAAAACGAAGTGACACTGAGGCGGCCTGTGATCCCATCATCTCGGATCAATCCCTATTTAGACCCCGCCAAGTTTTTTACCTCTTGCTTCACTCTTCGACCTCGTCTTCCCTCCTTCCACACCTTCCCTTCCTCGCACAGCACAGGCTTATTCGCTGTCATTTGTGAGTGTCCGATATTCCCTCTCCTTCCCCTCGCCTCCTTCGCGCTCTCCTGCGTCGCCGGTCGCGTTTCCTGATGAATAAAATTCATATCAAGCTCAACAGCCTTATGGACCTTAGACCGTTCACTAGATGATACTCCTTTACTTCTACTCTCTGATCTTTTCCATCTTGTGCCCTTCTCGCTCGTCTTGACCGTTTACTCATTTTTTTTCGCCAATAGGTCCGTCGCGGCCGACTTCAATCGCAGTACATCCAGACTACGTTGGGCTATAGTGCTATTGGGCTTCAGGTACGCGCTCTCTTCCCCCTTTCATTCCCATCCCTGCCATCCCCCAAATGATGAATAAAATTCATATCAAGCTCAACAGCCTTATGGACCGTAACACGTTCATTTGATGATACCTTTTTTACTTCTACTTTCTGATCCTTCCTTTTCTCTCCTACCCCCCTTCACGTTGTCTAATCCAGCTAACGCTCTTTCTCCCAGGTATGTGTTTTGTTGCTCTTGGGGTCGGCCTTTATACCATCGTACCCATAACATTACTCGTAAACATACATCGAAATACACAAGATGAAAAAACACATCCACGTCGTCTGTCGATGACCATGCCAGTCCTGCCCCCAAGCCCCCAAGTATATTCGAAGGAAATGAATGAGAGAATCACCAAACGCCTGTGCGCCGCCAAATCCTCCCCAACAGCCTTCTAACTCTGCTCTTCTTGTGACTTCTCGTGGCCATTCTCGAAGGGTGTGTCTCATGCCCCTGCTGCACAACCCCCATGTCCCTGGAATCCATAGCCTGAAGCACCGCGATCGTTATCTGCTCCTCGAGAGTCCACACTTCTCGGCCGCGGGTTTGAGTACGCACTTCACGAGCAGGCTTGTGCGCCTCGCGCGTCAGTGGCCAGGACGCAGAAGGTGGGAGACGAGGCGCGGCGGGCGGCAGGGGATCTCGCACCCAGAGCGAGGCCGAGGACGGGAAGGGCTGCTCTAAGCTGCGGACATCGTCCGAGTCCGACGGCGGCAGGCGACCAGGAGGAGGCGGGGCTTGCGGGCGCCAGACCGACAGCGCCTCAAAACGACGAAGGCTGGACGAGCTTGGGCTGAGATACCGGTTTGTGTGCGGGTTGGTGAGAGGGAGCGAGGGGGACACGTATTGGGCGTGGGCGAGCTCGCCGGGCAGGGTGTGGAGCTCAAGGTCGGGGTCAATGGGAAAAGAAATAGGGGACGGGGAAAAGGGCGATCCAAGACCATAGCCCAAGCCGACATCGAGTGGGATCTACCAAGTCGTAAGCAATTGCGGGGTAGAGGTAGGAAGACACGGAACACACCACATATGCAGCTCGCCGATCCGCTATATCGAAAGAGTACGAGCGGCGTATTGGACGCGCAATTGGAGGCCGGCCGCGAGACGGGGCTGTTGCGGTATGCGGGGGTTCTGGTTCGTACTTGAAGCTCCAAGGTCCGGGGGATGCGGGCATTGTGCCATTGGTACAGCGGGCTTCCGCGAGCTGCGGCCAAACGTTCTGGCCACAGAAGGAGGTTGGGTCGTAGTTCTCGAGTGAGTGGTAGTCACTTTGAGGCGTGTCCAAGACGGGCGTGTAGAAGCCCGATGCAGGGGTGTACAAGTCGGATGCGGGGGTGTAGAAGACCGATACAGGCGTGTCTAGAACAGCGAGTGGGACGGCAGGGACGGGCTCAGCTTCGGTTTTGAACAGCTGCTGGTCTTCAAATAAATCCGGGATCTCAGGCAAATCGCGAAGGAGGAGTTCCAGGGATGAAGGGAGCGCGCTCAGGCTGCTCGTCATCTTGAAGCCGGAGAAGGTCGACACACAGGCGGTAAGGTCGTTTTCAGAAGACTTGGGCACATAGCAGAGGGTAGCGTCTTCCGCAGCGCGCGATACATTGGGCGAGTCGGGAGCGTTGCAGGACACCGACCAAGACGTCTGTGGTGTGAGGGGGGCGTTTTCGTGGGCGAGATCATTTTCGGAGGACCTGGGAACTTGCGCGACATGCGAGACAGTGGGCGAGTCGTCAGGTAGGTTCAGGTTGCATGGCAGCGAGCAAGACGTTTGTGTTTTGAGAGGCACATTTCCGGTTTCGTTCGCGGGATCTTGAATTGTTCGGGATTGAGTTGGGGTGAGAACCCACCGATAGGGAGACATCCGCAGCGTTCGGAGAGGTGTCGCGGAGGTGCGGGAGAGGGCGGGAGTCGTCGATGTGGTTCCAATCAACTTGATTTGCCAAGCTTGTTTTCCGCTGTCGGCTACTGAACGTCTACTGACTAAAATAGGAAATTTTGCCCCGTGAGGGCACTGTGGGCAAGGCAGTTCCGGACTAGTGCGAACCAGCGTCTCGGCCACTCCACTGTGCCTGAGGAGCCGGATAAACGTATACGACATCCCGCACCGAGCTGAGATGGGAGCGCAGTGCTCTTGATCGGTCCTGGAGAATGAGGACGTCGGATCCGCTGGGATCAATTCTCTGGAGAGACTCTCTAGAGACGTCAATCAGCAAGTGATGAGACTGGATCAGTCTGGATGTGCGCGTAGAATTGATGGATGAGGGGCGGAATTGATCTGCACGCTCGGCCATACTTCCGGGACAGAGTGATTGCAACTGAATCTTGACTGGAACGGGCTTATTTCTTACTGTTACTCTCGAAAAAAATGTTGGAGCCACCCCCACTACCTGGAGCCTATGCCATTTTGTTTTGCGGCGAGTTTTGAGATGTAAATTGAGAGACGTGCATATCTCATCACCGTGATCAAAATCACTTTGCTATCACAAGTCGGACAGGCAGGCTGAGGCAGCGAAACTCTGGTATATATTTGTGCTAATATTTTCACGCCATAACAGCTAATACCGGTACACCAAAGAGAATACATCTTGGGGGAAAATCCTCCCAGTCTCAGCAGCACTGAAGGGCTGGTCTCGGTCGGCACCCATCCGCGTTTTGGCTGTGATGACGCTTTACGCGAGCTGGCGAACTGGAATCTGGCTGCCGGAGCCCACCGGGGATAACATTCTCTGGAGAGGATTCTCTCCCAGCGGATTCGATCTTCTGTGGAGAATTCATAAATTATTGACGATATACAATACAGTTGTTGCCGTGGTGCGGCCGACAGCAGGCAAGCCAAGCGATGCTGAATTAATCTAGATTTGGAGCGCACCAGGCTCCGGCCCGCTCCGCGTCCTCCTTTTCCCCACATAATCATGAGTGAACATTAATACCCAGGCACCTAGGTGCTACAAGTTTTGGGACCGGTCTATCAGTATTTAGAGTACTGGAGCAAGGTGCGAATCAGCGTTGACAATGATTAGAGAGGGGACGAGGACATACCACAACACTGTCCTCGACGTAATGTGACGAGCAATCCATCTCTGCAAGGGAAACGAACTTGGTCTTCTTGGCTGTGGGGGGTGTTAGAAATACATACGTACGCAAAACGGTTAATAGACTTACCGAACTTGTAACCGATGTAGAGGATAATGAAAAGGGGAATGTTAATGTAGTCCGAGATGAAGGATTGGTAGTCGAAGGGCTTGGTCATAAATGTTTGGAAACCGTTGAAGAACATGATGACGCTGAAGCAAATCAAGACGGCCCAGGCGCCGTAGGGCTGTGTCCATGACTTGAACGGCAGCTCGTCGCGGCTAAGACCCTGAACCTTCATCGCCCGATCTAGGTGGACGTGAGATTGGAAAGCAAAGGGAACGTAAGAGACTTACACCACCGGATGTGCGCAATCGCAATACCGACCCAAGTGATCAGGGAGCCGAGAGTGGTGATGTTGGCCAGCCAGTTGAAGGCGTCGTTAGCACCCGACTGTCCGCACACAAGATACCCAAGGCAGCCGAACAGAGAGCAGAGGAGCAGAGAGTACACGGGTACACCATTGCTCATGACCCGTGCGAAAATGCGGGGCGCCTTGCCTTCCTGCGCGAGCATGAAGAGCGACCGCGAAGCAGAGTATAAGAACTCGTTGCCAGAGGAGAACGCGGAGGTCAGCACGACAGCGTCTGCGAGTGGCTTAATACGAGTCAGGATACATAGCGCGAATGAATGCTCACTGATGATGTGGGGTAAGACCTTGATACCGGCCTTCTTAATGATGATGACGAAGGGAATTTCAGCAGCGGTACCAGTGTTCTGCGCGTTGGCTTGCAAGAGGGCGGGCTCGTCCCGGCTGATGCACATGCCAATGAGCAGGAGGGAGAAGACGTCTAAGGAATCATTTAGGGATATCCGCTAGGGAGTAGGATGCGACGTACAAAGCAGGACAATCCGGTAGAAAATGGCGCGGACAGCGGACCGCATGGTGACACGAGGGTTGGAAGCCTCGAGACAGATCATGGCGAGACCCTCCATTCCGCCGTCTAACAAATGAGTGAGCCTTAAAAAAAAATTGATAAAAATAAAAAGCCTACAAGAGAATGCGGCCTGGGTAAGGACAGCCCAGAAACCGAGGAAACGAGCCTTGGAAGCTGGGACAACACCAAAGAAATCGTCGTTGAACGGCGAGTCCCTCCAGTAGCGGAATCCACGGCGGTCGTGGTCCGGTGCACCACCGAGGTCAACGACGAGGCACATGATGATGAGGCCAAGGACAGTGGTGATCTTGATAGTGGCGAAGACTAAAGTAAACAGTGAGCAGGCGCAAGCAGAAGAAAACATATCCGCTATACCGAATTCAAATTCTCCAAAGTACTTCACTCCCGCGAGATTGACGGCGATGATACCGAGTAACATGACGGTGATGTAAATTGCCTTGTGCGAATCGTTCGTGTCCCAGAACGATATAACGATTGACTAGGAGCGCAGGTTCAAAGATGAATCGAAATGAAAATGCAAGCCAACGTACCGCAGCGGTGATCTCGACGGGCGCGCTCATCACGACCTGGAACCAGTATTGCCATCCCATGGCGAAACCCATTGCGGGGTCAACATAACGCGAGGAGAACTCGATAAATCCTCCGGCTGAAGGATCCCAGACCATCATCTCTCCGAGGGAGTACCTAAACATTGAACACGGATCAGTAATCGCGATCGAAGCTGCGAAAAAAAATCTCTTACATCATTAATCCAACCAAAAGACCAACAATCAAGTAACCGAGGGTGGCACCGACAGGGCCACCGTTGGCCAGTGCTTTCCCAGACTGCAGAGAATAGGTCAGGAAACGAAGAATCCAGCTGCGCAACTAGCACATACACCCAAAAACACTGAAGAGAACGGGAAGATTAGCAAGTGACATGGACGGAGAGTTAGAATAATCGTACATCCAGTTCCGAGGGTACCAGCGATGGCAATCATGGAAATTTGCCTCCCCTTGAGGGACCGGTGCATGTGGCCGGCATTCTCGTCGTGGACGACATCCTCGGTGACAATATGGTCACCGGAATTTGTGGCTTTCTTCTCGATGTCGTAGTCGGACATGATTGCTCGCAGGGGGGGAGAAACTGAAGAGGGAAAGTACCAACACAGAGCGCCTGCTCCATATTTATGCCCCACCGCTAGATCTGATGTCGCGATCTGTGCACACGCGGTCCCACGTCCCATCATGTTACGCATTTAGCCGGGCCCGTCTCCATCTGGAGGGTCACAGCCACCGATAAGCTTCCGTACCATGCCAATCCGTGCAAACGCCCTGGGGAGCGCATGTTTCGAGGGGCGTATCACAACCAATTCCAAACCAAGATAGCACTTTTTCCCGAGTCGCCGGTCAGAATACATTCAACGACCCGATATCGCGCACTATCACCACGACGGGAGCTAGCTTCAAGTTGGCTTGGACTCAAGCTGTATAACAACAGACTCAAAATTAAAAAGGTAATTTTAGATTTCAAAATACAGCTTAGGACGATAACGATTGCTTTCCGATTTTCCAAGGCAATGTTCTACAGCTGTAAAGCAACCATTGGCGAAATCGAGTTCTGAACGGCAACGGAACATCAGAGATTGCTGATCTCCCCTGGGGATTACCGATCCCGCTCTTCATTCTTGGTTCCCGCAGTTTGTGTCGTCTAGAAAGACAACCGGTAAGCTACACTCAACGGTAGACGTTGAGCCAAACAAGAAAGCAACCCCAGAAATGCCAACAAATCCGCCTCAATCTTTGTATAGCCACTGCATTGGCGTCCAGCTAACGTTTAGCCGCGAGTTAGCGGAGACCAATTCATTCTTTGCATGCGACGCATCACAGATAAGCAACCGACGTCCCGAGTCGTTCGAGCGCACTCGTTTCACAGAGATGTATATTTTGTATTTTGCAAGGCGACTGCAGAAGCAGAAAACCGCGCAAGTTGAAGACTCCGGTACAGCACGGACGACGGGCTTCTACCGGCAGAACCGAGTGCTCACATCTCTGCACCCATATGGTAATAATGGATTCCGAACCGTGAGAAACCCGGGAAGCGCACACCACCCTCACACGACAGCGCCCACTGCCCAGGAAAAGGCACAGGAAGGAACTCGCGAAATTGCCTCCGGGTCAGTTCTGATTGCGGATGCCGTGAGTATTCCAACAAAGATTGCGGACTCAAGCCAGTTTTTGCTTCTTTCTACTTACTCGTTCAGAATATCGAACCAACTGCGGGCAAAGCTGGGCAAAGCCCCGCACTCCTCCCGCAGCGCACACGACCGCCGCGACGCATGTGTTTTCACGCGCCAATGAGATCCGCTTAATTACATGCCGTTACAAGCTTACATACGCGGCAGCCGCTGACTTGCCGACGGCTCTCCAATCAACCAGTGGCATCACTGGTCCACCTCGTCTGAGTCGGACGTCCGCCATACATGACCCAGTACTGCATTGTGTGCACCTCGGATTTCTCCGCTTCTGGGCTCTTTTCGCACCCCGGCCGACCCCAGACGCGTCCGGGCCAGAGTCTACCTGGCGTCCGACGCATTCCGCAGCACGGGCGTACTCAACCACCGACCCCGACTGGGAGTACCACAAAATAAGCATGCGTCAATTCGGCTACCGATCGCCGTTGCCTGTCGGGCGTCTACCACGACCGCGCCCTGGCCCCGTCTGTCGACGTCATGTGGTGAAAGATAATGAACTAGTTCCGACGCCGCTCCATCTGGACAGGGTTAAGGATCCTCCGAGCCGCCGCACTGAGAACTTGAGAAGTGAGTCCGGCGCACATCCTGCTCCACGCTGTTTCGTTCGTCCCGGTGATAGTGAGAGCATTAGTTAAGCCGCACGCTAACGATTGTGGTTGACTGCTGTGCTACTCAAGTGAACGCGTCCCTCCATGTTCAGGATGGTTGTCTTCAATTTGGCGAAGCTGTTCCAACTCCATATCTTCCCGTACCCGAACCACTTAATTCCCCACTCCCCCATACGACGAGGGTTTCCCGCAGCAACAAGATATCTACCGACTGCGCGAGCTAAACCTCTATGAACTCCCTCTATGAAACTCCCTCAGTAGGCACTGCCGGGTGGGGTTCCTGATCCTGTGATTTACTAATTAGGCGCTTTACTGATTAGGCGCCGCTGGTTCAGATTTACAGCTTGGACACCAGGATGGATGACAGGCCATTGGTATAAGATCTTTTTTCATTCTTCATTGGCATATCAACCTCGACAGCAGCGGCGCCGATGAGCCGGTATCAACAGCTTCGTGCGCGACGTCGACTGCCACGCCACGCAAAACCTGTGCTTGTATTCATTCGAATGCTGACATCGAGATATCTACTGTGCATAGGCGGTTGACTTTCCTCTCCCGTTCAGGGACAATAATGCGTGTCGCCGAGAGTGTGGAATATATATCTGAAACCACCGGAGCTACTTCTTCTTCTCCTCTTGGCTGGCTAAGTAACTCTGGGTCCTGGTCTAAATTTGCAGACGGTTACTCCGAACCCAAAAGGAAGGTGCCATGTTTTCTCAAGCTCCGTCGACGCCTGTCTCTCATGCTATGCTCAGTCCTATCCTTGTTTGATAAATGCAGACAAACGAATGTCCTTCTCCCGCCTGTCTCGTCAACAAGTCATTGGATAGGCTGCTGACTGCAATATTGAGTTAGTTTTTCCACATGAAACCGCTTAGCGACCCGCCGAACGTTGCGTCCTATGTCTTGATGTCCATCGAGAAGTTGACGCGAAATGGCCACATACCAGGTTTAATCAAACTGAACAAGTGGAGGCAAGGTCTATCGGGGGTAAACTCGACAATTGCGGCTCGAACTCAGGGTTCACCTTGTGCAATTCAGAGACCTTAAGATATATGTACCATTAGCAACAGGCAGTCTCGGGCCTTTTTTTAATTGAATGTCGCTGATGTTTGCACCCGATCACAGAGTAATCTGTGTGCAAACCAAAAAGACGTCGTGAACACCCGCGGTGTACTATCTCCCGCCCCACAACCTCGCAAGCGAGGTTGGATGGACTCATCGAACTACTAGGACCAGGGGAATCCTAACTTCGTTCGGCCAACGCATTACTTTCCAGCATGCTGTTACTTCCTGGCCCCTGTAGCTATTGATTGGTGTTCAAGTTGCAAAGAGGCTGACAGGAGTTATGAGCCGTGTTCGGAGCACCGGGTCGGAACCCAACCCTAATTCAATTCGAATCGAATGGCATGCACCAGTTCTCTAGATTTATAGCTGGTGGTTGGGCTCTGCATTCACCCCAATTATTCATGCCCGCGACACCGCCGAACTGTTAGTAAGGCCGCGACTCTGCTTCGTGAAAACTGCTCGAGTTGTGTGCTGATAGTTTGACCATATTGCACCTGGAATTGCAGTCCGTAGCGGCCATAATAACCCTCGATTGCTCCTCCTCCCCTTGTCGAACTAAAGAAGAAAAAAATCAAAAAGACTTTGCAAACTTAGCACCCGTTTGGGGGTTCACTGTCTTCCGTTCAACCAACCTCACAAGCAAGCTTAAGCATGGCTAGCTGGTTGAACTCATCGAACTACATGGACCAAGGGAATCTTCGTTCGGTAGCGCAGTACTTTCCAGCAAGCTGACTTCCTGGCCCCTGTAATTAAAGCTATGTGTTAAAGTTGGGATCAGGTGAACACAGTCATGTACCCTGTTCCGCGCAACTTGAGTCGTTCTGAGACTTTTGAGTGTCGGGTAATAGATTAGCCGCTGAATTGGCTTTACGTCACTGATGAGATTACACAAAAACGTGACCGCGCTCAACCTCCTTCCACTTTCGTCTCTCTCTTCTCCCCACCACATCCTTCACGCCGGTCGGTGTAGACGCAAAACATCCCCGCCATCGCGCTCGCCATGGCTCACTCCGGCCTCATTCCTCGCATAGATAGCGCCATCAAGGCCTCGCTTCCCTTCGTACACACTCGCTTCGACTCTCATCTCAACCACGGCGGAGTGGCTACACTCCTCAGGTCCGCTTCCCATGCGTCTATCCATGACTACCGTGCTGTCGGCGAGATAGCTGTTAATAAATGCATCCTGCTCCACTTCTTACGGTCTGAGACTCCATACAAGCACCGCGGTGTAAGCCTGGCTTTCGTACGATCTGGGCCGACGACTGACACCAAGGATGCAGACAATTACTGCCCGCATCCTCTCACCTGGCACCCTGCAACTTCTTGTCGGCCAGTCAAAGCGCAAATCGGACGATTTCGACGCCGTTTCCGCTGACCCCGCCGATACCGTCTTCATTTTCGTCGGCGCCCTCGCCGCGAGCCAAGGCGATGTGGCGCAATGGTTCGAGGAGACGTTTGTGCCCATGATCGATAGCGCAGCATCTGAATATGCCGTGTATCTTGAGTATGCACTCCAGTCCCTCTGCAGCTCTATATTATAACTGAATTGGAATGCAGGGAATTACCGAAGTTGCCTGCACCTGAAGATGGAGCGTCACCTCCGAAGCGCATGCGGCACGACAACGACAAACGAAAGCTTGCTGAATACTCAAAAGGTCCGACTTTCTCCGAATTCATGACTGTTGCCTGTTACCTATCGTTCATCTTTCCCACAGCGGTCGACGATCTGACCGCAATGGCGGCGTCTCTATCCGGGAAATCTACAGAGGTCCGCCGCTGATAGTTTCGTACTCAAAATCAGCCTCTGATTATCCGCAGTCTGGCCCAGATACCGATTATCTCGAAGAGTTACAAGTCCTCACGATTCTGAACCCCGCTGCTTTGGTGGAAGGCTTGAGATCTGGCCCGTTTCGATCCGCGACTTCTGCCTCTCTCCCTGCTACCCTCGACGACGATTACTCCGAAGAACAAGAAGTTTTGACACTGCTTGATCCCCCTGGTCTTGGACAAGCTTTCGGGGCTGTCTCTTCTTCTGTTGTGTCTGGTGTTTTCGTCTCCCTGAGGGGCGCTGCGCAGGAAACCGCTCGCTGGGTGCGCATCATTGTCATTACTCTTTCACCCCGGCCTTAACCGAGCCCAGATCCGCGCCAAGGTTGTCGCCTTTACCGGACGCGAACTGGGGCCTTTTAAGCAGGCTGCGTTTCCTGATGGCGGCCAAGATTTTGTCTCGCGACTTCCCTGGGCGGTCTACGAGAGCTTCGTTGCTGATATCCAGCCCAGCCCCGAAAGAACGCTGCCGGCAAGCCCAGCGCGTCTCCCTCCCAGTTTCCGTCGGTCTTGTGCTCCGTCTCCGCCCTCGCCGCTTGTTCTCAGGCATCAAGTCGAATCCCGCGATTGTTCTCTCAAAACCAGGCCAACGCCTAGACCGTCTGCAGACACATCGGAAACCTCAAACTCCCCACACGCAAGACGACTCGCCGATCCTTCCAGTCCTGATCTTGCATTCGCATCCAATACGGCGCATTCAGGCCGTCCGTTCGTTTCAGCTGCTGCTGCTTCGTCCCAGGGAAATCGCTTCCGAGTACACTATCAACAAGGGGGCTTCGTCTGAATGAATTCACGGACTATATCTTCATAGCACAATATTGCAATGTATGTATCATACAATGTCCTGATTTGTAGCCGATATTTTGTCCAATGTACCGTGAATGAATGACCATCACAGCAAAAACTTCCGGAAGTACCGTTCCACGTCGTCCGCGTCAGAGACGGCAGCGCCAACGACTCCGTCCGGGCGAACGACTACAGCAGTCATCCCGTCCGACTGGAGTCCGTACCCAGCGTACGCGTGCCCCTCTCGATCCTCCAGGACAAGTGCGGACGTCGTGGAGCTCACCCTCGAGTGGGCGGCTGTCTGTCCTTGTGGAAGGATATGCACTGCGCGTACTGCGTCCTCTGGCAGTCGGCCAAGCACGTCTGTCACGCGGGCACCCGCAGCCGCGTCACCGCCAAAGATTAAGACGGTGTGGACGGACGCGCTGAAGATCATGAACAAATTGGTGGGTGCATCCTCCGATCCGGTGGGAACGAGTCCCGGTGCGTCAGGGGCACGGTATGCCGCCTGCACGCGTGCATTATCGGCCCTCGAGTATGCAGTGGTGCCCACCGCCGCCGCATCGTCCTCCAGCACGATGGAGCTTCCGCTGTAATTGACATTCAGCATGCGAAGATCGCCGCCGCGCTTCCACATGCTGTTGTTGTCGGCCGTGCTGCTGTCGACCGTGCTGTTGTCGACCGTCTCGTTTGGGCTGGAACGGCTGAAGGACTTGTTGAACAGCTCCGTTGTGAGTTTGAGCATCTGCGCGATAACACGGAGGCGCTCTTCGCTGTAGGTGTCGAGCAGTGCTGGGGAGGCGAAACCCTTGTGTACAAGGGCGAGCTTCCAGCCGAGGTTGGCCACATCCTGAACGCTCGAGTTGAGGCCCTGACCGCCAGTCGGGCTGTGACAATGGGCAGCGTCTGGGATACGGATGTCAGCATGCAAAGGTGAGAACGGTAAGATTGGGCAAACCTCCCGCAATGAAAACACGGCCGTCTCGCATTTGGTCCACCATGCGCATATTAGGCCTGATGTAGGTGGGCATGAGTGAGCAGAACTAAAACTGAGATTGAGACTAACCGATAATTCGAGAGCCAAGTGGCCGGCCCGAATTTTATGTCACGCCTGCCGGTCGCCTCATAGAAATCTTCGATAAACTCGTCACGAGTAATAGTTCTTTCAGCCGATTCTCCCGAACGGCCAGTGTAGAAGAACATGAATACTTTGCTAGTAGCATCGCTCGAACGCAAAGCTATGCTGCTGGGATTAGCCAAGGAAAATCCACTTCAAGAGAGCGACCCACAATTTGGGCGGAGCGTTCCACATGTGCCATTGCTGTAGTTGACATTGTCAATAAAAACAGATTGAAGAACGGAAAGGACCTCACTCCTAGTCGCACACCCTCCTCTACGACAATATCGCCCAAGGCAATGGGCGGCTCAGCCGGTGTTTCGCCCAGGAAGCTAAACCCGAGCTGTTTGCGCACAACACTGTGCGCTCCGTCCGTCCCAATCAGCCAATCGAATCTGGTTCTTTCTTCCAGCTGCTTCCCATCCGAATCGCTCTTCACGATGTGAGCTATAACATTGTCAGGGAATTGCTCAAAGCCGCGAAGTTCGCAGCCGAGCTCAACAGAGCAGGAGAAATTTCGCAAATGATCACGAAGGATTTCTTCGTGGCGATCTTGACTGAGGGACAGCGAGTTGGGCTGACAAGAGTGTTGTTAGTCGGAGAGCATACATATCGGAAGCCGGCGTACATGCGGTATATCAGGACTGGGTTTAACCCAGTCGGAAAGCCTGAACGTCTCAGTCGGCTCCGTTTGTCCAGACCCGTATCTCGCTACGGACGGCAAGTGTTGACCTGCCTTCTGAATGTCGGGTAAAATACCGAGGATGTCATACAGTTCGAGCGTGCGGGGCTACTTTAGAATCAGTAAAAGGAGTGGTCTATGTGGTTGGCTCGAAGCATCACTTACCATAATGCCTGACCCTCGAGATCCGTTCCGATGTTTCAACTCTTTGTCAATGATACGAACAGAGACGCCTGCAGCCGTGTGTAAGGTGCAGATATCCACTGAGCCCAAATAAAAGCGATTCGTTTATACCATTTTTAAGTAAAACGAGTGCTAGAATGAGACCAGAGGGGCCAGCGCCGGCCTAACAGACAGTCAGAGGTGTGCGAAATGCGAGGAAAGCAAAACGCACAATGAGCACGGATGGGTTAGTCATAGAGAAAAGGCTCTATTCAAGTGAAGTCGAAAGGCATCCCACTGGGCGCGTCTTATAGGGCATTGCAATGGCGATAAACTACCCGACGTGCGGTTAATACCCCGCCTTTACAGGGGGTTGCTGAGTCATGGCGGCGCACATTGAGTGGTCCGCATTTGATCCTTTGGCCCACCGACAACGAAGATGTCGATGCCAGAGGTCCTGAGCTGTTCCGACGGCGAAGTAATCGAGTTGCGGCCCAGTGGGATTGAAAGGTCATTGACAGTCAAGACCCATCAATGGCAACGGCAGAGCATCGTCTGCAGTGAAAGCTTCTGATAAGGAGGAAGCATGAAGTGCAGCGACTGCCGGTGAATCAGCGAGATGAATATTCCAATGGCAGAAAATGCGACATTGCGAGTAGGAATCGGCAAAAACCCAAAAGGTGTCTGGGATGATGCCGGTGATGGCCGAGGAAATTGTATTTCGTCCTTGTCCGCACGCCCATCATCCTTTCTTCCATAGAGCTCAGGCTCGAGGAATAAGCTGAGCACAAGCTGCCTTCCTCTGTAGTTTTTCCCTGAGAAGTATTATGAGATCCTAGTCTATTATGATACTTCGTATTCTATCTATGTCGGTCTAACATACACAGGCTGTATAGTCGCCCAATATATGGTGTCACAGCTTCATCGTCTGAAGAGGTGCATCTACGGGAGTCGCAGTTCCCGAATTACTGATGAGTGACGGCGATGGGACGTTATCCGTGGGGTCTAAGATATAAGCGGCCAGGAACTTGCGCCAGTTTCCCTTCGAGGGGACGAAGTGCCCTGAAAAAAAAAACAGCATCCATTAATGGATGTACTTCAACGAAGAGAGATGGCACCAACCTCCGTCGTGCTCCTCCACGCGCGCATCGGTGGAGATCTTGACTAGTTGGTGTGCACGCTCTTCTACGACAATTACATCGGTCTTCCCGATAACATGAAGTGTCGGGGTCGAGAAGGGGCTCTCATAGATAGCATCCGCGATCGGAGTCCCAGAGAGTCTAAAGCCAGATACCGCAATGCAAAATTTGCTGGAAGGAATTGAGTCAAACCCACCGGATTCAAAGTGGAATGCTTACAACGGCGGATGTGGCGCGATTCCATCGACCAGAAATGGCGGGTAGACTTGCGGACGTTCCAGCTTCGGAGGGGTTTAGATTTGATAACGAATAGGATAAATTCGATAATAACCAAGGCAGAGAGAAGAGTGGCCAGTGCGGCCCCTTGAGAGAACCCTAGAACGCCGTCGAATGTTCGGGTTTTCAGGACATCTCGAAGCACCTCGAGAGATTTGGGGAGACCAAGAGCTTCGGTTTTGGTGGTGTTCCATGTCCACCATGCACGAGCATCACTCGTGCCTGTGGCCTCTGAGGCGCCGAGAGCATCCAAAGTGGCAGCGGGAAGATCTGAAGGTTGCAGAATTGTGGGGGCATCAACGAAGACTAGGGCACGCAAATGTGAGTCCGCCCGAGAATCCGTAGTTCGCGACGAGCATACCAAAATCGACGCTTTTGCCACACTGTTTCCTCAAAGCTCCCAGCTTCAAGAAACAGGTTAGAGTGGTACAGTTGGCGGTGACAGAATCGTACTCGCTTGCTGAAGATAGCAGCATTCTGAGAGTAGCTGTGGGAATGAATATAATCAGCAGCGTTAACTTTTCGCGACTAAAGGTATACCAGACCCATGGAGGACTAAAACTGTCTTGGCTGCGGCCGCCATTAATGTAGGAATGATTTTCGGGTATGAGGAAAGATGGCGTCTATAGGGAAGATTGGCAGCAGTGGCAGCAAGGAAGACGCGGCGTGTATTCTGCCGAATCCGGGCCGGGTCAGTTTTGTACCGCTGATCCATCTAATCTTGTCTCGAGATCTCCGACCTGCTCCGAATCGCAGTGCCAAAAATGCGAGAAGAAAGTGACGCATTCCTTCCCACCCTGAGCTGCCCTAACAGACTGGCCACTCCACCTCCTGCTCCCTCGCGCTAATTTCTTCCCTCATTTTCTCGACCATGCCGCTGAGGGCATCCCTGGTTCACAGAACCTGCATCAGGCAGCCTAGGCCTACATCGTATAACCTAAAAGTGACCTCGAGAAATTTCGCATCGTCCCCGGTCCATCAGAAGCAGCGCCTTCTCATCGTAGGCTCGGGATGGGGTGGGTATGGCGTTCTCCGAGGTTTGGATAAAAAGCGATGGGGCAAGTCTCTGTCACTAATATTTCGCCCGCACGGCTGACCGAGGTCTCGACCGACAGACGTCACAATCATATCGCCAAATAATTATTTCAACTTCACTCCCTTGCTGGCTAGCTGCGCCGTAGGCACGCTTGAATTTCGTTGCGCTATTGAGCCAGTAAGTTGCCTTCGGAAAAATAATCTGAACTGTCTGATCTTACGGATCCATCCTCCAGGTTCGCCGCTATACTCCTCAGGTGGTAAGCGCTCAAGTCTATCGTTGAATTGAACCGTTGTGATGATATTTGGTCCAGGTCGCTTACCAAGCATGGTGTGATAAAATTGGCAAGTCTGTTGCCATATCTGGCCGTGCGGTTGATTTACGATTTTTTGGACGGAAGACTTTCAACGAAAAACGGTTCAATGCGTGAGTACCACTCACACCTTTTCCTCACCCTCTAACTTGCCGTCAGATGCCTGCGACTCCTCCTCCGTTTGGACAAGATCAGCCAGCTGGAACTGGGACTTCGTTCAACCTCCGTTATGATAAAATCGTTTTGGCCGCGGGTGCATATTCGCAAAGTATAGTTTCTTCCTTTCAAAATACGGTTTGGATTTTTAACACCGTCCAGCGTTCGGGGTTCCAGGGGTGAAGGAACATGCGCATTTTTTGAAGGACGTCAAAGATGCGAGAGCGATCAGGATTCGAATCCTCGAATGTAGGTCAAAGGCATCCATATTTCACGTTTCCACTCAACAGTTGAGTTACAGGTTTTGAGCAGGCTATGCAACCTACATTGTCCGACATGGATCGCCGGTGCGATATACAACGTTGGCACAAGCACACTCCTCATTCTATTCTCACAGTAATCTTCTGAATTTCTGCATCGTCGGTCTGTCAGATCCGCTTTTGGCCTCTTCTATTCATTGATGTGAGAATCTCAGGAGGCGGCCCGACCGGCGTGGAATTTGCTTCGGAATTGCACGATTTACTTCATGCTGAAATCGCTGACCATTATCCAAGCCTCCAAAAACTGGCTAAAATCACTATATACGACGTCGCTCCCAGCATCCTCGGAAGTTTCGACAAAAGTCTGGTCGAGTGCGTGTTGAACTCGTTGTTCAGCCCTCGCGTATATAATGTCATCGCTCAGATACGCCGAGAAAACTTTTTCTCGGGATGGAATCAGCATTCTCACCTCCCACAATGTTGAGAAAGTCGAAGCTGGTAAAATGTTCGTCAAACAACGAGGAGAAGGTAAGCAACCGGTCCGGAACTTCAGGCTCATAGACTATGTCGACATCGCATACAGTTCCGTTCGGGCTTCTGGTGTGGAGCACAGGTTTAGCTCCGAATCCGTTGATTAGTTCCATAACGGAATTCAAGAAGGATGCGAAAACGAAGAGGCAGATCTCGCAGTTTAATTATTTTTGTTTTCGTTCTAACTGTTGTTTTTCCAGCGTGCTCACCGACGAGCACTTGAACCTCATCAGAACAGATGGCACAGTTGACCCTGACGTATGGGCAATCGGTGATTGCGCACAGATAGAAGGAGCTGTGTTACCGGCTACTGCCCAAGGTGTGTCTGCTCGGGCTGTTACTATTTCGGTGCAAACTCACACGGAAACGCAGTGGCGAACCAAAAGGCTCAATACCTGGTCAAGAAACTCAACAAACTTGTTAAAGATCAAGATTCGCCGAAGCCGTTCAAATTTGAGAACCAGGGCAGCTTGGCGTACATCGGTGATTGGTAAGTGTCGCTTCTGAGCGCAATTCGTCAATAAAGTCTGAAGGGACGCCAATCGATAGGAAAGCAATCTACGACAACTCCGGTAAGGAAGACAAAATCATAAATAAAGAATCCGGTCGTGTCGCTTGGCTTCTCTGGAGGTGAGCATAACTATGCAAGTAGTTTATCTGCCCTCACACAGCGCGCCTCAGATCTGCATACTTTACGATGACCCTGTCCTGGCGGTAAGCGCGTTCGTTTATCTCCTCGTATAAAAGCTCACTGCTTGGTCTCAGGAATAAGTAAGATGACCGTTCACAAGCCTTCGGTCGAAACTAATTCCTTCCGTTCACAAGAATCCTCGTGCCTATGTATTGGTTCGTGTCTTGGCTTTGACCCTTATACTCGGCGCTGATTCCGAAATCCAGGTTCCTCAACTGTGGGCGCAACAAAGATCTTCATGGACTGTTCTGACTTTGTCATTTCCAGGGATTTTCGGTCGGGACATCACTCGATTCTGATCAAACATGAATCCATATATATTGAAGAATTAGTAACATAATGGCGTGCTTAATAGTCCGCTCGATAGTCTGCTTAATAGTCCGCTCGATAGTCTGCTTAATAGTCCGCTTACTAGTGAATGAGCATGATCATACGGAAACCTTCGGTGAGGGTTTCCTTCGAACTTTCCGTGGTTTTACTACTGAAGATTAGAGAAGTATGGCAATTGGAGCATAACTCACGGTGTTTATCGTCCTCAACTTTGATAGGCGGTGGTGTTTTCATATATTCGTTCGCAACATCATGTTGCTCATGAAGCGCGGGGCTCGAGGCGTCGTCGGGAATTTCTGCTACTATCATCGTCCACGATGGCTCTGCTTCGTTCTCTGCTTCAACGAAAGGCGCTCCCTTCTTGGCCCCAACAACATGTGCAACGTGCACAAAGGAATTCGCAGTTGGCGCTGAAATCATGGCCGGGGACAAACGACTCTTTGTGGACGACGCCAGTCTGCTTCTAATGCTGCGCGGCAGCTCTGTAGCCATAGCCGCGAGGGAGTTTTCAGCCACTGAAGAGCATGAGTGTTTTAGTATAATGTAGAGGTGGGTGACACCTACGAGGGCGAGCCCCAGGCGTCGTACGACCTATCACCTTCTTCGCAAAACTAGCTGCCTCGTTATCATCGTAATAGAGAAAACCAAATTTCCGACTCTATGAGGTAGTTGAGACATGCTGAAGATTCAACCGTAGAAGACGTACGGAACCCCGGAAGATGTGAAAGAAAGGTTTGTCGATGCGATACTCGAAGCTCATCTCCGGGATTTTGAAAATCCAGATGGTTTTGCCCGCGTCGTCGAGCAGACGAAACCAATACCCTTGGGCATCGACAGAACCTCGCTCCTTCCCGAACATAAGTTTTCCGTGCAGGCCCGAATACGTCCAGGATTCGCCCTGCTTCGACCCGAATGCCGCATGGTAAACACGAGCCTGGATGACTGCGTAAACCTTGTATGTGCTCGGTTGAAGCCCAGGAACCAAGAACGACGTGTCTGGGCCGATCTTTGTGGTTGAAGAAACCAGTTGGGATATCATCAGTTTTATGGTATCAAGGGAATTGAGGGGAAGGTGGACATACGACGCAAAGGCAATGCACTGCACTCGGGATATGAACGCCGCAAGAACGGCTTCTTGAGTTTAAGTGCACGTCATTGCCGTATGGTTCCCTCATGGCCGACGCCGATGGATCAGATACCCAAGTAGAGTTGAACAAGACTTCACTCATAGCGATCTTCCGTTTCAGTCTACACACCAAGGAAAACCAACCACACTAGGATTGTTGGCGCATTATCGGGCTGTCCAAGTTCAACTGGAATCGTACCACAACTATCTTAGATCAAACAGTACACGTCGGTAGTATCGAGTCGATCAAGGCGCTTTTCACCCGTCGTCTTCACCCTCTTCTTCGGCATCCGGGGGCGCCGTCATCATATCGTTCACGCTTTGCGGTGGTCAACGAGTGAGCCAACAAGAAAAGCAAATAACTCACCAATGAACAAAGGGCATTACAAGAGCTGCCATCTCCGACAGAGTGTTTTTAAACTCAGGTGAAAGGACTTGTGCGTCGGTCAAGCTAAACAATAATGACGAGTGCGAGGCTGCAAACGTAAAAAAGACATACTGATGAGACACACAAAGTGATCGGCATTTCAGCAGGTCGATGTCCCTGGAGAAGAGATTGATGCCATATCACGAGACGGTAGCCAAAAGAAACATACTCGTGCGTTTTAGGAATGCCTTTCGGCGCAACCTTGAGTTCGTCATCCCTACCAAAGATACTGCGCCTTGCCCCGGGTTTTGGTTCGCCAAACTTTTCTTTGAAGGCGGGCTCGGAAATGATGCGGCGCAGACGACTGGAATCGCGTTGAATGTTCGATCTGCGATTTTTAGACTTTGTGCAGTACTGAAGGTAGGAAATTTACCGGATAGTGTCCAGTTCATTCTTATTAGGGCACCAGGCGCCGGCCGCAAATATGCTCTGATTTCCCGGTTTGACTGAAGAGAAGAAGAATGTTATCATTGCCGTTGAAATCGACACTGAACACCACTCACTCATTCTAGCAACCCGTATTTCGATGGGTCATTAGTCCAGCAAGACAAGGGCGCTGAACTCACACATGATCTAGGTTTCATCCGTTAAGGTTCGGTTCGGGGTTAAATGTCTACTGACACTCACAGAAAGCAAAAATACCCTTGCGCCCGCTACGCGAGAAGCTTGCTGAAAAGCCTGTTTTGTAAGGTGTCTTGTCGGAGCTGAAGCGAGTCTATCTGACTTTAGGTTCACAGCGGCACTGATGCAAATGATACTTACATCGCGGTAGATGCGGTGTGTAACATCCTTTAGAGGTTCATTATGGGTTCAAAAGCGTATCGGCAATAACACACCTTGGGGGGAAGCGGAGGTATCTGGTCATCAACTTCAACAAGGAGATCCGTGAAGACTTCGATGAAATCCTTCCATTCCTTTTCGGCGTGACGATAAACAGGATCTTTAGTGCAAGAATGTCAGAACAGGGGCCCTGTGAGGAAGAAACAATGATGTCAACCGTGGAGCTTGAACCTTGTAAGAGCCAATGAGGTTTGCTGGGGAAGGAAAAAGACGGTAGATGCGCACCATTCGCGATCATTGCATTTTGGGTCCTTTAATTGAGTCAAGAAATCGAGGGTGTTCTTCGAAATTTGACCAGCCGGAACTGTGGAAAGTGGGTCACGGTTTCAAATGGCGTAGAATTCACGGACCTAATCCTGTCTTGGGTGCCTGAACGACCGCTCCGACGATTTCTTGTCCGTCTTGAAGGTCAAAGTCCTCGTCGTCTGTATCAGCCGTTTTCTTCTTCTTCTTGGGAGAGCGCCTCTCCCTCGGCTCAGTATTCCTTTTCCTCTTCTTCTGCACCTTCACTTCATCGTCCGACTCGTCGAGCGCATCGCTATTGTATTCATTTTCGGACTCGTCGTCTGTGTCCGGTTTCTTCCGCTTCGATTTGGCCACGGATTTCACAGTTTTCTTCGAAGCCTTCTCGGGAGAGACAGAAGAAGATCCTTTTGAACGAGCGACCATGCTTTTAAGCTGGGGAAGCGGAGAAACGACTTCGGTCTCGGTGTTTGTCACAACTTGAACTTATTAAGCAAGACGCGCTCACGTGAGGTAAACATCAGAGCTAAAGTGACGGCAACGGTGACGACATTACTGTGCGTGTATTTTATCGCTGAAAATGCAGGCTTGGGACGCTTTCTGAATCTGCTCCGGGGCGCGAGAAATAGACAAAGCAGCGAGTTGGAGCTTTGGTGTCAAACACACGTCACCGCGTGAGAAGAGAAGAGAAAGATCTGTACCCTCGGGGCGGCGTGGTTTTGTCAATCAACCTGGGAGTGAAGGAAGAGGACGCATAGCAGAGATGGTGTTTCGATCCGTCACCTTTTAATCGCAGGCAGTTGGCGCAAGCCCAAATTCGCGATGGATGGCATCATGAATCAGGGAAAACAGTCTTCTTAGGCCGTTGACCCAGCGCTGAATTGCGGGCGTCACTTAGCGTATCCTGTACAAGCACCGCACCAAAGTCATTCCTCAGACGCGGGTGAGTCATTGATGCATTTCTGCCACCACAACGAAGTGCTATCTGGACCGGTGCCGGTCAAGTCTCGAAGATCGAGTACATATCACGGCTGCAGATTATCAATGAAGAAGGCACTCTTCATGGTATCTACAACACAATAATCCCCTTTGACCTTTCATCCAACAGAACAAGCCGAGAATCCTTTAAAAGGCGTATTTTGAGTTCCCCTAACTCAAATGCCCACGCATCAAGGAGGGTGCGAAGTTGCATAGAGATCGCTGCATCGTGATAGACCTTGATATGGTCTATGAAAGTGAGTGGAATAACCACTTGACGGGATGAAGAGACCATCGAAACCGCTGCCCCGAAATCTGGGGTGAAAGGTTGAGCTCCCATCCCGGACAACTCCGAGTACGTGGGCTGCGAGTTGGACGAAACATTTGGCGATACGTGAAAAGACAGCCCAAGAGGTCCGGCGACACTTCTATCACGTAGCATTGTCAAGAACTCCCAGAGTGAGCTCAACGCAGGCGTTGTCCAGGCGATTTCTTCGTGAGTGTCAGGATCCGGCGGCTGGGGGAGGTCACTGGAGTCCGATAGCACGACCGCAGAGGTGGCATGCCGCCAAGGAAGCGGTCCACGGACGGGGATGACCCAGCTTCGCCGAGTGTATGGCGGTGGATTAGGAAGAGGGAGTTTATGTGGTGAAATTGGAATTGGTGTGTGCCTCGAATAGGGCGCCACGGAGGATTTCTTGGCGGCAGCGATTGTCATAGACGGTAGGACATGGGGCTGAGTTTCTTTCAGGAAGGAGGGATGGGTGATGGAAAATATACCTACCTGAGGGATGACATTACGCAACGACGCCAGATCCAATTTGCGTCGTTTAGATGAAGGTTCCTCGAAAGATCCTTCAGATTGTGAGCGCTTGGCGGTGTTTCCAAGATTTAGAAAGGCTAGGTCAGTGCTCTCAAACTCTTCCAGTTCATTCAGAGTGAAAGTGTCGTTAAGCTCGTTCTTCGCGGTCCATCCGTCCAGGTTTCGCTGAAGTCGTTCAGTCTTGTCTTCTGGTGGACCCGACGCCAGATCGAAAGCAACTACGAGAAGAAATCAAAAGGATGTCACAGAGTAGAATGAGGGCTGTCTACTTGTGGGAACGTGGGTTGGAGGAGTGCCACCACGAAGATTCGTATTAATCCACCGAGTGCCATGTCCAGCAGCTGGAGGACCGCGAAGAAGAAGATCATGGTCTGAGGAGGTCTCCGCATACAAGGAATAGTCGTTCACGTAGATGGGCCTTGCAGCTGAGGGTCCTCCTGCTGGCAGTTGAGAACGCGTCCGAAACATGGATGATGTTCAATGCAGAGCTGCAATAAACATCCATAAACATAGTTCGGTGACTGTCGGACCGATGCGGTCCGTGCACAACCCACACTCCAACATCCATGGCCACCGAGCCCACTCGCAATATCATCGTCGTCGGGGGCGGTATCATCGGATGCACGACCGCATACTACCTTACACGACACCCTGCGTTCCTTCCGTCCCGGGTCGCAATCACGCTCATCGAAGCTTCAGCTCATGGCGCTGCACAGGGGGCCTCAGGTAAGGCCTAGTCTCTCACGTTGGCTTCCCATCCGTGAACTCGTTCTAAAGGTAAAGCCGGTGGGCTCGTTGCCAAGTGGGCGTATCCCAAAGAACTGGTCAATGTCTCGTTCAACGAGCATGTACAACTTGCGAAAGAGCATAACGGAAAGGATCGTTGGGGCTGGAGATACGTGTCCACTGGGAGCTGGGAGGGCCAGGGCCTCTTCTCCGGCGATGCGGCAGATACTTCTGAAGGTCCTACGCGAAAGAAGAGCCTGGAGAAGACACGGGGATTACCAGAAGGCAGGAAGGCAAATTCGAACAGGAAGCTCAAGGGTCTTCCCGACGATCTTTTGTGGGTCAACGAAAATTTGACACAGTCGTATTCCTCCATGGCGCCCGAGGGAGCGACAGCGCAGGTCCATCCGCATCTATTTACTACCAGCATGCTCGACCTCGCCAAGGACAAGGGAGTTGTGTTCAAATCCGGCACAGTCACGTCGATAATAAATTCTGGAGGGAAGGTTAGCGGGGTAGAGTATCTCCCGGCGGGCCAGAGCACCAACGAAACCCTCCTCGCGACGGATGTTATCGTGTGCGGCGGTGCTTGGTCCCCGAGGCTCCTGCCCGGCCTCCCCATCGAAGCCACGCGAGCACACAGCGTCGTCATCCGAACGGCGCCTACCGCGATTATCGCGCCATATGTTCTTTTCACGGCAATTGCTGGGACTGGAAACGGGGTTGTGACGCCGGAAATATACGCTCGCCCAGACGGCACAGTGTACGCGTGCGGACCCGGAGACGATTCGCCGCTTCCCGATAACGTAGACCAGGTCGCAGTTGATCCGACGGCCTGCGAGAGCCTTCTCAAAAATGTATGCGCCATTTCGGACGAACTCAGAGCAGGCACTGTAGAAGTGCGCCAGGCGTGCTTTTTGCCGGTGTCGAGTATCGGGGGAGGGCCAATCGTCGGCGAGGTACAGAAGTTCGCCAAAGGGCTGTTTGTCGCTACCGGACACACATGCTGGGTAAGCCGATACAACTCTATCTGGAATACCTTTGTCTGATATGTTTGGGCAGGGTATCAGCAATGCGCCGGGGACGGCGAAGGCGATGGCTGAACTCGTTATGGAAGGAAGAATAAAGTGTGCGGACTTGAAGAAACTTGATCCATCCAAATTTTTGTAAAGGTAATAGGATTCACTCACGAATAGAAAGAAGTCGTTCAGATCGTCCGGCCTGTATTCAAGCTGTTCCAAAGTTTACATGGCGGTCTAATCAAGCGGAAACCAAAGAAAGGCAGTATCTCATATCGCGATAAATGTGCTGGCCATTCACATCACGCAACGAAACTGCGCATTGAAAGCGAACAAGTCATGCGGCGCGGTCCTTTCATGCGCCTGTCGCAGTTTGAACGCTTCAAGCAAGCTTCAAGAGGCTTTGATAGGCTTGATTTGCTCTCTCATGTCGAGGCATGACCTCGGTAGGTAGGTAGGAAGCTGAAGGAGCTGAAGAAGGACAGAGAAGGCCCCTGAATTTGAATTTGAAGCACGCGCTGGAGATCAATGATGCAATTGCTAATAATCCGATTAATCGTTCCTATTTGAAGCATCGAAGCACGTATCTCTCTTCGCTTTCTCTTCCCTTCAACCACCACCACCACCACACATCCTCACTTTCACGCACAATGGGCTTCAAGGACCTTTTCAAACACGATTCTGAAGAGAGTACCGCCTTCAACGCCACTGAAAACCCGGAGACGCACAAGGCCAAGTTCACCCACGAACTCATCGCTGCCGCCGCCTCGTACCAGGTAGATATCACTCATCGCTGTTCATCGGACTCCGGCTTATTCGTTATAGGCTGCCCGCGCCTACGAGAAACACGTTGAGGCGCAGTACGTTCCCCATCCTCCTATCCGACTCCGATGCTAAAGTAGCGGGACTCAGCGGCAAACCTGCGTCGCATGACCAGGCTAAGGCGCTTCTCGCCGGGTTTACTGGGGCTTTCGTTGACCGCTTGGTGGAGACCAAGGTATGCTGACCCGAGTCGTCAGCCCTCGCTCTTTTATTCATCGTCGATTAACTAGGGTCTCGATGGTATCGACAAGGAGAAGGCCAAGCATGCCGGTCAGTCATGGATGCATAGCAGCTACAGTCCATGCTTAACTGCGCACTTTTGTTTCCACAGCGCACAAGAAGGCGAGCGAGCATTTGGCGGAGGATGGATACTGAAGACTGAAAGAAAGAAGACTGTATTACCTGTAACGTCCGTCTGAGAAGCAATGTCATGAGTCGAAATCCGCCGAACTTTTGTCGAGCGATTTGTACATAGCCAGAACAACTCTCAGAGCCTTCGCGAGCGGCGAGTCGTAGCGAGTCAGTGGAGCGTGTCGGACCTTGTCGAAACGGCCATGTGGGATGTTGCATATTTACTCTGATATCCTTCTTCTCCTAGGAAATCCTGCCTTTTCGTGGGTAGGTAGAACTCTCTACGAATTCACCGTAACAATTCGTCGGAAAGAAAAGGTTTATTACCAATCGACCTTCCCAATAAGGCAATCAGACTTTCAGTCATCGGTCCAAGCGTTTCGGAACGACCCGACAGTCGTCCGCAGTGTACTGTAAGTACCCGGCGCTCATCATATCCGCCGACTGGGACCATAACCGCTACCGCCATGCTGCTTACCCTCCGCACCATCGCTCCGGCTTGCGAGAACCAAGAAACCAAGAGCAAGAGTTGTCCGAAAAGCGGATGGAGGCCATAGAAGACTCGAACGCGAGGCCCAGGGATATGTGCTTAGCTGCTACCACTAATTGCCGCCGGGTGCGTCCAGTCTCCCCGTCGAGATACCAGCGCAAATTCCTCAAAGCTTTCAAGATACTGATCTGAAGACGAAAGGTTTACCGACTCCCTCAGGGAGAAGATCTGGACGTCCCGCCCGTGGCATGTTAGATGTACTGTGATATTGGTGCGTGCTGTATCTCCCCCTTCTCCCGCGCCGACTAACCTCCCCTCTTGAAGCCCTTCCACCTTAACGATGGTGCACGCTGCTACGACAAGCGCCCACTAATCGCTACTGATCGCAGCTTTCCGACTCGAGTACAGACTCATGCATTGTACGCGCTGCCGACCTCGCGCCCTCCTTGTAGGGTGGACTAGAATTACTCTGTGCGACGGCTACGCCCTCTCTTATCAGCCGGCTTTGGATGATGCGATGGCGGAAAGTCACTCTCTCAGCGCACAGTCAGTTGCCTTCATTTGTTCAATACACGCCCCGCCGACCTCTCCACCGTGACACCAGCTGTGCATCTGACCACGCCGCGTGTGCGTCTCGATGACGGTGTTGCCCCTTAACGCCTCGCACGCTCTTCTCACCTTGTCAACACCTCAACGCCCAACCATCCCTGTCTTGCTCCGCCGCCCGCATGCGCGCCATCTTCCCCACCCGCGCACTCGCTCGTGCGAAGAATTTAGTCTCGTGCAGGCGTGCGCATCCATTGACCCGCCGCAATTATGCGCTCCGTTTCCTTCGCCGGATCGAGCGCTCCATCCTCATACAGCCTCAGACCCGCTGCGCTACCGACGCCACCCGTACACTCGGGCATAGAACGGCTGTGGGTCTTGCTCCCGCCTAACACTCGCCCGCTCGCTGCCGTTCGACCCAGCGCACCGCTCCCGTTTCCCATCGAGGCGTGGAACGAAATCGGTGCACCGCGCCACGTGTGCTGTTACACCGCGGTTGCGTGCTGGACATCGCACGCGCACGGGTGACTCGCAACGAGCGCGCTCGAAGTCCCACGGGCGCCCGGAGTCCCCCGCGCCCGCTGTCATCCGTGTACACCGCGTCAGTGTCCATTCAAGCAGCGTTTAGTCGAGCATGGGGGTGCACAGTCGAAGAGCGACTGATTCCTTACTCGAGGCCTGCGGCGCCACATGCGGCCCTTAACGCTGTCCGCTCGAGCGAAGTCAAGGAGGCCGAGCGGGATGCGGGTGCAGGGTTTCTCGCCAACGTATATCAAGCAGCGCGCTCTTGATCTCCCCGTTGGCTGTCACAGTGTAGCAAGACGCACCACGTGCGCGAACGAGACATAGCAGGCTGGGACGAGGGGACCTCGCGGAACTCGTAGCGAGCGCACCGTTCTACGGGCCTACTGCGTGGTAGCGCCAAGGTTTCGCGCATCCTACGTTGATTGTTTCTACAAGCAAACCGAAGCTGCTGGCGTGACGGAGCGGTCAGCATGCACATTCAAACGCATCGCAAGCGCATTGAAATCCGCCCACGGTCAGCTCGAGTTGTATGTATGTACTTGAAAAGTTGAGGCAGTACATACTCGAGTACGCGCGCACCCTTTCACTTCGAATAAATCTGTTTGTGTTTGGATTTCGTGGGATCGTTGAACTGAAGCCAAAGATGTGTGTCGCGACCTCGGCTTGGGCAGCGAAATACTACTACTTACTTGGGAGAACAATTCATTGTCGTTGGCGGGCCGGACAGTCCCCGAGAGCCTATAGGTGGGAATTTTATGCTCGCTAATATCTTGTGGCGTTGTTTGCCGTGCAAACAAGCGCCCACGGACGCCCACGAACAATTCCTGCGTCTAACGCCCATCCTGTGTGAGTAGAGCGGGCTGCGATCCATTCTTGTGCACAGCCTTGTCTTCGCCCGCGGTAATCTCCGGACTTCAGCAGTTTATACTTGTCAAGAGTTTCTGATCACTCAAACCGGCGAGCGCCGCGCTGCCCCTTCCCTTTTGTCTGCGGGCCTCATGTTATCCACGTACTCGTTGATCAGTAAGGCCGAAGACATTTTTCGTCGGCCTAAACTCACTTCCTTTTCAGTCCAGTCTTGTGAGGGAATCTCATGGACACGCCGCAAGGCACCAAATCTCTATGTTATCCTTCACCAAGACGGTCAAGCTGCACAACGAACAGCTGTCGTCAAACGGGAGCTAGCACCCAAATGGGAGCATCTATGCCGTTTGTGAGCTCATTGGAATTGAGCTTGTAGTTCCTCTGACCTGATTCTCTCTGCCCAGGTCCGAGTCATCAGATTCTCCTATAACTCTACGACTTTGGCATGATTCACTGCTCCGATGCAGGGATATCTGTCTTGGAGGTGTCCATACTGATATAGCAACACTATTGGATCTGACTACATCTAACACTGAATGTGTGTGGCCTCACTCATATTTTATTTTGGCACTAATCACTGTAAAAGACATCAAACTCCAGTTAATCAGTGAAGATCAAGATTCAAAAGGAAACCTCATAGGAGTGCTCTGTGTACGCCTGGTGCACGATATTGAAGCTGCCACTATAGCTCTCGAAAATGTCCAGCAGGACACTAGGAAGCTTGCCCTCTCGCCTGCTCTGACTGGGAACTCTGGAATGGCCGGGAATTCTGGACCAGTGGTAGAGAGCCTGGAGGCAGGTCTGAGTGTAATTATTGCTAAACTTGAGGTAATTGTTCGGATCGGAGATACACTCACCAAGGTAAACACTCTCTTCCTTCATGGTTTCTACACTCATATATCCCTCCGAGATTCACCCGTATGCGAATATTGCTTGGAAAGTTTTAGCTTCAATATATGAGGTTAGTCACATAATCTATTTTGTTACCTGCTGACAAGGGTATTAGGCTGTCAAAACACAGCAAGACACAGATACCAAACTCTTCAAACTTGTCAGTACCCTGGTCTTTGTTTACTCTTTTGCCAAAGAAACCGAGACTTTGGCCCAAAAATTGAAAACTTGGGAGGAAAAAATCCTTGCCATTGTCAAACAGACAGTTGAAGCAGCCCTATTCATCCGGGAATATTGTGGGAATGGTTTTGCCAGTGCGTGTATTGGAAACAAGATTTTTCTCAACATTCAATTTTTGCACAGCTCGTGTCATCCGAAATACCTGGGACAACACCGACAAGACCATAGATAATCTATCTGATACGCTGCTACAGCTGAAAGCTTCACTTGAAGGCAGCTTAATTGTTCAGGGATTATTTTTATCCACACAAGTTCTCGAAAAGGTTGATAGTTTGGGTATGTGTTATGCTTTCTTGATCTTCTTTTGGGTAGTAATCAATGTTTTTAGTGCAATCAGATGCTCTTAAAACACTCAAGCCAGTGGAAATGAATGCAGCCTCACGTTCAATATGTTTAGAGGGGACACGAGTTCAGTTGCTGGATGAGATTACAGAATGGCTGATGAACCCAAATGGGACCAGCAGCTTCCTTTGGCTATCTGGTGTTGCAGGCTCAGGCAAAAGCACAATATCTACAACAATCTCGGAATCTTTCCGTGAACTGCGGCATCTTGGGGCCTTTATTTTTTTCGACAGAAACGAACTCTCAAACAGCCATCCTGACCATGTCATACGGACCTTGGCTTATTCACTGGCTCGCTGTAATCCACACATTGGCTCTGTTATTGCTGATGTGATACAACACAACCCAGACACCATAAATGCACCTCTTCGGACACAATTCAGAAAATTACTGTTGGAGCCATTGTTGAAAGTAGAGCAACACATGCATGGTCCAATTCTTATCATCCTGGATGCTCTGGATGAATGTGGGGACTTTGCCTCACGGAAAAGTCTGTTGTCTGTAATCTCAACCGAGTTCCCAAAACTGCCTCCTTCTTTTCGTTTCTTCATCACCAGTCGGCGCGAAGCTGATATCACAGCTTCTTTTGCACCTTTGTTTGTTGAAAAATCAGTGGGAACAGCAGCTAGTGCCCAAGATGTCCAACAGTTCATTTACCACGAAATGGAGCGCATCCGGCTGGATCGAAAATTGGGATCAGCAGCCTGGCCAAAGCCACCTCAAATGCAAGCCATGATCAAACTTGCTGGTGGGCTCTTTATCTGGGCAGCAACAGCTGTCAAATTCATTGATGGGTACCGTCCTAATGACAGAATGGAAACTCTGATCACAGGCAATTCAACCAATCTTGATGAACTGTATAGCATTGCCCTCCAAAATTCAGCACCTTGGGAGGATAAAACATTCACAAAAGATGCTTGTGCTGTTCTGGAGTGCATTGTTTTTGGGAGAGTTCCAATGACCAGTGAAACAATTGATATGCTCTTAGGTTCCAGCTGCTACAGCTCTGAAGTGCTTACACATTTGGGATGTGTTGTGCAATGGCAACCCGGCTGTGTTGCCCGTATACTCCACACCTCTTTTGCTGACTATTTAATGAACCATACCCGTTCCAAAGGACAGCCATGGTCCATCAACAAACAGAGGGCACATCTCACCTTGGGACTAGGGTGTTTACAAATTCTAAATAGCCAGCTCAAATTCAATATCTGTGGCCTTGAAGATTCACATGTTCTGAATGTGGATGTGCCAAACATGTCAAATCGAGTTACTAGCAATATTTCTCCACAACTCTCATATTCTAGCTGCTTCTGGGGGACTCATATAACTGATTCTCCATTTAATGAGGTGATACTTGAGGGTATCACCAATTTATTTTGCACACATTTTCTGTTCTGGATAGAGATCCTAAGTCTTCTCGACCAAGTTGTCATTGCCTCAGCAGCAATAGCTGCTACCATAAATTATGTCAAGGTTTGTCTCACTTGTATTTTCCCGTGGTTTTCCACAACTCAAGCTAATCCCAGGGCCACAATGATGAATTGAAAGATCTTGTTGTTGACATTGCCAAATTTGTGTCTGCATTTGCACCACTGATAAGCCATAGTGCACCCCACATTTATTTATCAGCTGTCCCGTTTGCACCACATGAGTCTAGCACAGCAAAGCATTTCAATCAGTGGTTTTCACACTCAGTGGGTTTCACTGGCCTCTTGGGTATCAAATGGCCTGCTATTCAGAAGGTTTTGCAAGACCACACTGGATATTCAATTCGGTCTGTAAATTTCTCCCCAGATGGAACACAACTAGTGTCTGCCAGCCAGTCAGTGTGTATCTGGAATGCTCAAACGGGTACTCTTGTTGCAGGTCCATTGATAGGTCACACTGGTGTGGTTCGATCTGTCCATTTCTCACCGGACGGTACCCAAATTGTGTCTGGTTCAGATGACACCACACTCTGTGTCTGGGATGCTCAAACTGGAGCACTTGCTGCTAGGCCATTTAAAGGGCATACAGGCTCTGTGCAGTCTGTAAATTTTTGTCCCAATGGAGCATGGCTAGCTTCTGGATCGACTGACAGGACAATATGTGTCTGGGATGCTCAAACAGGTGCTCTTGTTGTGGGTCCATGCACAGGCCACACTGGTGTGGTTCGGTCTGTTCATTTTTCACCAGATAGCACCCAAATTGTGTCTGGTTCAGATGACACCACACTCCGTGTCTGGGACGCTCAAACTGGGGCACTTGCTGCTGGGCCATTCACGGGGCACACTGATTCTGTTTGGTCTGTAAATTTCTCTCCCAATGGAGCATGGCTAACTTCTGGATCAACTGACTGGACAATACGTGTATGGGATGCCAAAACGGGAGCTCTTGTTGCGGGTCCATTCACAGGCCACACTGATGCGGTTCGGTCTGTTCATTTCTCACCAGACAGCACTCAAATTGTGTCTGGTTCGAATGACACCACACTCTGTGTCTGGGATGCTCAAACTGGTGCACTTGCTGCTGGACCATTCACAGGGCACACTGATACTGTTCGATCTGTTCATTTTTCCCCAGATGGTACAAAGATCACATCTGGAGCTGATGACAAGACAATGTGTGTCTGGGATGCCCATGCTGGTCCAACAATTGCTGGACACAACACTCCCTGTATTGCATCCATCAATTTCTCTCCAGACGGCACACAGATTGTGTCTGGATCCTATCACAAAACAGTTTGCATCTGGGATGTGAAAACAGGTGCCCTTGTTGCCGGGCCATTTACAGGCCACACTGGCAGGATTCAGTGTGTTCATTTTTCACCAGATGGCATGCAGATTGTATCTGGGTCTTCTGACAACACTGTCTGTGTTTGGGATGCTCAAACAGCTGCACTTGTTGTTGAGCCATTTACAGGGCACACTGGCACTGTTATGTCTGTCCATTTCTCGCCAGACAGTGCATACATTGTGTCCGGGTCAGATGACACCACAGTCCGTGTTTGGAATGCTCAAACTGGTGTCCTTGTTGCTGAACCATTCACAAGACACACTGCAGCTGTCAATTCTGTCTATTGCTCACCAGATGGCACCCAAATTGCATCTGGATCTGATGACTGGACAGTGTGTGTCTGGCACACTCAAACAGGTGCTCTTGTTGTCAGTCCATTGACAGGCAGGGACTGGGTGCGGTCTGTTCATTTCTCGCCTGACTCTGCACAAATCGTGTCTGGGTATGAAGACAGCACAGTCCGCATCTGGGATTCTCAAACAGGTGCACTTGTTGTTGGGCCACTCACAGGGCATACTGGCTCTGTCCGGTCTGTAAAGTTCTCTCCGGATGGAAGATGGCTAGCTTCTGGATCCACAGACAAGACAGTACGTGTCTGGGATGCCCAAACGGGTGCCCTTATTGCTGGCCCATTCACCGGGCACACTGATTTCATTCGGTCAGTTGATTTCTCACCGGATGGCACAGAGATTGTATCATCTTCAACTGACGGCACTATACGTGTCTGCAAGCTTGGGCCCTTGAATCAGATTAATACCCCTGCACAGATGGATTCTTCCTGGCAGGAGCTCCTCTCTTTTGACTCGGACTCTGGTTGGATTAAAAATACATCGGGAGCACTGATACTTTGGGTCCCCCCATGGCTGCGTAAGGGCTTATACCTCCCTCACAACAGACTGGTTATAGCTGCTAATGGCACAACTACACTGGCCCTGGACCAATTTGTACACGGCGCTGAATGGGCCAAATGCTTCACTGGCAATCATAAATTCACTAATGCAATAAATCGAACGAGGTGAGTCGACTCACATCCCGTCCACGCTCTCGGTACTAATTTTGTTCTCTAGTCGATTCATGTCCTAACGAGTAGCGGTATTTCAAGTACCACATGCAATGAAGAATTTTTGTCATTTGATTCTATTATCTCAGTGATTTACCGTGATGATGCTCGCTCTGTAAAAGTTCAAATATCAGCCACAGTTTTGAGAACGTACGTGCCGTGATAAATGATTTGTTCTAGGTCTCGCACGCATGCCAACGGTACGGGTTTTCGAACGGTCGGCAGGAATATCATGATATGTATGTTCAAGAATTGGAAAGGTTTGTATACAGTCTGGGACGACTAACTTGAACACCAAATAATGGACGGTAAGCTGAACTGTTTACTCACGTTTAAGACTGGATTAATTCCTGTTGGCCGACGTCACATGCGTGCATCGGGAAGGCTCAACTGGCTCGAGCAGCGCACAGTACATATTCTGCGCTACTGCGTTTTTACGGAGGTAATCCAGTCTTCAAACGCGCTGTCGCGGCACAAAAGCAAAAGCGCGCGCGACGCTGGGGAATTTCCGTTGTTCGACGCCGCGATGGAAAAAGAACGGGTCGATGAGAGCGGAAGGAGGAGTCGTTGGTGGAGCGCGGGACGCACATATTATTCCGTGCTCGAGCGTGGTCTCGCAAGCGCAGCGGGTTCGGGGCTACACGGACATCGAGGGCTCGATCCATCGAAGGAAACGGACGCGCCGGGTGGACGACGGCCAACGTATGCGCACACATACCCGAGGTATGTCACTGGCATGGCATTACGCGAGTGGTGTGGATCGCGCGCTGGCAGCACGGCGTGTCTAACTGACAAATGCAAATGCACACCTGCTGGCTAACCTACTTACACCGCGTAGGTACCACTCCTCTCCGTCGCAGCGTCGCGGCCCGAAGCCGCACAGTAGAGAACGGGTGCGTGGTGTGCGCTGCACGCAAGCTCGCGCCGTTTCCCGGGCGTCGCACGGTATGCGTTCAGCGACTGCACAAACTGCAGCACGGTGCGGTGGACCCTGCTCCCACCCAGCACGTCGAGCGCGCGACTCTCATTACATGCCGTGCGCGGTGCGCCAGCACGGCTCGGCAAGAGCACGGTGCGCGCCCTTACGCGTCCGCTCGGATTCAGTGCCCTGGTGCACAGCCCGCTCTTTGCCGCCACCGCCGCCAGCCTCGCGCGGCATGCGCCGTGCACTTTTGCAGCCCATATGTCCCGTCAGTGGGCGAGAACACACCGCAAGCGCGTCTGGGGCTCGATATGAGACGCGGCGGACGGAACGCGCTCGACTGCGACTCGTGAGGCCCTGCCGCCTGCCGGGCTCGCGCTGGATGCGCTGCGGCGAATCAGCAGCACGATAGACGACCCGTGCCTGCGTTCTGGCCTCGTTTCGAGCGCTGCGTACGGCCATTCGCAAAAGGGGGAGGGGGAGGGAGGAGAGGAGAAGAAAAAAAGGGAAGAACCAGGGCACGCAAGGTGCGCTATCTCGCAGCATAGGTGTCTCAAATGCGTGCGAGCGCGCGCCCTCGCCGTCGTGGACGGCGGCGCGTGGGATGGGGTGGCCGTGGGTACGCCGAATAAGAAATCCTGACAGATGGACGTCGGACTACGTATGTAGCATCTAGTCTGCTGCGCGAACTTCGCTCTACTAGCGGCTTGGCGCTGGGAGGGTGCGGGTGCAAATGCGCGTCCTTGCAGAGGCGCTGAGATGCGCTATTGAAGGATGCGTCAGCGTGCAAGGAAACAGACTAGGCCCGCGTAAAGAAGACACCGCACGAGTGCGACCTGAAAGCAGAGGGGCGGAGAACAAATCACCACGGATGCGAGAGTCTGAGCCCCTCCCAGTACCGGCCTCACCCCCGGTAAAAGAACAGGGCACGTTGCGTACCTCTGATTGTCGTGGAGGCCACAGCGGACGACCTTCTCGCGCTACGGTTGCGCTGTTGCCTGGCCTTGAGTGTAGTTAGTACGTGAGCACGTTGCGGGATCCGGCGGAGCAATGGGCGAGGGCGGAAAGCGGGAGGGAAGAGGATTTGGCGAGCGCGCGCGTGGAGGACGGAGTCTACAGGAACGATGACCGTCTTCAAGAGGGTCAGGATGGAAGCCGCGGCGAACGCGACCTTCCCGATGAGGCAATCATTTTTTCTGCTTCATCCACCAGCATCCACCATGGCCAACGGTCTGCCTGCTGCCCCTCCTCGTCGCAACCCATCCAAAAAATCGAAAAAGCCGGCACCCCCGCTACGGCCTGCAAAGGCCAAGAAGCTATCTGAGAAACAGCGGATAGACGCCATCGAACGCGAGGCTCAGGCATATGTGCGCTTCATTTACTGCTACCGATTCACGGTACTCAACGTTCCGTTTGCGACAGGTCGCCCCGGAGGGCCTGAAAACCTTCGCCGAGCTGCCAATATCGGAGGCGACGAAGCGCGGTATGTAAGGTTTCAGCGCGCGTTTCTTTCGTATCATTTGACTCACGGCTGTGTGTAGGGCTGAAGAAGGCGTTCTTTGTGAACATGACGGAGATCCAGCTGCAGAGCCTTCCGGTATCTCTCAAGGGCAAGGACGTGCTTGGAGCTGCGCGGACGGGGAGCGGCAAGACACTTTCCTTTCTGGTGCCTGTGCTTGAAATTCTATACCGGCGGAAGTGGGGACCCACGGACGGCTTAGGAGCGCTGATTATTTCACCGACGCGAGAGTTGGTGCGTCCGCTGTGCCATTCTTTTCGCCCAATACTGAGGGAAGGCAGGCGATCCAAATATTTGAGGTGCTGCGGTCCATCGGCGGGTTCCACACTTTTTCTGCAGGGCTTGTCATTGGTGGAAAGAATCTGAAAGACGAACGGGATCGTCTGACGAAAATGAACATTCTTGTCGCAACGCCAGGACGACTATTACAACACATGGATCAAACAGTAGGCTTCGAGGCCGACAACCTACAAGTATTAGGTGCGTGTTTCTAATTTTTATCTGCGTACAACTCGTCATATTCTCTAGTTCTCGACGAAGCTGACCGAATACTGGACATGGGATTCTCCCGCACCCTCTCGGCCCTCCTCTCCCACCTCCCAAAAACCCGCCAGACCCTCCTCTTCTCCGCCACGCAAACCGACTCTGTCAAAGACCTTGCCCGACTCAGTCTCAAGGACCCCGTGCACATCGGCGTCCAAGAAAGCTCGTCGACGACCGCGATCCCCCCCAACCTCGAGCAACACTACCTCTCTGTCCCCCTCGACCAAAAGCTCTCCGTCCTCTGGGGCTTCATCAAAACCCACCTGCAATCCAAAATCCTCGTCTTCCTCTCGAGCTGCAAGCAGGTGCGCTTCGTCTTCGAGACGTTCTGCAAGCTGCACCCGGGCGTGCCGCTGCTCAACATCCACGGGAAGCTCAAGCAGACCGCGCGCCTTGCGATGTACACAAAGTTCACCGCCGCGTCGCACGCGGTGCTGTTCGCGACGGACGTCGCCGCGCGCGGGCTCGACTTCCCCGCGG
The DNA here is from genome assembly GCA_029449255.1 of Mycena polygramma. Taxonomy (NCBI): domain Eukaryota; kingdom Fungi; phylum Basidiomycota; class Agaricomycetes; order Agaricales; family Mycenaceae; genus Mycena; species Mycena polygramma. The sequence continues at coordinate 685,278 of JARKID010000025.1, forward strand.
TCGACTGGGTGGTGCAGGTCGACGCGCCCGAGGACGCGGAGACGTATGTGCACCGCGTGGGCCGCACGGCGCGGTACGAGAGCAAGGGCAAGGCGCTGCTGTTCCTCATGCCGAGCGAGGAGGACGGCATGAAGGCCGCGCTCGCGAAGAAGGGCATCGAGGTGCAGAAGATCAAGGCCAAGATGAGCAAGGCACAGCCGATCGACAACCAGCTGCAGAACCTCGCGTTCCAGGACCCGGAGCTCAAGTATCTCGGACAGAGGGTGCGTGTCTTTCTTTAGTTTGGCGAGGTGGTCGACTGATGGGTGCAGGCGTTCGTGTCGTATCTGCGGTCGATACACCTGCACAAGGACAAGTCGATCTTCAAGCTCGCGGAGCTGCCGGTGGAGCGGTTCGCGGATTCGCTGGGGCTTCCCGGGGCGCCAAAGATCAAGTTCCTCAGCAAGGAGGTCGCGAAGCAGAAGAAGAACAAATCGCGCGCGGTGGAAGCTGCGCAAGCCGAGGTCTTGAAGGAGAAGGCGGAATTGGAAGCCGACTCGGAGGACAGCGATGGTGACGACGGAGATGTGCACGATTCCAGCGACGAAGAGGGCGCCGCCGAAGAGGAGGACGAGGAGCCAAAACCTGTCAAGGTGCGTTTCTATTCTATTGCCAACTTGGACTCGATGCTAAGGACGAACGCGTAGGCCGGAGCGGTTCGCACGAGATACGACCGGATGTTCGAGCGGAAGAACCAGAACGTGCTGTCGGAGCACTACTCGAAGCTCATCGAGGGCGGCGACGACGATGGCGACGACGAAGACTTCATTACACTCAAGCGCGCGAACCACGATCTCGGGGAGCTCGCGCTGGCGGACGACTCGGCCGACCTGTCGAAGCGGAAGCAGCGCATGGGCAAAGCGAAGCGCGCGCTGGCTACGGGGGGCGTGAACCGCAAGCTTATATTCGACGACGACGGCAACCCGCACGAGCTGTACGAGATGGAGGACGGGGAGCAGTACATGCAGACGAAAGGCGGGCTCGAGGGCGTCACTGAGGAGGGCCGCAAGTTCGCGGAGGGCGAGATGGGGAAGATGCGTGTTACGAATGTGCTGGACAAGGAGGAGGCGCGCGAGAAGAAGCGGGAGAAGAAGCGTAAGAGGAAGGAGCGCGAGAAGGCGGTTTGTGCAGGATCGTTTGTGTTTTGAGCTCAGGACTGACTTGTTTCTTAGGAGGCGGGCGAAATGGGTGGACCGATGGTGGTTGGAGCGGCGGAGGACGATGGGTATGTCTCGCCAGAGTTTGACCTGCCCTCGGATTCGGGGTCGGATGAAGAGACGTGGGCGCCGCCTCCAGCGAAACGCAGCAAAACATCACATACGGAGCCGCGACGAACTGCTGTTGAGGACGACGAGGAGCTGGCACTCAGATTACTTGGACAGCGATGACCGTCCACTTGGTGCTCGGCGTTTTCTGTCCACCAGTTTGACTCGATGGCCGAAACTCTGGACCGATGTTCTCTCGCAGAAATCATCCTCAGCATATTTCGTTCTCTGCACAGGAGAGGAACCCAAAAGGGAACTCGTTGGAAAAATCTGCTTTTGCGGAGTCTGTATACATCCTTGTAGCCCTATGCCCTGCTATATGATTGAACGATGAAGAAGTTGACCTCGAGTTGCCTGTAATCGATGTTTGAAACAAGCGGCTGGATCGCTTTTGTCGATTCAGGAGCGGGTGAGGCGGTCCGGTGATCCCGATCACTCGCTTAACAACGCAGGGCTGCGCTCTATAAGTTACAGCTTTCGCCCCTTCTCTCCTCCTCCCTCTTCATGTTGTTCTATCTCACCTCTAGAATCGTCAGGTTAGCGGTCCCTCCAGGGATCTAACCTCATCGTCTCATTGCGCCTAGTTCCGTTGCAGCTTTCCTGTATCCAGGGTACGCGTCCTACAAGACACTCAGCCAGCGTCCAGCATCCGAGGAGGATCTCGAGCGATGGCTGATGTACTGGTCAGTCCTGGGATGCATCGTAGGGGTTGAGTATGTCGCGGAATGGGTCATATGCTGGTGCGTCTTTCATCGCGATGATGGGCGGATCATCGACTCAATGATTCTCGCCCAGGATCCCACTGTACTATCCCATAAAGACGCTCTTCCTCCTGTATCTCGCCCTCCCGCAGACACGCGGATCCACGTACATCTACACCATCCACCTCCACCCATTCTTCCGTACGCACGAGACGCAGATAGACTCGCTCCTCGCACAGCTGCGCGTGTACATCTACACGTTCCTGCAGAAGCAGGTCAAGCTGCTGTGGGAGCACATCGGCGCTTCCGTCGGGCAGCAGGCCCCGCTCGATTCGCACGCGAACGCCTATCCGGGCGGCGCCGCTCCTCCTCCCCAGCAGCCCAACGGCCTCGGTGGCGTGGTTGGCAGCTTGTGGCGCTCGTACGGCCCCGGCATTTTAGCGAACGGAGCGGCATTCATCCGCCCCGCCCCGGCGACGCGTGCGCCGGTCAACACTGACGCCCCCGCGGGGCTGTCCCCGTCCTCCATGTTCTATCGCGGCGTGGAGGCCGCTGTCGATGCAACAACCACGCAGTCGATTTTGGAGCGCCGGAGGCGGCTTGAGGCGGAGCTTGCAGCGCTCCCCCCTGTGCCATCCTCCCTCTCCTCTCTGTCGTTGCCGATCACGCCGAGCGGCACTGCCCCGCTCACGCCCGGCGCATCGTCCTCCACGACGTACTCACGCAACTCGTCCGGTGCGGACCTCTTGAACCGCGCGCCGAGGGAGCGTGCGGACAGCCTCAAGTTCGAGGAGGTGGAGATGCCGAGTGATGGAGAGGGGTACGACGTGCGCGACAACGCCGACGGCAGGCCCGCCCCGCAGACGCGCACCAGCTGGTTCGGCTGGGGTGCTGGGGGAAGTGGAGGTAAGGGGTACGAGCGCCTCAAGGACGACTGAGCTTTTGAATCCGCGATCGCATGGACACTCCATCGTCCCGACTGACCGTTTTTGTGCTGCTCATCTCCCAGATCCTTGTACAGTCTGTAATACTTATCGAATGAATTTTGTTATGTGATTTTTGAGTCTTGTAAACGGAATGCCGTTGTGCTACTGCCAAAAATGCGCAGTAAATTGACGTTGGGCCTACGACGAGTACGGGCCGTGTGTGTGCGCGTCGATGGCGCGGCGCGTCTTCTAATTAGTCCCACGTGATTAGACGCGTCGCGTAATCATTGCGATTGTCTCGATTGTGTCTGTACGGAGGACGAGTTTTATCATTGGGCCGATGCTTCCCCAAAGGTCCCACAGTCGCTTCTCGGTGTTTTGTAGTACCGGAGGAGGCAAGCTGTCGCTCAACGGCGCTCGAATAATAAGAAAGAAGATCTTACTTACAAGGTGTAATAGCCCACGCGCCGAACAGTCAATCCAGTTCAGTAAGACAGACCTACTGCCGGCCGATCCTCGCCCGACAGAGATTCAAGTCAAGTCTGGTGAAACATTTATTCTGGATTTATTGCCCCCGTATGTCCTCCGGAGACTGTACCTGGTGTATAACAACAACCCGCGCACATGCGGTCTATATGCCCTTGAGGAAGGACCGCGTCGGAATCACGGAAAGTTCGTAGTGTTGGCTGACCTTCGAAGTTAATTCATCACGTCGGAGTCGTATATACGTTCGCCACGACGCGCTTCGCTCTTCGAATTTTGTTGTCGGGCCAATTGAAAGCCGGCGGCATCCGCGTGTCCGTGCGTTCGGAGCCGCAGGTTTCGAGCCTGCGATTGGTGGGATGTTTCCTAGCATGCCAAGGGCCTAGCGGGGGTTGACTGGATGCAACCATTCGAGCGGATTTACCTCACGGTAAGCATTGTCGTTGACGTGGCAGCCGAGTCAGTCGTGCCTTATTGCGATTGAGATTGCCTTAGGCGTTTGCATTTGCGTTACATATTCCCATCACTCCCTTCGCGCTCGCGTTCGCGTTCGTGCAAAGCGTGCGGCGTGCAGGAGGCTTCGAAGCATGCCCAGAGATACCAAGCGCCACCGGTTCCTTCTTCTGCCGCCTGCTGGAAAGTACGCAAGAAAATATTACAAGGGCACGCGCCGCGTCCACATAACAGTGGCAAATCCTCGAAATCTGAATCTTTCTCGACGTCGAGAAATAAGTTATAACCGCAGCGATTGAGTGGTGTGGCTAAAGCGTATCTTGTGGCGCCGCGATCGCTATAAATGCTTTGTAATGCGAGGCTTCATACCGCGCGGTCTTTGAGCGGGTGTTGCAAACGGCACCTCGCTGCAATTCAGTGAATCCCCCCGCATGCGCGTAAAAGGTTACTTGTGTGGATACGGCCAACGTGTTTTCGAAGGAGCGAGTTGCGCTCTGCGGGTTTCTCGGGTATCGCGGTGACTGCTTGCTCACTGCTGCAGTGCGTGGGGCCGGAGTGAATTCGATGCAGAGTGCTTCTTGCCACGATCTCTTTCGAATGATTCCATCATTGTCCTGGTCGCCATGGATAGAGTTCTCAGAGCACCAAGAATACGGTCGGTCCTGGTCGGTCCACATGAGAGATTTCTGACATGGGAATCCAAGGACGGAGCGTGGAACAGTGGGAAAATTGGGGAACATCGTTGGACCATGATCCATCCATCCATCTACTGATGTCGAAAATGGCTGAATACTGAGGACGTTAAGTGGAAATTGGCCTCATAATCGACGGTTTGAGTATGCCGAGCTGCTAGTGAACTTTGAACAATCGACGTGGAGGGAGAAAGAAAGGAAATAATCAGTGAGCGACAGATCCGCTGAGTGATCTATCCCCATCGGACCGTCGAGCTTTCGCGCCATCTTTACCTAACGGAAGCAAAAGAAGAGCCAAAGTTAGTCACCTGCGGCTAGCTCATCTCTGCTTCCTACCACCAACTAGGCTTTCTTGTCGCTGCACGAGCCACCGAGAGGGCTAACCAGGTCTATCTGTGTCCAAGGTCTTTCGGCGTCCTACCACATCCCGCATGCCACAGGCAGTCAAGAAAGAGATATCCTCCCAACGAGCGCAAGAGAAGGAGTCCAAACGGGCGCGTGGGTGCGTGCTTCGCGCACATACGCAACATAGACCTGAACTTGCCACAGCGCTTTATCTTGCGCAGAATGTCGGCGGTGCGTTCGGGTGCTTATACGCCGCGTCGATCGTTGTTAATTGGCGCTATAGACTCAAGCTGAAATGTGACAAGACCGTGCCGTGCTCGAGGTACGTTAACCCAACCAAAGTCGGCTTTGAACAGGCTGCTCTCTGGCCGAATACGCGCGTCAACTAAGGAGTGGGTAAAGGGAGCCGAACGCGTTGCTCCATCCACTGCGCGCCGTTGTCTTGCTGGTGTAACGACGCGGACCCACTGTACCTGCTCCAGACTTGGCACGGCGCCCGTCCTCCTGGGAATCTGGGTCGGGTGCTCTCGCGTTTCTCTTCTTCCATCTTCTTTTAGAGTTCTCTTGATATATTGGCGCTTATCTACTCCAACAGTTGCAAACGGCGTGGATGTTCTGCCATATGTCCCAACGGGAGCTTGATCACGGGTACGTTTCTCTTGTTTATTTTCGGGATGAAATAACCCATGTACTTGGAACGTGTTGCAGGCCAAGGGACTCGGTACGTGTTCATTGGTAATCGTCTGGGGAAAGTTGGTCTTGACTCTTCTCAGGTTTGTTCTAGCGGACACGGAGAAGTTGCACCATAAAATTGCCCTAATGAGCGACCGAATCCGGCATCTGGAAGACGCCCTCGCAGTTCTTCAGAGTACCGTTACACACGAGCCGCACCCCCTTCTTGATCGCGACCTCCTCAAAATCAAGTCGAGTATTGAGTTGCATTCCGCTGTCGAAGGCGGGGATGATAACTTCAACTCGAACGGTGGAGGCGGCGGAGACGGTGGCGGGGAGAATGAGGACGCTGAAGAATACATTGACGCGTTTGGTACGCTGGCCATCCGGGACGACGGTGCTTCTACGTTTTACGGTCGTAGTGCTGGCTCGGAGGTACGCTATCCATCTCTGATTATTTTGATCTCGAAATTAACTCCGCGGTGCGCAGAGTATTCTCATGGTAAATCTCCACGAGCTTCTACGGCCGCTGGATATTGATACTTACACAGGGCGAAAATCCTTCGGCCTCGCCATCACCGATTATTCCTCCGAGCGCTAGTTCCAACAATGTGCTTGCTTCGGCCCTTGGCCCTTCGCTATTACGACGCCAGGACAGCCAAATATACTCAAATGTTTCCATGGCCTCCTTCACATCGTCGTTCCCCTTTTCTTCAGGCGCTGCAGGGGTCGACCTAGATTACCTCACGGGGCAGCTTCCCTCATACGCAGAATCCCTACGGCTTTGTGAGCTCTATCTCGCACAAGCACCGTGGTTCTTTGGCGCTGTGTCGCGGGACCAGCTCACGGACGAGATCCTCCCGCTCTGGTTCCCGGACGATGCGCCGCAACAGATGGCCAGAAACGCGACCCCGCCGCCCGCTGGCTCCGCACACGACCTCGCGCTGATTTACGTCATATTGTGCTTCGGCGCGCTAGGCGACACGGCGCTGCCGTTCCCTCAGTCCCACAGCATCAGCGCAGCTGAGGATCTGCAGGCGAATGCGGGCGGGCCGCACGACTCCGAGTTTTACTACCGACTAACCAAGGCCGCGCTGACCCTGGAGCCCGTGCTAGAAGGCCCGCCGAGCGTTGCGACGGTTCAGACGCTGGCCCTGATGGCCATCTACGAAGGGCTTTGCGCGGGGGAGAATAGCATAGAGAGCACATGGGCGATCTTTGGTCTGTCGACGAAACTGGCTCAAAGTGTGCGTTGATACTCCCATCGGCTCATTCCTTCATTTACTCATTGTTGTGTTTCAATAATCCAGATTGGTCTCCGTGAGTGGCGGCGCCCCCCGCAGTTTCCTCTTTTCTCCAGCTGGTGTTCATTTTTACTTTTGCAGATCGAGACTGTGCCCGATGGGGATTGAAGGCGCCTGAGGTGCAGAAACGGCGTGCCCTTTTCTGGGAATTGTTCATTACAGATTGCTGGCAGGTACGGTAATTTAACCGCATCAGGCAGATGGTTTCAAGGGCTAATAGTGTCCACCCTCGCAGGCGCTCGCGACGGGCCGGCTGCCCACGTTCTCTCTTCCGTTCGTGGACTGCGAGCTGCCGCAAGACGTAGATCAGACGTTTGCCGAGGATGGGACGCCGCAATCGTCGTGTAAGTGTTCCCACCTTCAGCCCGGATTAGCGTTTACGACTACCTAAACAGTCCCGTACTGGAAAGCCCGGTTCGGGGCCGAGTGCGTCTCCGCGGTCGTACAGGGTACCTTGACGTCGCGGGCCCCGAAATACTCCATCATCCTGGAGCTTGACAGGAAAATCCGGGACATGGAACTGCCGAAATACGCAACGGGGCCACCTCCAGAGGGTGCTGGGCTCTCCCAGACGATGAGCCACTTCATGCCGACGAATTATCGCCACCTCAGTGCGTCACCTCTTTACTTACTGTAGAGAGGTTGAAATGACCGAATCGATTTCAGCCCTGCTCTATATTCACCGATGCTTTTTCGCGCACGCGATCAAAAACCACCCGAACGATCCGATAAAGAGTCCCTACGCTCCTTCGTTCCTCGCGGGGTACCGAAGTGCTTGCGATCTCCTGGGGTCGCTGAGAGTGCAGTTCAACAAGTTTCCGGCTGAGATCGCGCGGTTCTGGGTTCTGTGGACGCACGGGTTTTCGTCGGCGGTAGGTTTTCACTGTCGTTCCACTGGTTCAGTGTTAACGGGCTCGCGGATAGATAATGCTTTCCTCCGTTGTGACCCACGCGACAAGATCGAAGGTCGCCCCTGCGGCGCTGCTGGAACTCGGCAAGGCATGCGAGCTGTTCGAGGACGCTGTGAAGATCTGCCCCAACTCGCGAGCTGGGAAGTTCGTGCCGATCCTACATCGGTTGTCGAAGAAGGCCGTGCAGACTTTCGAAGCGGCGCGCGATGGAGCTCCCTCGATTATACCGAACAACATCTTCGAGCCGTCCCGGCCCGACGCGCAGATCGACGAGCTATCGATCTTCAGCGGAAAGACGCACACCTTGACTACGACCACGAAGGCCAAGGCCCCGAGGACACCCGCTCAGCCGAGCAGTTCGTCGCCAGCGTCGAATCGGTCACTGTCTGACTCGCCTAGTCAGATATTGACAGACCATCCGTCGTTTGCCGGCGTGCATCCGAGCCTGGTCAGCGAACTCAGTGGCTTTGAGGGGACCATCAACGCGCAGATCCAGAGCGGATATTATCCGAATGGCGTCTATTCGCAGCCGATGATCGTGCAGCTCCAGCACGAGCAAGAACAAGAGCAGTATCGCCTGCAAGAACAACAGGCGCAATACGAGCAGCAGTTGCGCGAGGCGGAATACCACCGGCAGAGAACGGAGGAGCTGCGATTCCGCGCTCAGCAGCAGCAGCAGCAGCAGCAGCAACAACAGCAGCAGCAGCAGCAGCGCGATTATCCGTATCCATCGCCGACGCATAGCTTTGACCATTATTCTCCTCAAGGCATCCCCATTTCGCCAGCGAGCACTCATCCACCACGGCACCCCCACCCCCACCCGCAGCATACCCTGGTACATCATAGTTCGCAACAGAGCATGCGGCAGGCGTACCAGCAACAAACGCCCCCTCAGCTTGCCCACTCCCACTCGCAAACGAATCTCCATCACGCGCCTCGAGAAATGTCCCGCTCCCTCTCGCACTCACAGTCGCACCGGAGTCTTCGACAAGCGTACGAGGATGAGCGACCGCATCACGAGCAGCACCCGTACAATCCTGTTCCGCCCGGGTACGGCAATGGCAAGCACCATGCCCAACCGCTGCATTCACCGATCGACAATCACTCGTCGGGGTCGTCGCAGGTAGCCAGTCCCGAAGTCTACATGGACGACTCCCCGCTGCACTCGCCGTATCAGACACTCAACCCGCAATACTGGCCCGCCAGCGGGTACGCGCCGACGGAGTCTGCGCCGGCGCCCACGCACGCGCCCGCGCACACGCACGCGCCTGCGCAGCAGTCACAGCGGCACAGGTATGACCCACAGGACCCAAGGCATCGGATTCCGCTCGACGAGCATCAGCAACAGCTCCGGCAGGCCAATCTGCAAATGGGGCGTCCGCCGACGGAGGCTTACACTGCTGACCGTGCGACGGAGTCGTTTGCGGCGGCGGACCCGCCTTTCCAAGAGCACTGGTCAATGTACATGTCCAATGTAATGTCTAGTTTCCTATTAGAACGCGAGGACGGTCAAAGCTAAAGGTTTTTCCAGGTCGGATCCCCACGGATGATCCAAGATGCCTGAATCTGAATACGTATCCTGACGCCGTTGGTTCCTGTGGCATCTGTCTTGCTTTCCTCGTGTTTTCTTTTTCTTTCGACGTCCGTCTCTCGCTTTTTATATCTTAACTTGCACCCTTCAAGTTGCTATCCTATCTACATATGTACCCTGCTCATCAACATTGGACATTGGCTTGCTACAATAAAGTACACTATTTGTATCTATCTCCCACGTTTATAGACCTTTACAAAGGAGCTTCCCCCGCGAGACCTGCTGGCGACACAGCGCCAGCTCGGTCGGCACGGCGAGGATCGAGGCGAAGAGGATTCCGCTCGAATCCGCGAAGCCCACCGACCCAATCTTGAACTCGCGCTCTTGTCGCGAGCGCTCGATGTCGTGCGCCGTGTGCGGCGACGGAGGGTCCTGGTTGATCCGGTAGAACACGTTCACGCTGCGCCGCCAGTCAGGGGTGAGGCCAAAACAAGGAAGAAAAGAAAGACGCACTATGCGGAGCCGCCGCAGATGCCTTCGAGGCTGATGAGCAAGAACACCGCCGCGATGCTCCACGCCTCGTCCGCGTCGGTCGGGAAGAGCCCCACGGCGGACTCGAGCGCGAGCACGAGGAGGATCCCGGCTTGGAGGATTGCGGGCAGCGGGAGCAGCCGGGCGGGGAGCGGCGGGATGCCGATGGAGATGGACGAGCGGGAGAGGAAGACGGTCGTTTGATAGACGAGCTGCCACAGGGGGTAGTAGTCGCGCACCGAGTGGATTATCTTGCTTAGGAAGGAATGTTGCTCCTGCGACGGAACGGGGTACAGTAGAGTGGGGGCTATTCCCTGGAAAACAATGAATATAGGGACTGACGATTAGCAATGTGCTTACCTGGTTAATGGTGTACTCAAACTGGCCAAAGTGAGATAAAGTGCCCCGCAAAAAGTAGGGAACGCACCATGTAGACGCAAACTATTGGTACCGTGAGTCGGAGGTGGGAAAAGGGATGGAAAGTACCTACAAAGGGGCAGCATATACCGGACGAGAAGAGGTCGTACGAGACGCCATTTGTCGCTTGCAGACAGCGAAACGTTGTGCTTGAGCACCGGTAGCAGGCTGCCTTCCTCCTCGCCGACCATGTCGTCCTCGCCTGTCGCGAGCGGCGTGTATGGCATACTACCTGCGACGCCGGAGGGGCTGTCTTCGTACCCGGCGGATGACGCCAAGAACGCTGTCGGACGGGGAAGTAGAAAGTAGAACTGCAGATGTGTAAGTGTACAGAAAAAGGCAAATAAGAGCAAGAGCCTACCGTGAGTGGGATGACGAAGGGCATCACCTGGATTTGCTGGTCAGTTAGTTGGCAGCTGTGAATTTAGAGACGTACAGAAGACAGCCCCACGCCGGTGCGGACACCAAAACCACGGACTTCCCACCATAGGAAGGCGCCGACAAGGCCTGCTGCGCCGGTGCCGGAGGCAAAGTAACTGGGAGGTGTCAACTATTGTTTTTATTACGGCGAGGACTACGAACCCGACGCTATGGCCAGCCACCGACGGCGGCGCATAGGTAGTGGACAGCTGAAGAAAGGTCAATTCCCCCAGGCCTAGCTTTTTGTGAGTCCAGCGAAACAACCTGAAACAACGAGCGCTTTACCGGAAGAAAAAGATGCGATGCTTATGCCGAGGAGACGCATAAACAGACTGTCGAAGAAGGCGACGATCTGCGTTGTTCTTTCGGTTAAGGCGACGCATAATGGGGAACGGGACCCACAAGCATGCCGAATGTGCTGAGGAGACAGCAGCCTATCAGTCGCTTGGAGTATCGAATTTTCCCTTTGAGGATATACGGCCATCCGACTTTGGCGACCAAGGCGGGAGCAATGTTGCAAAACGCAATAATGCCCTTGGGAGTGGATGGCGGGACCAAGTCGAGAGCAGCAGACAGTATGATCACATATAGGACTGCGAAAATATGTTAAAACTTTCGAAAGAACACCACAAAAATTACCGTTATTTATCAGGCCGAAGAGGAAGAAAGAAGCACCGAGCTTGAGCATCAAGCTTCTGTGGCCTGGAGTGGAGTCAGTCCAAGCGCTCTTCTGGCGTCTTTAGGCTCGCCTTTCGCAGCAGGGTCTCCGTCGAGGACCTCGTCATCGGGATCCCTGAGCAAAGTGTGCTCGGAGGCGGAACTCGAGGCGAGTGTTGGATGCATTTCGTAGGTGTTCGGAGTTCGAGACGAGCTTACAGGAGTTACCATCCAAATTGCATAGCAGCCTGAGGACGTTGTGGTTCCGGCCAAACTGTTGGACTGAAGTCGTGGGCTGGGTGAGGCGCCCGGCCACGACGGGCCCAACGGGGCACCGGCCCGACATTTGTACCCGTATGCCGAAATGATCCCGGCCGATTCCTGCCGACTTCCTCACTTGCAACTTGCAAGCGTGGTCGTTCAAGCCGTCTTCGTCTTGGCTTTCTGTACAGCTGCTTCGGTCTCCCGATACCCTCCCCATAGGTCAACCCTTGCGGGACCTTGCTGATTTACTTATGCGTGCCAGTGGTGCACGCCGTGCAATTACGTTCAGGATCAGCCTGAGACTCCTCACAATCCACTCCGGCCTCATTTTGTCGAGGTTTTTCCCGGTGTTCACAGCCTCAAACCTCACGATCGTATTCCACCAGTACGGGCCGATGACCCTGTCTCAAAGCTGAAGGTCTTTTAAGTAACAGCTTTCGAAGTCGGCAGCTCCTACTAGACCGATCTTCGACCCTCGTCTATAACTATGTCAAGGTATGCTCAAGGTAGTGCGCATAATTCGATGTAGACTGGCACATGTTCTATCCCAGGATGCGATCCAAAACTGAAACATTACCAGTAACAACCAACCGAACAATGGTTTCTCTCGCTTCCATCGCCATTGTACTATGGTGTGGCGGTCTAGGGGTCGCGTCCCTCATACTCTCCAGTATCCTGGCACTGGTCTTTGGGATCGTTGGTGCCGCCGCAGAGGACGAAGGCCTCTGCGCGGTCGCATTTTTGTGTTTCGGACTCAGCATCCACGCACTTGTACCCGGATGTAAGTTCGCCCCATTTCAAGATGCTCCGAAATCTTACCTGTTGTGATACAGTCATTCCCCTCGTGGCTTTTGGCTCTTTTTATATGTACATGGTTACGGGAGGCGACAACACTGGCGGCGGCATCACACTCTCCAACGTCGCCCCGCGTGAATTCGCTGACATTATCGACCATGGTCGTAAACTGAGCCGGGAATGTGGGGATGTCTGCTCCAGCCTGTACATCGATGCGCGTCGCTTTGGTCGGAAGTCCGTCAAGCTCTGCCGGATAGGGCGTGAGTTTATGGAGGTCGCTCGCGACTTTCTTATTGCTTTGGCACGCGAGATCCTGGCTGTTGGCGGGGCAATAGAGCTTATCAGGAAAACAATTCCATTTCCTGCTTGGTTTATCGTGAGTTCGAATCATGGCTTCGCTGCTAAGCTAACCGATCGAGTTCAGGAGGCCATGACTGTTATCGGGCAGGCGGCCAGGGCTGTGGGTGATGCAATAAAGCTTGCCGCACAGGAGGCTGAGGAAGCCGCGCTGCACGCCTCCTCCAATGTGAGTTGAAAGCGTCATGATTAGCCACACATTCCTTACGTTGGTCGCATAGGACACACCATGCCCTCCATATCGGTCAACATCGCCCTCCTCCTCCACACCGTCGCCGTCGGCGATGCACCCTACGCTACGCCGCCGGCCGCAGACGCAGCAACAATGACGACCACCTTACCATCCGCGACGCCGATTGCTGCAACACCGGCGATGCTATCAGGTTCTTTATCGACGGCTAGGTCATCAAGCACATTGGCACCCACAATCCTATCAACGAGACACCCGCACATTTCTAATTCCCAAACAGCTACGTTTAGTGTAATTATACTCCTCACGTACCCGCGAGAAGGACCCCAATACTGAGCTTTCAAAGTGAACGAAAAACCCCATTTTGTCGTCTTCAAGTTGACTTTTATCAAACGACGCTGGTTACCTGGAGCTACGCGAGAAAGAATTTTAGTTCACCTCAAGCGGGATCCGTCCGAATCCGCACTATTCGTATGCAGTGAATAGCGGATTTTCGCCGTTCGGAACCTGCTTTGAACGTTGAGATTTTCGTTGCTCAATTGTTGCAAACGATGATGCAAACAATAACTCAAATTGCGAGTATCTGACAATTGAAGTTGGGTAAGATTCTTAAACTTGGATATTAGTGGATGAACAAGGCGAGGAAACCCCATCCGCGATTAGCCAACCGTGGAAAATGTGCCTTCTTTGTTTTCCCACGGTTCAATTTTGGAACGTCCGCTGACGTGTGAGTCCCAACTTAGACCGTGCGAGTTCGACTCATCCACTCTAACCACGACCACCGTCGCAGTCCACCACTACATACCGACGATGGAGAATACCTTTGGCAGTCAGACTTTGACGCACCCGGATCTCAAGAAGGACTTTCGACGAACCCTCCGAAAGGCGGAAGATAATCGCGAGCGACTACAGGAGCAGAGACACAACTTCCTGACTGCTTGCTCAAACCCGTCCTGCTCCGATACTCATACTAATCCGAAGAAGAAATGCGCGAATGTGAGTTTGAATGTTCCATCTGTTGCGTCGCTTATAATTATGTACCTACATAGTGCCACATCGCTCAATATTGTTCTCGCGAGGTACTTAATTCCTTTAGTTGTTCAAGGTCTGGCTGCTATTTATCTGACGACACCCTGATGCAGTGCCAGCGCAACCATTGGTATGTTCTAGTCTCGGACCAAACCCTCATGACATCCCAATTTGGGAACCCTGTCATGAGGGTCTGGGCGTAAGCCAACCACGTAACCGCACCATTGCGCTATCATTTTTTGATGGCAATTCCTACGGTCTCGTTTGCTGTACCGTTGCGTGTTTGGTGCAAATAGAATAAATAAAAATGGATTTCTTGTTGCCTGAGCTGTGTTAATGCCTTTGCGGCCAAGACTGGGGTCCGAGAGTTGAAGAACCGAATTTTGAGCAGAGATACACGTGATTTCAAGCCATTTCCGCGAAGGGACTGAAAATTCCCCAGGGATGGATGGAAAAATTCAGAGAGCTCTGGAGCCACATTCTACATTCATTGTGTCACTTTCAGGAGCAGAAAGGGTGTACACAAGCACGATACTGGTTTGCGAATCGTGGTAACATCCATCAAATTGCCATCAAAAAATGATAGCGCAATGGTGCGGTTACGTGGTTGGCTTACGCCCAGACCCTCATGACAGGGTTCCCAAATTGGGATGTCATGAGGGTTTGGTCCGAGACTAGGTATGTTCATGATTATGTTCGCATTCCAAGAATCTAAGACTACATACTTGACAGGCAGGTGCACAGGGGCGTTTGTGGTCCTGCAACCTCACCACACAAACTTATAGTGGATGTTTTCAGCAGCAACCTGCTGATGCATTTCTTATACCTCTTTCTGGCCGTAGAGCTTGACTTGGAGCACAAGCTTCCAGGAACTGAGCTCCCCCTTGTTGGTCTGAGGGTGTGCATGGGTCCCGCCGAAGTCGTACCGTTCATGCAAGCTGGCATGGAGGGAAAGGACCCCCTTGAACTCAAAGATACCGACGGTGGTGCTCCATGGGGGATTTTGCACTTCCGAGACGCATACCAGCAGGATATCGGGATTTTGACTGCGAAAGAAAAACAATTTTTGGAAGACGCCAAAGCCCAAGCTCGATTGGCAGGCGTCCGTCGTGACGTGCATACCGTACTCTTGCATTTTAGCTGCGATGGAGTACAATCCATCTTTCACGTGCTACACATTCCCACAGAAAGTGTCGAGCTTGCAAAGAAAGCAGAACCCTTCCATGTGAAATCTCTCCTCAGGGGAAACTTTGATATTCCTTTTACCAAGGACAACATACTCAGGTGCGCTCAACTTGCTTATTATTCTGTGCAATGCCGTCTTTACTCGTATCAACAGCCAGTTGAATATGACAATGCGAAACGATAAGGCCAACAAGCTCAAGGTCCGTGCAAGATTGACGAAGAAAGATGTGGAAATCATGAAGGAGGCGTACCCACCGTACGGTGTTTCGCCGGATCTGCCTCTCGTTGTCGGCTTCCGAAGTTAAAGTTGAGTGAAAATCTGCCCTGTTTCAGTTCAAACTTACGCAAGAGAAGGATGAATGCGCCGATTATGGATCAGGGAGAAGGCAAATGTCTAGGGTCTCTTCAATTTATGTTGCGATGGTGGTGGAGGGCCACGTAATGTAGCTCTGCAGTGCATCTAAGATTTTGTCGTGTATATGGAGCAATTAACCGAACTCGACTCAGCAAAGCCAAACCTTCATCATTCGATGGAACCAGGGAAGTTGTGTCGGGCAAAGAAGGAATTCGGCCGATAAAAAACGAACGCCTGTCGAGGACAGCTTTTCTTCCACCAACCTTGAGGCTGCTCGTCTAGGTTTGGTCCCAAAATCAACGCATTGCGGTTGCCGAAGGGTTCAAGTTCCCGATCCACAGGATTATTCGACGGAGGTCCAGGTCGTGGGAAAGTCGTGGGGGTGAAAAAATCGGTCCTTGAGAAATTGACGCATGTCGAGCTTTCCTTGCCCTATAGCCAGACTGAGCATTTGGTCCTCGTGGTTTAAAAGAGGGAGTCGGGAGTCGGGACACTGGCGGGACAAACATTTTGAAACAAACGCGTCGCGCGAGCACGTGACGTCCAAGTTGGGTTTTTGAATTTTCTCAAGTCTGTTTCTTACCGTCACCCTGGAATGCCAACCGGGCGCCTACCATGTCCACCACAACACAAATCCTTTTCAATTCGCCCGCTCTACATTCCCTCAAACGAGATCAGCTCGTAAAGCTCTGCAAGATCCATTCCATTAAAGCGAACGGCAAAAACGTCGACCTTGTCGAACGGCTCAAAACCCATGCCCAAAGTCTTCCACGAGACAGCCCACTGAGCGTTGCATTCCGCAGCGAGCAGGAAGGTGGCTCCCCGGCCCAGGATGGCGAGGAGGAGGAGGCTCAGCCGCCGCAGGAGGAGAAATTCAATCCCCGTCCCAGCTCGCAGTGGGAGCTTGTGATGGATAGTATCACGGAAGAAGCAGAGGACAGCTCGTCGCAGGGCACGCTCTCCTCGCTCAAGAGTGGTGCCACTCTCACAGGCGAATTCGGTACCGGGAGTAGCAAGTGTGCGTTTATTTCGTCCTTCCACCTTCTTTGTCTTTTAACGACCTTTGTTATGTACAGCAACTACAGTCGGCTCATCTATAAGAGCGCTCGCCTCCTCCTTTGGACTCAAACGCCAAGCCACCGGCAGCTCAACGTCCACACGCGCACTCGACACCGTCTCCTCGAAAACATCCTCCAAGCTTCTCTCCTCGTTCCCGCTTCCGCCGCCTTCAGACGAACTCTCGAAGCACTCGATACCATACGACGCTCTGCCGCCACCATCCCTTACCGATCTCCAGACCGACCACTTTACATTCGATACAACCGACCCAACTGTCGTCGCTGCTAACCTCAATCCAACCCTCGGTACTGCGCCGCTGCCGGGACACACTTTACGTCCCGGCGTCCCTGCTCCTGTCAACGCGCGCCTTAGCTTGGGACTTGCTCCCCGCACGCCCAGCAAACAGGGACCCACGACCACTATCCGTCTGGTCTCCTTCGGCAGCCTGGCCAGCGCCGTCCCCGCTGCACCGCTGCCTCCAGCAGGAGATACCCCCAATCTGAAGCCATTCGAGACAACCTTTGACCTCGACCTCGGCAGTCCATTAGCCACTCCCGCGTTTCCCAAGCTGTACCCTGCGCTGCCCGCTTCGCCCCCCATGGACGACACAGAGCGCCGCATGAGCTTGGAGGTGAGCATGAGCGCAGACCATGGCGAGGACGAGGACGTGCCGATGCCTGGTGCATTTGCATTCGGCGAGCCATCCACACCGAAAACCCCCATGAAGCCATTCGTCTTTGGCTCTCCGTCGCCCCAGCCCGCGCCGTTCAATTTCACCGTGACGAGTCCGGATCCGGCGACCAAGGCTAAGCTTGCGGCAGAGGTGATAGAGGAGATGAATCGGCGAGTGTTTGGTGGTGCGGCGCCTATGACCCCGCCCCCGGTTCCCCGGGCCATCCGTCCGTTGGGCAGCGCTAAGAAGGGGGGAGCGGAAAGCAAGTCTGGTGGCGGGCGCTTCGACAAGGCGCACGAACAGGCATTCGGGAAGATGGAGAGTATTGCAGATGTGGCTGCGAAGCGACAGGGTCTCAAGAG
The DNA here is from genome assembly GCA_029449255.1 of Mycena polygramma. Classification (NCBI taxonomy): domain Eukaryota; kingdom Fungi; phylum Basidiomycota; class Agaricomycetes; order Agaricales; family Mycenaceae; genus Mycena; species Mycena polygramma. The sequence continues at coordinate 702,894 of JARKID010000025.1, forward strand.
GAAGTCTAGCGCAGCCAGTGTTCGCGTTGGCTTTACCGCAGCGGAGGATCAAGGACGCGGGAAGCGCGTGCGTGTGGACGAGGCCAACGGTAACGCCGAGCCCAGCGGTAACGCCAGGCCTGACAGCGCTGAGCCTGAGGAGGAGCGAGCGAAGGAGAAGTCCCAGAAGGAAAAGGACGCGATCCGAAGGAAATTGGAGGCCAGTCGAGCGAGAAGGAGGAGTAGCGCTGCCGCCGGCGGGGCGAGGCGGATGAGTGGACGCGTCAGTGGCGCAGGGGTTCTAAGTAAGAGTTTTCGCCTTCCTCGAGATTGTGTTCTGGGATTAACGAGTTTCGCAGCAAAACCCAGACCCGCTCCTAGCCGCGGGCGATTTGGATTCTTCTCTGGTGCCGCGAAGCTCGTTCAAGGTGTGTGGGGCAAGAAGGCAACACCAGCGGCGCCTCCTGCGCCCAAACCGGCCGTTGCGGCGACTTCTTCATCGACAAAGAAAGTTGCCAATGCGAAGCCCTCCACCGGCCTTGGCAAAATGGCTCCCCCTCCAGTCCCGAGTGTCGTGAGTGCAAAGGCGAAGGGCGCGCCGGCCCCGTCCATGCGCAGCGTCGCCAGCACACGCAGCACCTCTGCTGGTCGCTCGCGCTCCCCTCTACCGCCGTCTTTTGCCCCATCGACCACTTCCTCCAAGTCAACGACATCGACCGCATCGTCCGCGCGCACAAGGAACTCCTCCATCGCAGGCGCTTCTTCCGTCGGGACCCGGACGTCGTCCGCTGCTGGGTCCATGGGCACGCGCTCCTCCTTTTTACGCGTCGGATCCCTCGGTACGCGCGGGTCCACCTCGTCGGTGAATACACCGAGCTCGACTGTCGACTCCGCGCGCAAGACCGCCAGCCGACCGTCGTCCCGGCTTCTCGCACCGACCGCAAGCTCGCTGGCAAAGATGAGTGGGTCTGGGTCGCCTTCTCCGGGACCGTTGCCTGCCGTGCAAGAGAAGCAGGACGCGACGGTGCTCGATGCGATCACCAATACCGGTGCGGGCCCGAGCACGGCTTCGTCGTCTGGTGCTGGAGCCGTTGCGCCGGCGAAGGGCAAGGGGAAGCTTCTCCCTCCGCGCAAGCCGCGTATCTCGCGCTCGCGCGTGATTGCTAAACTCGCGTCACAGCGCGTTGCGTCCGGCTCCTCGATCGCGTCCGCCGCGAGCGTCGCGTCCTCCCGGAAGAGCCTGGGCGGCGGCCGTGCGCGCTCGAGTCTCGGGGTGAAGGTGCAGCGGGGCAGTATGGGTGGTATTAAGAACGGCCCGGGCGTTGTGCTGGATGCGAAGAAGCGGGCGCGGCAGAGCGAGTATTACGCGCGGCGGAAGAGTCGCGGCGTCGAGCCAGATGCTATGAATGTCGACCCGTGATTGACGATTTCTGCTTTCTACTTTATCTTCTTGAACATCTTTATGCATATTTCTCGATATATTTCTCTTTATTTTCACCGTCGTGGGCCACGCATTTCGTGTCCATTTGCTCCTTCTCGTTGTGTATTGACTACGATGTGTATGACTGTATTATCCTACCTAAAGTTGAATTGCGTCTCATAGATCTGCTTCAGTCACTGCTGAGAATCGAGTTCGATGCTTCGGTCGAAAGCAAATTCATACAAGGTAGTTATACAAAGTACAGAGTTGATACAGGCAATGTACAATTCTTCCTTTCGTGTCTGCGAATTGCACAAGGGAAATCACGGGGAATTCGCGGTGATCAGCTTCACGAATCACCACGGCTTCTGCTTATCCTTGTCGGTCAAAGGAACATACTGGACAGAGAGACTGTCAGTCGTTGATGGATGGAGTCTTTACCAAGACCGACTTACGCGCACGGCCATAATCTGAGTCTCCGTGACATTACCATCCGCGTCTTTATCGACTTGATATATGTGTTGGGACTCGATGCCCACAGGGATGAACATGCGTCCTGGCCGTGCTAGTTGCGAGACCAGGGGCTCCGGGATGGTTGGTGAAGCCGCTCCGACGTGGATAGCGTCGTAGGGACCTGGGAGAGCGATTTAGATTGTACGGGTAGAAGACGAGTAGAAAGCGGAGCTCACCCTCACTTGGGTATCCTTCACGCCTAATATCAGCCGGGGTTTGACGCAGGATAGTGCAAGTGGAAAGACTTACCCAGTCGCCCATCGCCGACATGGATTTCGATTTGTGAGGCTTCCACCGCACGCCGCGTTCGATCGTCCTTCTTCAGGTTCTCGAGCGACCAATCGACGAGTTCTGGGATGTGCTCGATGCCCACTACCTTGCCCGCGACCGCCACTTCGCCGGGCTCAGGATGATCCTCCGTGTATGAAGACACCAGATGGTGCAGGACCGCGCACAGATACCCCGAGCCACTCCCGATGTCGAGAACCTTGGAACCCGGGCGTAGGAAAGGCAGAAGGTGGTCGACAGCGTAAGCGTGCATGTGCGGTGCGCTTATGGTCGCGCCGTGTCCGATTGACCTGGATAGAGTCGATCTTCATTGAGAAACGCGCTTCGCCCGGGGATGTAAAGACGCAACTGCGGTGAATCGGTGTACGCGGCGGACTTGTCGGGGACAAAATGGGCGCGGTCGACGGCCTCCATTGCCTGGTGCGGTGGTCAGATGTACTGGCAGAGTGCCCCGGGCATCTTGAAATTGACAGACATGAGAGATGCGTTCGAGGTGGGCTTGATTGGAGCCCAGGATGTTGGCCTTGACGAGGTTTTGGATTAGCTCTCGGTTCGTTTTTCCACTGCAACGCCAGGCCATGTTGAGGGTCAAAGACAAGGTCAAGAATCAAGAAGCGGGCGTTGCCGGCCGTTGTTGCTCCAAAGAGCGGTCGAGCCTGTACGAGTCCTATTCTTTCATTCGAAGGCAGCAACTAAGAACGGTCGAGACAAGAATGATCAAGAAATGGTTTCATGTTGTGCTATTAGTGCTAAGTAATACTTCATGGTTCATACACATATTGCTACATTTGTTTGGAGGTCATAAGGATAATGCAGTGCGTCTAGAAGGAAGAGAAGAAAACGGTTCAAGAACAGGCCTGCATCGCGGCGATGGTGCTGTCCCACGACGCCTCAATGGCCTCGTACAGCGGTGCGTCGACGACGCCAAGGGTGCACGCGTTGCGCCACAGGCCCTGGATTTTGTTGGCGTGCGCCGCGAGCTGGAGGATGTCGTTTCCACACGGGCGCTCGAGGGATGCGAACAGGGTGGCGGGCTGCTGGGTATAGAGGTACGCGTGGAGCAGTGCGAATGTCTCGGGCGAGGGGAGACGGATGGGCACAACGGGGATGGTCGCGTGCGAGGCGGTCGTGGAGGGCCGCGAGAAGGGAAGACGCGGGAGGCGGCTGCAGTGCACGCCCAGGACGATGTCGTGGATGGGGAAGAGGCTGACCTGGCGCTTCTGGCCAAGGGAGAGCGGCGCGTCGTTGTAGACGGCGAACATGTGGGTGGGGCAAGCCGCGGCCACGGTGTCGTTCATGAGAATCTGGAGCTCCTGAGGGAGGGCGCTCTTGCACACGGATGTCTGAGTTGCTTGTAAAGCTGCACACATTCTAGAAGAAAACAAGGTCAGGACATTGTACTCGGTGGCGACACAGAAAAAAAAGACTGACTTGGATGCGCTCAAAGCCAACGTATCGCGAACATAGTCCGCAGGGATGCCATCGAGGTGTGGGTACGCGTCGAGGAGGGAAGACATGTTCACCTCGCCGACCTCCGGTCGCGGGAGGGTGCGGGGAAGGGAGATTCTGGTGGATGCAGCAGCCACGTTGCCGTTGACGTTGGACTTGGTGGCGAGAGGGATGCGGCGTCTCTGCGCGAGAATTTTGGCCTGAGCCGCGCACTTAAGCTTGGTGCCGACGATGCAAGTCGTCTGCGTGCGACGAGAAGGGCGCGCTGAGGTGCGCGACGAGCGGGCAGAGGTGGTGGTGGATGTGGAAGACATCGCTGGTTAATGTGAGGGTTGGTGGGTGAGGGCTTTGGATGCGGGGAGCGGTGATGAGCATTCTGGGTGTGGTGGGTGCATTTAAATACCAGACGAGACTTGCCTCCAATCGCACCAATACGACATCAATCAGAATAGCCCTTTATGGCACCTTTGTGCTTTGATGCTGCTCTTTCTTCCTTATATGGCAGGTGTTCAAAGCGGTCCTTTGTCACTATTTGTCCCGTTCGGCAAAATATTCACGGATTGGCGAGAAGAACAATGAGTCGTTAGAAAGAGTCGGAATAGAGGGAAAGACAATTAGAATACACCTTGAAAACGTGGTAAGACAAGGGATTCGAAAGTAAGGAACAAAGGACTACGAGAACGGTAGCCGGGCGCTGAAACTCAAAACAGTCCTCAATACGTGGAAGGAAGTCTTAAAGGACTCCGAAAATCTGCCAGAAGTATGGATCTGGCAGTCTGGGTTTTTAGTGGGTATCCCTCCTCTCCGTCCTCCGGGACGGAACCGGTAGCTTGCTGCCGGCGAGGAGGCGAGTCCCACACTGCCATACACCGGCGTACATTAAGTATTTTCCCAGGGACTAACCCGTTTCTTTCGATCGCATTAATGCATCAAAGAAAGCGTGCGGAGGGGCTGATTTTATCAGTTGCCGTGCCGCAGCCATTAAGTTGGAGCGCTCCACCAAAAAAAAAAAAAAGGACTATGAGCGTTTGTTTGTTGTCCGACGGCCAATGAGAAAGCAATAAAAAGCAACGTCGGGCTTTGAGGAGTTGTAGAGAAACAAGGGGACAAACCAAGAGGTAGCCCGGACGATGAATTTATAAAGGGGCATTCAACAAGCGTCCGGTCCCAATTCCTCGCAGTCGTGCCCAGGTTACAAAGAGGAGAAAGGACTGAGAAACAAAACCAAGGCCAGGTTACAAAGAGGATAGAGGGCTCAAAGTCCGGAATCATGGATGGCTGGAGGAGAGCAGGAGTGACCGAGCGAGATCTTGGACAACAAACGAGAATTCAACCAAGAATGAAACATAAAAAGCAACATCCATTTGAACTTGCTGACCAGTGTGCGACTTGAGGGTCTCGGAGAATGAAACAAACACCACGCGCTTCTCTGCAGTATGGACGCTGGAGCCCAGGTTTCAAACATAGGAAAGCAATGGAATGGCGGTTTTGTGGAGTTTGTAGACGGACAGAGTATTTGGCTCGACATCCGGACAAGAGAGCGTCGTCCTATTGGCAAGGCCAAGTCTCAAACGGTGAAAAAGCAAAGTCGGCGAGGAATTGGCACAAGAGCGAGCAAGATGGGCAGACGCCACTGAACCCGTCTCAACCAGCGTACAAAAGGTCGGGTTTCAAAGACTGGGATAACTATTGGGCTTTGTCGAGTGCGGAGAAGAGCGAGAGGATTAAGACGGATTCCAGAGTGGCCGAGAAAGAGATCGATTGGACGACGGCAGGGTATTCAACCAACAAAAGAAATCAACTGTCGAGCACAGAGAGGGGAAAATGAAGACACACACTGCGATGGAAACTGAGGGCCATAGTGTGTAGTTGCGTTATTGATCTCGCGTGGTTCGAATAAATTTGGAGGGCTCTTTTGCTTGCATGGCCCACAAGGCGCATCGGCGCAAGTTTTAGGTGTTACGCACCCAGAGAATTGGACTGCGGGTCAGATTTCCTGCAGTTTGATAGTTCAGCGCTGTCATTCCGGGCCAGAAACAGACCTCAAGTGGCAGGCCTGAGCTTGTTTCGGATGGCACGCTGTTGGACTCGATTGGACTGCGGGTCAGGTTTCCTGCAGTTTGATAGTTCAACGCTGTCATTCCGGGCCAGAAACAGACCTTGAGTGGCAGGCCTGAGCTTGTTTCGGATGGCACGCTGTTGCATGCCAGTCCGTGCGAGCCCAACGAGCGCCAGAATGCCACCGGGAAATTCGAAAGAGAGCCTGAATGTTCTGGAAGGCATCGACGGATATGGACGGACCATTCGTAAAGGCCGGAACGAATGACGAGCTGTTCGCCACCGGGGTAGATGCTGGTAAGAAAGAAAGAAAGAAACGAGCAAAACGCGAGCACGTGCTCAGAACAATCAGGCGCGTCACGTACTAATTGCACCGCATCATCAAAACACATTGTTCGGGCTCGTCGGCCGGCCACTGGTGGTCCCTAACGAAGCTGTAAACCTTGCTGTAGAACAAGCAATACTAATCCCAAACAGCCAGAAATAGATGTTATGTCTCGCACTTTCTCGGACTCAATGGCCGGTGGCGAGCACTTCTGTGTAAAAAGCTGTAAACCTTGCTGTAGACAGGGCCCAGGGGTGCGGTCTGGTGCGGGGTGTGATGGGAAGCCGCACAACAGATCCATTCGCTGTGCCTCGTATCGAGATTCATCAGAGGATACCCGCATCGAGGTTCACCGTCGGAGACATGGAAACATCGGGTGGGGTGTAAAGTCTGGTACATATAGGTGCGAAAAGAACATTCCCTAAGTTTGGGAATTAGTTGTCTGGGCTTCCATTTGCATCCAGTTTCTGCCCGGCATTCCTAGTCTACGGAGAGACCTACCTACCGGCCTGAGAACAGATCTGAAGAACAGGGTACCTCCGCCAACTGTTCTCAACTCGCCGGGACGCGTTGAATGCTCTGATATGCGAATAAGAAACCGTAACTTGAGCCCAAAACAGATTTGAACCCATAAATAATCTAGGCTCGCGCTAACGCTCCTCGTTGAAACTTTATACGGTAATCAACCGAATGACAGAATAAGAAACGCGTACTTAGGTAACCGTGCGGAGTCCCACACTCCTGCGTCTAGTAGGAGATAACAAGCCATGTATGGTAAGCAGACCAAGGGCAACGGCTACCTCATCGATCGTCGACGGATAACTAAAATGGGCGGAGGCAGACCATTGACGGTACTCAGCCATGAAGGCGAATAAGACAAATGGGAGTACATTAGAAAATGCTTGCTGGATGATTATCCTTGGAAGCTGCGCGGGATGCCGACACAGTGACAAGGGAAGCAAAACACCGCTGCTCAAATTGTAAGCGGGTTCTGCTATAGGGGAAGCTAGCCGCGGAGACTCAACCGAGAGTTTATTAAGCGGACGCATTGCGCCCCTCACGCCGGCTTCGATACCAATCCACGCGGGAGAAAGCGTCCTAATTTGAACTCTGGACGCAGAATGTTTGCGTTCGCGCAGTGCAGTGAATCCGGAGTTACACGCTCCCCAAACTATAAAATAGCACGAGAGGCGGTAATCAGACAAACGCTTGAAAACATACCGACCGAATGTTTAGCGATGCGGGTAGCGATCTGTGATGATTGATAATTATCCCAAAAGCTGTGAGCGTGGCAAAGGAACATAAACACGTTACGATTTAGAGCAAGCTTCTCTGGAATCGCTCTCGGATGCAATGCCGGTAAAGCGAGATCCAATTCGAGACCGGCATGTTCTGGACAACTTGTGGGAGATAAAGACAAACAAACCTCTGACGGAAAAGGCGGAAACCCAACGAAGTAAACGCCAACACGCCGCTTGACTTCAACTACATGCGCGTACCAAGGCGATATTTATTCCGAATCGCCAACGCCGCGCCGCTGACGCGAACAAATCAAGGCGGCTCTCATCCGAATCGAACCAACATTGTTCCGACTTAGAAAGTGAAGGAACTGCATCAGGGAAGGAAGTATTGACATGGGAGACTTACGACCATCTTCGCACTGGAAAGGATACACCAAGTGCATAGAAGTTTCATCCCGGGGAAATTTTACGACCTGCTGCATAGCCAAATAGCCGGACCTTCCGTCTATAATGGGCGGAACTCGCCGCTCGCGTACTTTGTAGCGAGATGGTCCTATGACATATTGATCGCACCCACAGTGTAGCTAGCTTTCGGAGTTTACCTGCCAAATACCGTCCCGCAGTGAGTAACGCGCCTCGGGTATATATAAGTAGCGCAAACGAGTACCTTACATCCCAGAACAAATGCCTCAACTTATCCTTCAGTTGCTACCTCTCGCTCTGACACCGCTAGCAGCGCTGGTTCCAAACGACATCCAGCGCTGCGTCATCTTGACGCTGGCGGCGCTCTATTTCTGCGGTTTGGTGGTGCGGCTCAACCTCCCCGGCGTCAGGCTCGAGAAACTCGAGCAGTGCATCGAGGAAACGGTCAAGATCCATGCCATAGCCGTGCAAGAGCTGGACAAGGATCCGCGCTTCGTCGTCGAGGCAAATTTGAAGCTAGCACAGTGAGCCGACCATTCAGATCGTGTCGTATATTACTGATGGGGGTTCTTCAAGGATTAAATTTTCGGAGTCCGTCCTTCGCACAACGAGGCTCGGAGGCAAAGACATTCCCTGGGGAAGATACGTCCAGCATTTGAGGGGTCTATCGTTCCATATCGGTGAATGCCAGAGAGACGTGGAAGATATCCGGATGTCTATGCTGGTGAGTGCGGCCTTGTCAGCTTCCAACCTAGACACTGAGAACTGAGAGAAAACAGATCGCCTTGGAATCCAACCGCCAACGAAGATACACAGCGGACATCGCACTTCGGCGGTCCACTCTGGATGGTCTGAAAGGATTCTGGCAGGATCACACGCAAGTGTAAAACGTAGGAGGAGGGGACTCCGAGAATGAATGTGGCTGCCGATGAAGATACATGTACGCTTGTACCAATATGTTTGTAGGAGTTGAAGGAGACTGTACTGGAATTGAAAGGCGTAGACGGCAGACCGTGGTGGCTGCGAGTGAGCTCAAGAGAGTAAGCGCTGGTGGCTGTGCGGGCGCTCCAACTACTTACCGAACAAGCATTCTTTTCTTGAAGAACGTCGCCTGTAAAAACATGACATTGTACACGAACAACATGAAATTTCATAGGGAGACTATTAATGGCATTGTAAAAGATACAGAATGAGTTCGTTCCATGACGGTCATAAAATAAGTGAGTTGCCCGATAGTCGTGAAGTCCATTAGATAGTATGGCAAATGGTACAACTGGAGTGCAATGATGACTGAAAGATGATGGCTGGGAAAACAAACTGAGCACAGACAGGAAAGGACAGGAGTTTGGCTTACGAAGAGCTATCAGGAGGACGAACAGCACAATCGTCATTGCGTATACAATCCCGTACTTGATTATCTGCAAGGACGGTTAACAGGATAGACTTGGAAGACACCAAAAACACATACAATCCATCGACGTTGCTTTTTCTGCTTACTGAAGTACACCGGAGCCCGTATTTGTTGTGAAGGTCGCAGCCAAACTGATGGATATTAGTGGTACGTCCACTCAGAATTAGTTGGGAGGCTTACACAAACAGGTCGCATGGATGCGATCGAAGTAGGGGATCATCATCGGGGGAGTGAGCAGGAACATCAGCAGATGCCCAAGGAGGAGATCGGAACTCCAGAGGGATAACTCGATGATCTTGACAACAAATTCTCGAGCTGGCTGCGACATGACATGGGCGCCGAGACCGCGGCCGTACCATCTGCCAGTCCACCACGCTCTGTTCGTCTCGTCGTGCTTGAATTCTCTCGTCAAAAATACCGACACCAAAATTTTGTGAACGGCGCGTTGAATGGCGATGACCGTGATGAGACCCAGGACTGCGTGAGATGTATCCCAAAGCTCCAGGAACCACTGCAGAGGGATGAACATCATCAACACCGGACACACAAACGGCTCACCAAGAATTCAAAGAAGCCCAGCATTCCAATCGCACCCAGAACATGGGCTATAAACGCCATGACCGAGCCGAACTTGGGGAAGGAAGAGTCGAGGATAGGTCCGAGGAACAATGACACAACGAACAGTGCCAGCAGCACCGCTGCGTTCCAGACGACGGGGCCCAGAGATATAATCGCGATCCGGATGAGAGGATTGGCAGGGTAATTCCCAGTTTTATCCGGGAACGCCTTGACAAACATGTACGCGATGATCATGATCGCAGCCATGATAATCGGGAACACGATTTCCGAAAAGAGGACGGCTCGCCAACTGGCACGGGGTACGTCGCCCGACAGCTTCTCGGACGGATGCCCAAGTCTTTTCTTCTTGTACCCTGTAATGGTCGTCCGAGACAGACGGCAGTAACCGATCCACGAATTGGCATGCGATCGAGAGTTTCCGCGGGACATCCACCGTAAGAATTCTCTGCAAACAAGTCAGCCATGGCGACGTCCGTGTCGGACACCGAGACAAACCTGTAATCGACGATAAAGTCTGAGATGACAAACTGGTGAGGATTGAACATGAAGGGGGCGAGACATAAGGCAGTTATAGAAAGCCAGAAGTAGATCAGATACGGCGACCATAGTGACAGCGAGACGTAGAGCAGCATGATCAACGTCCGTATCCCCAGGTATATGCTGGGTCCAGCGAACCGGGAGAACAGGATATTGAAGTTTATTCTGGCTGTCGCGAAGCCACGGCCGGTGGCAATGTACCGTGCTCCACCAAAGGTCAAATTGCTGAGGATAGAGTGGGTGTAGATCTGGGTGGAGAAGATCTCGAAGAACGGGGAGAATGAGCCGAATTGTTTGGCCAGTCGTAAAAACGCTTTCCACGTTCCACGCTCGATGAGTTCTGCCACGAAATCAGATGGTGGAAGGGGTGAATGAGATAAGGGACGAACCTTGAAGGAATAGTGGTAAAAAGGCAATCAGGAACACGAGCAATAGACTGAAGATACAACGGTGTATCCAATCAAAGACGGGACTCAGATTGTAGCATCCGGCCATCCCCTTCACCAGCTGCTGGTTAGAATTGTAACGGCAGATCGTGATAGAGGAGTTCAGAGTGCCCAAGAACAGCACTGGGTGCAGCGTCAGAGATTTGGCATGGAGGAACAGACAGACAACTTACTGGTGAGGATGAAGACTTGCACAGAGAGGATGACCAGCATGTTGTTGATCTGGAAACCAGGATGGCCGTAGTAGAAGGTCAAGAAGCGATCTATCGGGAGTTGCGTGCCTAGATAGTAGTACTCGCGACTGAGCATCTGCTCTCCCATTCCCGTCCCGAGCTTGGTCGTGAAGTTCAGGATAGTGCCAAAGCCAAGGTCACGACCCTTTCCGCACTGGTAGTACTCCGTGTGCTTGATACGGGCACCGCGGCCAAAGGCATTCATGCCGGCGTAGATGTCCTCGTTGAGATGCAGACCCTTTTGCGCCTTGGAGACACCACCGCGCGTGTTCATGTACAACGCGTTGAGGAAATCCGGGTGGCCATAGTGCAGCTTCCCGCCGATCCAAGCCATTGAGCGCGCCGACAGCGTCCCAAACGTCTGCTCCTTCCCGGCGGCAAGATCACCCAAGATACCGATGTTCTCCGAGAAGATGTACTCGCGCGCACCGACGATGGCCACCGGCGTCCGATTGAACTCCTTTGCACCCCACTGCGCGTAAGGGCTCTGGTTCGACACTGCATACTCCTCGAACTCCCCAAGGATATTGCGGATCTTGAGACATTCCTCGAGGTAATTATCCTGGTTCGCATCGATGAGCTGGAGGTACTCTCCGCGGTAGAAGATGATGGCATGATTCTGGTTGTCTGATTTGCCATCGCCCAGAATAGGATTTCCTGGCAACTCGATGCGAAACTTGGGTTTCCGCCGATCGCTGTCCGGCAAGAATTCGCTGTGTCCGTCAATCAGCGCGGAGAAAATGCGCGGGTCGCCGCCCTCTTTGGTCGCCGGCTCCTCGTCGAGGTACGCGATCTGGAGATCAGGGTACGCGCGGAGCAGGAACTCGGCATTCTCGTGCTCTTCCTTGTTAAACTTCGAGTAGCGCTGCATCGACACGACGAACTTGAACTTGCGCCGCGCCATGCTCTCGAGCTCGCGCTCGAGCCTGTCCGTGTTCCCGCCAAACATCTGCACAACCTCGGGGTTCTCGACGCGGTACAGCAGCTTGATCGCTTTGGAGTAGTTCATCATGCCCGACACCGTGCGATACAAGGTCTGCGCGCGAAGCGACGCCCAGATACGGGTGCGAAGCGTGTACTCGGGCGCAGCGCTCTTGAAGCCGAGGAAGTAGAACGGAAGGTCGTCCTGTTTGCCCTTCTCGCCCTCGCCGGCGAGCGGGTTGGGGCCGTTGAACATCTCGGTCTCCTCCGCGAGGATTTTCGTGTCCTTTACGAAATTATCCCACTCGAGCGGGTGAAGCTGTTTCAGGTACTCCAGCAGCGTCACACGCGTGTGCTGGTCTTCCTCGCGAATGATCTCACGAAGTGACAACAGGATCTGGGTGGGAAGATCAGAAAAAAAGGAACGAAGCAACGAAAATGACGGGAGGTTACCTTTTCACTGTAGTGCGGAGTCAATACTGTGAAGGTGGGCATCGCGTCGACGGGCAAGGGCAGGGGAACGGTGGTCGTAAGCGACTGTGCGAAGAAGGAGATTCTGCGCTCGGCCTCGCTCCCAGGCGGGAAGAACTCGCCCTTGAAACCCTTGTCGCCTTGGGAGATGAAGAACGGCGGCGCCCGGAGACTCCTCTTTCCGCCGTCCCCCGCATCGACCTGGTGGTAGAGCAGCTTTTGGACGTGCTCGATGGAGAGCAAGTGCTCGCGATACATCGAGATGATGATAGCATTCCAAATTTGCGACACCAAGACCTAGCGGCAAAGAATCAGCATCGATGGCGGGAATGGAAGCTCCGAGACACACCTTGGGATGGTACTTGACTTCCATGTCGCTCGTAGCCAAAAGCTTCGAGTAGATCCGTTTCGGGAGCCGCGTATAGATGTCCGTCCATGGCGTCCAGATAGAGAGTCCCAAGGCGAAGGACCGCGCGATGCTGAAGATTGAGTTCCAGATGACATACCACAGGAACGTGTCGAGGAAGTAGAGGACGAGATCCATAATGTACATGATCGTCAGTGTGAAGGCGACCTGATTTCTGCACAAATTGTTGCCAAAGTACTTCTGATTACACCCCTGGATCTTCATGCCCACCATGACACGAATGGGGTCCCTGATGGAAAGGGTCAAAAAGAAGTAGGACTCCGTCAGCTTGCAGCCAAATATGAGCATCCACAAGAGGATCGAGGTTGCTCGAGCTTTCTTGCTGAGCCCCGGATAACTGGCGGTGAAAGTCTGGCTGGCCAGGTATTTGCGTGATGTGCCAGCGACGCGGTCACCAAACATGCGCCCTGAGGGCATGACGGCGAAGAGGAGGGTGGCGACAACGGAAATGAAGAATTGAGCGATGCCGAGGATCAAGGCGAGCTGCCCCGCGTTCCCTTGTTGCTCGGCAATTGCGATGTAAAAGGTTGGGCCGCAGGTGAGGCCGAGTGTGACGAACAGAAAGAGAAGTCGGCGGGTCAGGTGGGAAGTGTTGGTCCATGTTGGCGGAATGTACCAAAACTCGGCGATGGTGGCGCAAATCATGATTAGAGTGGCTACAGCGCCGCCCAAGGCAACCGCGCTCCAGGTCATTGCGCGCGAGGTAACGCCATTGAAAGCGTACACGGTGGGGGAGTTAAACGCGGTGTAGTAGTAGTACATCGAGATGTGGATGACCCAGATGCGATTGAAATTGACAAGGAGATGACCGAATGATCGCTTTTCGTAGTATGTCTTGAAGAAGACGCGGTTCCAGTCTATTCTCTCGAACGCAAGGAAGCGCTGCGAAGGAGGCAGGTCTACAAGTGGCCGCTGAACGCTGTTAGTAAGAACTCTACCTTGGTAAGATGGGAACACGCTCACTCTGTCCGTAAGAACGATCCGAGCGATGCCTTCAGGATACCAGAAAAGCTGGTTCACATCGTCGTACCCGATGATGTCCTCGTGGTCCCTCTCCCTTTTCACGAACTTCCCCTCGACGAGCTCGTAGCCCTGGTCTCGGATGAATCGATATAATGGTTTGGTAACGGTTCGCAGGAACATTCCCTCTGGCATAGGCTCGATGCGATTTTGACACTCCGGGGAACGATAATAGTCGTCTGCGCATTTGAAGATGAAGCAGAGACACTCGGGGACAAAACGGATTTGTGCCCCTTCGCCCCAGCAAAGGAGGTACAGCGCGATCTGCCGGAGACGGTCGTATTGGCTCATGTTGTTCATGGCCTGCCTCCAGCGTTCCATGGCGGTATTGAGGGACTTTTCGTGGGCAAGGCGTTTGTTAGGACCACGTGTAGAACGCAGACGGTTGATGCCAGGGTTCTGGGTCTTTCCGACGGCATCGTCGAGGTCCAACTGCGCAGCAAAGTACCATTTCCGATAGTTGGCCTGCTGTCCACCGATGTAGTCTGCATGGAGGGTCAACAGCGCTTGATTCGGCGACATCCGCGAGGCTCGACTATCCAGCAATTGCATTAGGAAGTCAAACTACAGAGGATTAAGCTTTTAAGTTCAAGATTCTTGCAAACGCTGCGCACCATATTCCGCATCGAATCCCTCTGGAATCCAAACTTCTGGGTGAGGTCAAGAAACACATCCTCAATCTCCTCCTTGGACAATGGAATCTGTCGGTCTGCTGACCAAGCCGGATAGGCGTCTCGTATCTGGCCGGCTCCACTGGGATATTCCGCGTAAGTGTGTGCGGATGTCGACGGTCCTTGGCCACCAGAGGATTCGGAGTCGCTGCCATCTTGCGGAGCTATTGTCTACTGAGAAAGGGTGCGCGGAGAATGAACGAAAGACGTACGGAACGGGTCGTATCCCTCTTGGTCGTAGAATCCCTGCCCATTGTATGTTCCGGGACTACCGGAGTCTGAGCGATAGGTATCCCTGTGTGCACTGTCTGAATCGACGTCGTAGTTGGAGCGTGGAGGTGGTGGGTCGTGGCGGCGGCTTTGGTAGGGCTCGCGGGCGGGCATCGATGAGATTTATTCGTGGCAAGACGTTAATTTCGCGTCTCAAGGTCGTGGTCCCTAAACGTTTCAAAAGGCTTGTCAATCTTTTCAATAACAATTAGAGCAAGATTGAGACCCACAAGTGGCGTGGTTGTGTCGTATGCAGACGGCGAGAGCCGGAGGCCTGAATTCGAGGTTGTATACGCAGTTGAAGCTTGGGAAGCTGGAAAAGGCAACGCCGTCGCCGGCTCGTGGTGCGGAAGTGAAGGGAACCAAAACGTGACGTCAATTTTGCACGGTCACGGGGTCACGGAAAGTCGCGGATCGTCGGCTAGTTTCGTGTTCTTTGCTTCCGTTGGCGAGATGCGAGGGATGCGCACTTATGTGGACGTTCTTTGGAAAGAGAAATACAAGCCCAAAATACACGAAGCAAGAGTTGCCACAGGCCCACATCAAACTTCGGCAACCTAGGTTTTTTTTGTTACTATACTAGGTATCTCCTTAGACTGCAACTTCGTTGGACTGGTATTCGCCATTGAACGGGCACTTTCGTGGGGACATCTACAGCAGGATTTGCTTGAACTAGCTTTCGGCAGATTGCGTGTTTTTCTTCGCCAGGTCTTAGGATACAGAGTACCCGTCCCAAAGAAAAAACGGCGTCACACCAACTTCACCCGTGTCAGTTAGTTCTTGGGCGGATCTGCAACACCTGGAGATATTTTTAACACTTCCTGCACTGCTGTGGTTGAGAGGCCGCTTTGTGCAATCGATCCGCGGTTGTCGACAGTGCATCTCCCAAGGCTATGCTACGGTCAACCTACTCTAAACAGAGGTCGAAGGGTCCATATTAAATGGAACAACGTACGATAACTTATTCCGTTCAACCGTATCAGCTTGCAGTTTCGAAAATAAGTTTTGATCCAATAGCAGACATTGTCAATTTCTACGACGTCGCGCCAGCCAGTGGCGGAACGCAAAGTACGCAAGGCCCGCAAAAACGAGTACAAAGAGCGCGAGCGTCTTCGAACCAACAACAGATGTTTCATGCTCAACCTACAGCATCGAGACATCAATAAAGAAATTGCAAGGAGGTCGTAGTAATGGTAGCGCACCACAGAGGTGAACGGCGAGAGAATGGGAATCGTGAAGTGTCCGGGAGCCTTGCGCGAGTGTGAGGCGGATCCGGCATTGTGAGCGATACACAGGAGTGCAAACACGAGGAGGAGCAGGATCCCGAGGAGCAGGAGCTGGGTGTTGCGATCAGCCGCGAAGTGGATTGAACGTGGGCTAGCTGACTCACAACAAGCTTTTCAAGCTTCGCATGCCGAGCATCATGAAGTGCCTGCTCTCTCTATTCCAAATTTTAGACAAGCGCCGGTAGACATGAAGAGGCTCACAGCGCGCTTTGTCTCCTCCACGTACGACAAGCTGCGGATTTCCCGGTGGTGTTCGAGCCTGGCCGCGAGAAGAGTTTCCGCGGTGAGCGCGCGCGCTGCCCAGTACTGCTCAGAGCTCGTGCGTGGCTGCAAGGCGGCCTTGTACGTCTGCGAAAGCGCCGGGGGATTGACTTGCAGTGGAGGCCGACTCGGAGCGGCCACTACAGCATTGCTGAAAGAAGGGCTGGTGCTAGCTGTGGATATCCGGGGCGATTCACTCGTTTTTCGCAGTCGGTTCATATGGTCGTCGACATGGAGTAAGAGCTCAAGCCAACCGATCTGGCAGAAGGGTCGGAGACGATTGGGTGTTCGGATGACTCAGCAATTGTTGGAAGTGGGGCAAGCATGCATAAACAACCTGATTCGGCAACTTCAACTTGACTTCAACCTTCCATCTCAGAAACCTCCGTGTTCACTTCGCACGGCGGAGCTGGCGAGGCGTGGCTACTTCGTCGGGGTATAGGGCACAAACGATGCAAAATCCGGCGCCATACCTCCTCCGGCGACCGCCAACAGCTCAAGTCCTTATTTCAGCTCCAAGCTGCAACAATGAACCTCACGTCGCCTCGATACACCGTTAAATCCGCCAATCGATGTCACGGAGCAATTCTCTCACCACCAATATGTGGTCAGCCGGCGTGTGCTCTCCCGAGCGATGCCGCAATATTTTCATTGAACCCGGAACTCATCTACATGATTACATCCCGATACGCATTTTGCCAATTTGGCTCTAACTCAACTCGAACCTCACCCCAGGGAAATACCATGACATACCCAGGGCTTTCAACATGTCAACAACTCAAATACGGAAGCTCATTCCTGGGAAAAGCAAGCAGAAATCTACAAGCGAATGATCTTCGCGGGTTGCGTGTTAATATGAAGCTCGGGAGAAGCGTGTTACGCGATTGGTGTTCGGTGTTTCTTTTATTTTTCCCGACCTGGACTTGCGCCGCGATGGAGAAAAGTGGCCTGAGAACGGAACGTCTCGCTTGACGTACATACTTCTCCCGCATTCGTATTTCTTGCACTCGCTTAACATCCAGGCCAAATTTAAAACCCGTTGGTTACATGGGAATTCCCGACGTGAGTAAACCCATTCGCCTACGAGATTTTCTTCGAAGATTTTTATCTCATTTTATTTCAGAATTAGCGTTCGTTCTGCCGGACATCTGAAATAAGATACCTACCTTCTTCCCCCTTTCAACCCAACATTCAACACCTGACCAATTATCGAGCGCGAGGAGCTGCAATCTCCTCAATCATTATGTTACAATGCAAGTGTTCACTTCCTCGAATACCAGCGGGCGCGAAAAAATATTCCCGATCAGCTAACGCAACTCCATATCGCAGTCCCTGGCCGCCGTGCATCTACATTGATCATGATGTTGGTTTTGAGATCCGTTTGCCTACGCAACGTCAGCTTTACCCATGAGTAATGCGTGTGGGTGCCCGACCGGACAAATTAACGCAGCTTCTATCTAGACAGCTAGCTTGATAACTGACACATTCGGCAAGGTCAAGGTCCAGCGAAGTGGAAGATCAGCGGATATTGGGGGGTCGAAAATATCTTTTCACCCGCGGCTCATCGATTAACGTGGATTGTGAAAATGGAGTGAATCATTCAGGTGGGACTTCCTGGATGCCGCACGTTTTTTTCTTCCTCGCCGTGGCCAGAGGGGGCGTAATGGACCCCGAAGTTGGGGGCGCCTTTCCTTTTTTTGACCGTATCCGTTCACAGTTCCCCACTTGGATACACGATATTCACATCTCATACCGAAAAAATATATATGTTTGAACCAGACCGAGCCCCTTCGTCACCTCCACCCACCTTCACCAAAATGTCGACCTACCCATACCGCCATTCGACGTATTTCACCCACCCTGAACAGCCCATCTCGATGTTACCAGTGCGTTTCGTAGGTTTCTTGCCGTCGTCTCATCAACGGCACTTTCTGAACCGTGCGCCAGCCTATGGACAGCGTCGAGGACGAAATCCAACTGCTGAATTGGCCGAATTCTGGGTCTGCTACTACCCCAAGGTCAGGCTTCTTTACGCGCGTAGTGCAGGTGAGTGTTGCGTGCTATCAACGCCTGTTGTCGTTGACATGGTCCCGCATTCCTAGCGTGTCAAGGAAGGCGCGCGTCGCGGGTTCAAAAAAGTCAAGAGGACGTTTACCCGCAAATAATTGTGAGCATTGCGACTCTCTTCTCACCTCTCCACCAAAACTCGGATTAGAACGATTATCATTAAAAAATGTATCGGTTGGGTTATGAGTACTCCGCGACAATTGGTTCAGGCTTATGTCCAAAAAACTGTATATGTAGAATCGCGCCAACTAAATAGACTGCCGCGATGCTTCCTTGACTGTGCGAGGTCGAGAATGAATTAGCGCGCTGACACCAATAGATCCGACTCACAAAAAAGTATCAACTCCGGTTCGATATCAGCGTATGCGCCGATTTGAATGAAAGGGACTTTGTCTGCTCGACAAAGCATTTGCAGAGGCGCTAGGTCACCTAGCTCCCAAGGATCATCCGGAATGGCTCCGTACGTTTTGACCCCTGCCAGCTTGACGGTTCGAGAGTGTGTGTTGAGGCAATCCACGACGGACTGAACAAAACTGCTCTTGCTGTCGGCAGCCGACTTGGTCGAGTCCAAAGCATAGTCGGAGAACGTGATGGAGCGCAAGTTGGTGGGAAGAGAATCAAAAGCGTGGACTGGCAGCACAGACTGTCGCATAATATGGAGATGGCGCAAAGCTGACATTGTCGCGAGAGGGGAGCAAATGCACTCGTTGATCTTGACCGTTTTGAAAGGGTCGATGGTCTTGAGGCGCAAGTGTTCTACGGACGCTTGCATCGAGGGCGTCGGTGGCGGGAAAGGTATGACTGGGAGATTTTTCCACATATTATTGGCTTCCAAATGGAATCTTCGTACGTGGTGGGGAACGGCTAACGCCAGGTTCAAAAGAAGGTTTCGTTCGTTCCGATCCCCGATCAAGTTCAAATGAAGTTCGGATATACGGTTTTCCGGAATCGAAAATGAAGATGGGTTGCCGTGGATCTGGAGATGAAGGTTCGGCAGGTTGGGGAAGATTTGGATGATGCGGGGTAGATTCATTGCCTGGGTCAGTGCTGCAAATGAAGTGATCTGCAGGTTCAATCGCTCCAAAGGCTCCAATAATAACTCGGGCAATGAAGAAAACGCCAAGCTCTGTAGCCCTGGACAACCGAAGAAATTCCAGCTGCTCCTGAATAACAGAGGCGGATGATTCCAAGTCGGACCAACGAATGGCCACACTCCGAACGAAGCGTCTCAGTTCAGGGCGCTCCTCAAACGTGCCCAACAAGAGATGGAGACATGCAGCCGGCCACACCGGGTGCTTCTGTGTGTCGGAATCCTCAGAATAATTCATCCATGGCGTCCAGACGACGATATCGACATGTATGTCCCGATACAAGAGGCGTTCCGCGGTGACACGGATAGCTTTGCACACTTTTGAAAATGCGCTCAATGAGAATCGTGCAGTAGAGAACCTGGCGGCGTCTAAGCGTTGTCATATAAGAGTCAAGAAGCAACCGCACCCAGTGCAACCTTCGTTCAAGAACGCCTCTGTAGCCTCAGGTCGCGGATAAATTGGATATCGCATGCACTCCGTGATATATTCGATAATTTCTTCTGGCAGCCCATCCAAACGAGGAGAAGAGGCTCGCAAGCTAAATCAGTATCGCTCCCTTTGTTTGCAAAGACGAAAGGGGGGTTCACCAAGTTGGGGGCTTGAAATTGGAGCAAAGCCAGGTTCTGTTGGACAGTCAACGGAGGTCATAGCGGCGCCGTGGTAGTGGGTCGTAGACGTCGTGGTCAAGATGAAAGGTGCTGTAGCCTGTCGCACTGCACGATCTTGCCGGTTCCACCGCCATCGGCTTTATCAAAGGGCCCTATGACTTCCCGCGGCAAATTCTTCGTAGTTGAACGTTGAACTTCCATTCGGTTTCCTCGGTTGGTGGATTCGAGAACGCGCAAGGAGTCCTTTGAAGGAGGACCAGAAACGCAGAATGCGGCAGAAACACAGCCGGGCCGGGCCGGTGCTCGGACCGATGAAATCCTGTCAGTGTCCTTTCTTTCAGCTCCTTTGTCCATGAACAAAATGGATCTCATTGGCGTCTCTATCTCTGTGGCGATACGACCCGACTCTCCTTGTATCCTAAGAAACCTCCAAAGCTCGCTCTATCTCATAGTTGCCACTGCCATCGTCTTTCAAACCTTTCTGAAAGAACCGCCGAGGTATGTGGGTCATACCTAGCGCCTGAAGCTGAAGGTGCACCTCCCTCATCAACTCTCAGGATTCCTCCTCCCTTGAAGGCTCGCATCCGAAAAGATTCAGTTCGTTTCGATCACCTTGAGTCGCAAGCAACCTGATCCAATAGGACCTCTCAACCGGTTCCTGATGAGCTGGGATACCGTTGCCAGCGTTCTCGACGATGGACGTCCTCGCGAACCGGGTTCACTCGAGATTAAGCTTTTAAACTTTGAAAGAAGCGTCGACCCGGATCGGGAACGCTTCTTCCAAGATTCAAAAGCTCTATCTCAACCGTTCTTTGGCAGGGCACAATACGCGAGAGTACGCGTCTCATTCTTCCAGTCTTCGGTTCACCGCAAGCATCGACACAAATCTCGTCCGGGAATCATCTCGCCTCCGTAACTTCGAGCCGGGCCGGGTCGCTTAAATTCAAGTCCCGCATTGTTCTGTTCATCGAGGCGCTCCTCTTTAAGTACTCTCTCTCTTCACGACACTCAGCATCCCTCGCTCTGCTTGCACAGGCATCGCATAGGTCGCTGGGTGCATTTACGTCGTACGATCCATTTTATCCCTCAACTTACTGGCGTCGGCTACGATCTGCTCCCAACGGCTTCCATGGTTCAAGAAAGGGTGTGCGACGCGATCTGGTTGTGGCACGGGAGCAGCTGGTCGGGCATGACTGCGAAGGAGTACCACCTCTGAGGATCTCCTCCTTGCTGGCGGTCCAACGTTATCAAAATCAGACGGCTGCAAGCAGCTAGTGTGCCGTCAAACATCCGTTCCCCGCAGGCTTCTTGGACTTGGGTGTATGTACTGTACTCGTGAGCTCTTTAACTCCTGTATCTTTCTCTCCTTGCGTCTGACCATCTATCACGTCGACATACAGCTTGCCGTGATCGGCAAACACCGGCAACGTTTGCCGAGTCTTCGACTCAAAAAGGGAATTTCGTGGAGAGTCTGTAAAAACAACACCTTCCTAAGAAGGAAAGAACCAATCCATCTAACGATTGAAGAGAAAAGGATGTTGAGCGGCATGGCGCAACTATATTGGGCAACTGCGTTTCTTTACATTCGCCATGGTCTTGTCGACGAGATTCAATGAAAACACTGCGCCGAAACTAGGTGGCTTCACGCATGGGTCCGCGAAGTCGATGGGGTCTCGAATACGCTCTTCCATCCATGATAAAAGTCGCCTCCGACGCGCTCGTACTGCTCGCCACGGTTCGAAACACGCCACGAACCAGTCGAAGCGGACGAGCAAAACCAAGTCACCTCCAGCGACGTTGCAATTCCAAGTCACGTCGGTGTCAGCGCCTCAGGCAGACGTCGAGATGGAAGACGCGGAACAGCAGCCGTCTCTTAAGACGAAGGCGTACCGACTTCCCAAGGAGCTCCTCCGCCCTGCATTCCAGGAGGTCTCTCCGGAGAGTTTGCTCGCCGTCGAGCCGGACCTGGGGGCAGATAACTTTCCGGACACCGATTACATCGAGTATATACGAGACTACGTGGAGGACTTGGGCCCAGGGTCAGTCCTTTTTCAACTCCGTTATGCGTGTTGCTGATATATCTTGCTTAGGCTCCTCCGTGCCGTTGTCAGCGTCGTCGCGGATCCACCGAAAGACGCGCTACCGAAAGAAATCGCCATCACCGTCAATGACCATTCAGACTACCCGCCACCAACACACATGCTGGCCATCCACGGCCGCGCAGCCAAAGACGCGCCGGCCAACACCCGCCGTCAAGTGACCCTCGTCCCTACGCATAGCATCGTCCTTACCCTACACTGCGCGCGCCTGCCCAAACTTTCCCCGTCTCCTCCCCAACCAGTATATTCGTCTGAGGACTGCACCCAATTTGTCGTCCCCGTGCAGCCGCTCTGCCTACCCTCCCCCGCCACATTCAGCATCCTTTCGAGCTTCCTCTACACCAAGCGCACCGACCACCTTCTAAAATCGCTGCTCCCGTGCCCCCCGCCACCCAAGCTCGACGACGACCGCACGCTGCTCCCCGCCTTCGCCGGGCGCCTCGCGGGCACGTACACCGCGCAGGCATTGCTCCTGCATGTGAACAGCGTGCACGGGCTCTGGCAGAACGTCTGCGTGCTCGGGTGCTGCGACGAAGAGCTTTGGGCGCAGATCGACCTCGCGTGGGAGGTGCTGCTCACGGCGATGGCCATCTCGCAGGGCACACCACATCTCATGCTGAAGCGTCCGAGCTCGCCGGCCCCGCCTGTCGCATCTTCGTCCGCGTCCGCGTCAGAAGAGGTGGCGTGTACACCCGAGCCAGAAGAGGTGGCGGCTGCGCCAACCCCATGATTTATTGCCTATGCCTATGCTACTTATGCTCTACGCTCATGCACCCACTCTCCTTCTCATCCTCCCGCACGCTTACTTTATTAATCGCATTTGACTCGTACGCAATTGAAATGTATTCTCATTCTGTATCTTGGTTGTGACAATATTAGATCCGATTTTCTGGTCTTGGAAATCCTTGCAAGAGTCGCTTCGGGGAAGCAGGGCGCGGAAAAGTAGAGCAAGAATCTCAACAAGAGGCCAAGAATTGTCATTAGGATAAGCACTACCTACGCAGCACAACATTATTCGACTGATACGTACGAAAGCGACACTAAACCGAGAGCATTGTAAAGTAAGCAAGCAAGAAAGCAGCAAGCACAAGTAGATACAGAATATGCGAGTCATTAGTTCGATGTTGTTCGTTTGCGATCCGCGAGGGATCGCCGTTTCATTAGTAGTTCGGTATCGTCAACGGCGGCGGACGCGCATCCGACGGGCGTCGGCTACGACTTTATATGTTCTTTCGACGAGCTCCACGAGGGCAGAGTTCCGCGGGGCGAGTGCGAGAATATTCTTCCACAGACCCTGGTTGTAGCGGAGGTACCACTCGAATTGGAGTTCCGGAAGTCGACTCATCACAGAGGACATTTCAACGGAGTTTGGGAACTCGCCAATTGCCTCCGGGGGAAGGAGGATATGCGACGCGAGGTTGCGGTCGGTCTCGAGACCGAGCCCAAAGATTAAGAGAAGGGGGATAGATAGACCATGAGGCGCATTTATAGGAACGACAGGGAGGGTGAGCGAGGGGACTTGAGAGCCAGGAATGATATGCGGCACCGGCGGCGGAGTGCCGGGAGACACCTGAGGCAGCAGCTCGGCGTTACCGAAGCATTGGTGGTACAGATTCGCGTCGACCGGGACCATTAACGGGGGGATGTTAGGGTTTTTGTCCGCGGGTAGAACAGCGAGAACATGAGTCGGCATCCGCGACATGGGCGCGATTAATTGCATATCGAACGTGGGCTGCAGGGGTGTGTTTGGAGGAAACACTGACTTGCCCAACGAAAAATGGTGGCAGAGGGCACTTGCAAAAATACGGTATCAGCGAACCGAAGACATTTAAATGAGGACTGCGCACTCAAGGGGCTCCTCGTTAGACAAAAACGATGGGGAGTTCATGGCGAAAGAGTGAGGGATCGTGTCGGAGTGGGTAGTACAATTTTCGAAAGAATGTATGAGTCTGGGGATAAAGACGTCTTGCAAATAGTTAGGACCTGACGAGACCAGACTTGAGAGGCATACGGGTGTATAGACGAGCTCTTGAGGCTACCGAGTGGACGGGACGTTCAGGTGGAGAGGTCCATTATACTGCTGGTAGCCAGCTTGGGGAGCTGCTAAAGGATAATAACCGGCCGATACATATACGATTTTTTTTGGCCGGAACAACGTTTGAAGGGTAAATATCCCCATTTGCTCCGCACGCTTGAAACGCTCCCGGCCCCCGAGCTAGCCTTACTGAAGCCAATCAATGGCAGCTCTGAGAAGCTGTGGCCGGTACTACTCACCCGCCTATTTCAGGTTTCGAAATTTCATGTTTCCTCCTCGAGGAATCGCAAAATGAACCGGATTCCCAGCTCTTCTGAGTCTTCTCAACAAATTTTTGGTTCCGTTTGCTACTGAATCCACTGTGAAAAACGGATGTAGCGAAATTCACCGCACAATGACGTGAATTTTGCATTTCACTTCAAAAGGACGCGAAAAAACAATTCACAATATGGCGTGAAAACATAGTGTTTCTTGCTGACGAGATCCTCGGGTAAATGGGCTTCGTGTTCAGATAACACGAAGGAACTGCCAGTTGTTTGGGAATGGGCAGGACGAAGCGACGTCTTGTTGCTTCGTCCTGAGCAGGGATGTGCGTGCGGCCGGGGACACCCCGGCCTGCAAAGGCACCTGGCAGGCCCTTCGTGGGAATGGAATGAGAACGTGGGGACTGGCGCAAAAAAGAAGAGGCGTGGGTGGGTGGGACAGAGATGTTTTCAGTGAGGCCCGGGACCCCGCTCGAGCGCGTTTGCTGGATGCGCAACGCGTCGAGAGCAAGAAGCGTGCCAGCAACGACTTTGTCGTTGTTGTGCTAGCGCTTGGTCCCGGGCCGGATCTCTACAAGAAACATCGTATCCTCTACGTTCGTGCCTCACTCCGGGATCTCACATTTCTTGCTGACGAGATCCTCGGGTAAATGGGCTTCGTGTTCAGATAACACGAAGGAACTGCCAGTTGTTTGGGAATGGGCAGGACGAAGCGACGTCTTGTTGCTTCGTCCTGAGCAGGGATGTGCGTGCGGCCGGGGACACCCCAAAGACAAGCCGTAGGCGCGTCCGCGGACGACGCAGATCGCGGGACAACCCAAACAAAAAGCCTACGGCTCCGAATTTGTTAATATTGTAGAATGGGGGTACAAAACGAGTGTTTTTGGAATAAATATTACAGTCCTACGAACTCTGAGTGTAGGGGTGCGAGAAGGTCGAGTCGACGCCAGTACACCTTGAACGCGTCCGACTTCCAGCGCCCCATGGCTTGTACCACGTCTGGGTGTACGCCTGCCAGCAGGAGCTCTGTCGTTCCACCGATGCGGAAGCTATGGCCGGTAATTGCGGGATAGCCCCGCCGCGTCCAGATCTCGTTGCAGCGCTGCATCATCTTCTTGCGCGTAAGGCAGAGGAGTTGGGCGTCGCGGTTTCGGTACGAGAAGAGAGGAAGGTGGTCGGGGATGGCATTGAGCGCTAGGTGCTCTTCTACTGCTCGAATGGGATCGGATGGGACATCTTGGCGGCAAAGCATGGTATCGTCGCCCTTGCTGCGCGTTGTTTTGGTCCAAGGGAGGTGCAGCAGGCGAGACCCGGCTGGTGTCGATGGGGGCTTTAGGTCTGCTGCGGTAGGGATGCGTCCTGACTTGAACGTCCCTTGAGCATCCGACAACATCTCTCCGAGACGTATCTGTCCCCAAAACGCGCAGCACGCTGCTGCAAATACCGCGGCGTCCTTTGGGTCGTTGTGGTCGAGCTCTAGCTCAAGGGCATCGAGCATAGCGGAGGTGACAGGAGGGCGGGCATCCTGCTTTGAGGTTGCGGGTGCTGCGTTTTCCACTCCGCGCAGGACATAGCGAAGACGGATTCCTCCTTCCCACTCGACATCGTTGAGGACGTGCCACGCCTTGACGGCTGCGATGGCGCCCCTCGCGGTTCCCCCTGCTACTTCTCCGACGCGCGATGCTGCAAAAGCGCACAAAAGGAACTCGTTGGCGGGCAAGCGCTGTGCGTGGTCGATGCCCTCGGAGTCGCAGAAGCCCTGGTAAGCGTCGAGGCCCTGGCTGTATTTGTGTAGCGTAGAGTCGGCCCAGGCACGGCGTATAGCATAGTCAATCTTCGCCTTTGTAGATGTAGATAAGCTGTGGTTGTGGTTCTTTCGTCTTTTGCAAGCACGGATAGCGCTGAACTTCTTGGGTTTGGCGTGACGCTGGAGGCTCTTGAGGGTTTCGCGAGCTGCTGCGCGGGCAGCGGGGTCGACGCGCATGGTGGTTTGGAGAGAAAGGGCTGAGTCAGGTGACCTGGGCGTTCCGGCCCGTAAATTCATCAAGATGATTTTGTACGGTAGCTACTACTACAAGGGGTTCATCCTGATACTCTCGTCTACTGTGTGTACGAAAGGCTTCAAGTAATAAGGCAAAGCTGGAGGGAAAGGGAACAGCTCGGAACGTGGAGCAAACTTTCCGCGGGAGGGGGCATCTGCTGGATTATCCTCCGAGGCGACCCACTCGATGGACAGCCAGATGTCGTAGGTATGGAAGAGGTGGAGGATTTGCTGGAGGATGAAATTTTCGTTTGCGTTGTACGAACGCCCTGCTGCGAGAGCCCCGATCACTCCTTGGTTGTCTGATCGTAGCACGATGTGGCATGAACGCAGCCCGGCTGTGATGATAGCGCGTAGAGCGAGGTCTATGGCAATCATCTCGCCCCAGCCTATATTCCTTCCGTCCATGCTCCAGCCCTCTTTTAGTCTCCACGCCAGCCATTTCCCTTTGTAGATGAAGCCGACACCCCAACCGGTTGAGGCGTCCACGAAGATCTGGTCTGGGAGGGGAGGAGGCGGTTCTTTAATCGCGCGTTCAATGTGTTCTTGCTCCAGGGCAGTGCGCCACCAGGACATGTCTGCATCGAGGGTGAGGGGAATGGTGTGTTTGATGAAATCGTTCTCGGCGTCTTTGAAGGAGGAAAGGAAACGGTAGAGCGTCACCAAATGTGAGCGACCGTCTGTGATGATGTAGCATGAGTGGTTGAGTGTACCGATGAGGTTCTCCGCCTGGTTTCGAGTCGCCGAGCTGCCGTGGACCCAGACGACTAGCTTTTCACGATATTTCTTTTTCTTCTTGTCGGGCAGGGCGACCTTCTTGGACTTCAAATCCCAGTCAAAACCGAGGTAGGTGAATTGAAAACTGAAAGGGAAGTGTTTGGAAGGCTCCCAGGGCCATCCAAGGTCCTCTGCGAGTTCGAATATGATTTTTTCGTCGTATTTGTACTTGAATTGCCCTCGGCTGCGCCCTGAGGGATAGCGAAAGAATATGAAGTCGTCCACCCATTTGAGGATATCGTCAATGGAGTGGTATTTCAAGAGGAGAACGAGAAGGTCTGCTAGTCTTCCAAAAATGCCGGGTGCGCTGGTAGCGCCAAAGGAGAAAACGTGGTCAAAGAAAACTTTTCCGTCCCAGTGGATCATCAGCTGGGAGCGTTCTTCTGGTAAGGTAGGCACGTTGCGAAAGGCGCTCTTTACGTCGAACACGGACGCCTGTTCTGTGTGAGGCTCTGCTCAATAATGAGGGACGTTAAACGTACCTGGGCTCCTGGAGGTGCGCGTGCTACTATCAGAAAGCACCTTGCGAAGGAACCCCAGTCGCAAGGGAATTCATCTTTGTCTATTTGCGAATTGATCGACGGTATGTACGGGTCGTTCTTAGGAAAACTGTGATGGTTTATCATTCTCCACTTTCCCGTTGGCGGGTCCTTCTGGACGCAGCCTACTGGGGAACAGCGGAATGGACCGAAGTTGGATTCAATGTAAGCTGGGTCGTATGCAGGTGAGATTCTGCCAAGAACTTGTTCGTTGCGTATGTAGGAAGTGATGACGTCCGGGTGAGAAAGTGCGGACGTGAGGTTCGGAGGGATGAATGTAACTTTAGCGCGCTTTTCTGAATCAAGACCGTGCCCAAATCCTCTGCGGATGCCTTCCGGCACATCCGCGAACTCCCCCGTCAGCCCCGCCACAGCGATCCAATGTTCCCACCGGTCCGCTTTGAGGGGCGTGACGATGGGGAGCAGGTCAGATGGCTGGGCAGCGCTGCGCGGAGTGCGCGGCGCCAGCGGCTCCAGAACCGGCGCCGCAGAGAGTGCAGATGTGACTGTAGGCGCAGGTGTTGTTAGCGCAGCCGCGACGCGCATTGAAGGCCCAGCAGAGCCTGGTGTCTGGGATGGGCGCGACCCATTTGCGCGTGCCCGGGGTACGCTGACACCAGCGGCCGCGGTCGGCGTTGCACCTGTTGTGGCGGTGAGACGGGGAGGCGCAGTACATACAGCGCTCGCGCTCTGTGTTCTGCCCGTTATTCTGGCCTCCGCCGTTGTGCTGACCTCCGCCATTTTGCTGACCTCCGCCTGGGTTCTGGCCGCCGCCTGGGTTCTGACCGCCGTGGTTCTGACCTCCATGGCCGTTCTGCCCGACTCCCGCGTTCTGCGAGCCGCCGGCGTTCTGACGGCCCCCGCCGTTGTTGTTCCGAAAGGACCCGTTGTTCTGGCGAGGGTTTTGGCCGGAGCCGGACGCGGTGATACCGTCCAGCCTGGTGTCTCTTTCGTCGTCGCGTATGGAGTTCCAGATTTTGTGTTGCCATGTCGCGTGGTTGAAGTTGGGCTTCCGGACCCAGTCCTTCAAGACCCGGATGGTGTAGGTGAGGTACCGCGGGTAACGTACGTCGAAATCGGGACGCGAGATGATCTCGTCAAACATAGATCTGAGCCTTGATGCGATCACTGGAGCCATGTTTCTCGGGACGAAATGCTCCTTTATTGCGCTGACGAGTCTGTAGCTCGTAGTGGCGAACTCGGTGGACGTAAGGTGACCGTCCACGCCCTCATCCGGCTCTAAGTCCTTGGTGACAAAACCTACACCTTCCTCGTAGACTATGCGTTTATCCTCGCGATGGATCTTCGCACGATCTGCTGCTTGGCAGTTTTGGGGAAGGAGGTCGGTGAGTGGGAAGTACGTTTTCCACGACGCATTAAGGGACTTGATGACGTGAGAAGGTACGGCAAGTTCGAAGGGGTCTATCTCTCGGTCGCCGTCGAGGTCGATGATGCGGGTGGGGGCGGTAGAAGACACTGAGGCTTTGCCAGGCATATTGATTATCGCTGCGAAATCTGGCGAAGTCCTGTGAGCTTTCGTGTAACACGATAACGAGAGCGTCACGCTCTTTCCAAAACAGGAACGGATTCTGGGACTCCGGGTGTCACACCCTAAAGCATCTGTGGCCGAGCCTGCTGCTTTGGCCTAGCCTGCTGATGTGGCCTAGCCTGCTGCTTTGGCCTAGCCTGCTGTTACATGGGCGCTAACTTGCAGCTGGGGTCTCTACGGCCACCAGAACTGCTGTGGCCATATCGGGTGCGTGACGCGCGGGTCGTGCTCGGAGAAGGGGGAGGAAAGAAAGAGGTGAAAGGGACGTACCTAAGACAGGCTTGGAAGAGTTGTTGGTGGGTGCCTCTGGCGCGAAGCTAGCTCTGCTAAGAGAGGCGAACTCCGCCATCTTCTTCGCTACTGCGGACGCGGCCGTCTCCTCCAAGAGCTTCTTCAGCTGCCGACGTGTGTAGCTGTATTCCGTGTCGCTGTCGGAGCTGTCGTCGCCGCCGCCGTTAGGTTCGACCGACATAGGCGAGGAGTTCGGCGAGGAGCGGTGGGCTGAGGGGGAGAGCATGGGGAAATCTCTATCGTACTCCGTTTGAGGTACCTCCTCAACTCGCTCCGAGAACGACACCCTGCGTGTAACACGAGGTGCCGATTCGGGCATCGCGACGGTCTGGGTAGCCTTCTTCTTCTTGCCGGCAGATGCGCGTGCCGGGGATTTGGACTTGGCTCTGCTCGGTTTGGCGCGCTTGGTAGCGGGTCTGGTGGGTGTGGTTGGCGCCATGTCCAGCGTTGGCGAGGTTGGGACGCGCTGACGAACGCGCCTAGGCTGCGGGGGGACGACCTTCTCCGCTATGGCGGCGATGCGCCCCGATTTCTCGCGGAGAGGTATGTTCGTGCGGGAGCGAGAGCGAGAGCGGGGGCGAGAGGAAGTGGTTGTGGCGGGAGGCGGGCGTGCAGTAGAAGGAGGCGGGTCGACGAAGAGATCATCGCTATTGAGCAAGTCGTCGTCTGCTGTCCCGTCGACTAGAGCCGCGGCGAGTTCGCCGTCGAAAGCCAGGGGGTTGTTGTCGGCGTCCGGCGAGGGTTCAGGATCCGCGCGTCCTTTTCCTTTTTCTTTGGCGTGAGCACTCTGGTAAACGCGCTTCTCGCGTACTACGGTCTCGTCTCCGGGGTCGGAATTGTTTTCCTCCTGGGGCCCCTCGTCCTGTTGGATTTCCGGGGCGGACAGAGGGCTGCTTTCACTCTGGGTTGGCGGAGGAACTGGGGATGACCTTTGGGGAGGGCTCGCCGGCTTCCTCGGCTTTCGAGATTTCGAGGCCATAGTAGGGTAGGGGAGAAAACGAAGTTATGAGAGGGAACAGAGATGTTTTCAGTGAGGCCCGGGACCCCGCTCGAGCGCGTTTGCTGGATGCGCAACGCGTCGAGAGCAAGAAGCGTGCCAGCAACGACTTTGTCGTTGTTGTGCTAGCGCTTGGTCCCGGGCCGGATCTCTACAAGAAACATCGTATCCTCTACGTTCGTGCCTCACTCCGGGATCTCACAAATTCACTCTGGGGAGATGGAAAGTACGTGAAAATTGGTTTCACCCTGAAACTACGTGAATTAGGATTTTCACGTAGTCTAACCGGTGGCCCGAGCAAGGTACATAACTCAGATGATCAGTACTGGTTTTGCACACCCCATTTTGAACCGTAACACTTTAGTCACATTTCGTCTATAGTCCATCGTCTCATACACATAAGTATTAGCTACATAACTAGCAAGCTCTAATAGCCTTAGCAATGGTATCGGCACACCTTGGCTTGTCGTTCGGGTGCGGCGCGAGGATTGGCTTTTGCTCAGATTCGCCCCGAAACATGGTGAATTTCGCTAGCAAAAAGTACGTGAAACAGTAGGGTGAAATCGGAAAATTTGTACGTGAAACATTTCACCCCATTCCAGGGTGAAATTCGCTTTTGCGCCGTGAAATTCTCGCCTTTCCAGGGTGAATTTCGGGCCATAAGAGCGTGAAAATCTGCGTGAAATTCACTAACTCTAGGTTCCACAGTGATCACTGACTTACACAAGGCAGATAAATAATTTCAAATACGAGCAGTTTGCTCTCACTCCACAACCTAATTAGATTCATCGACGGTATGAACGTGCTTCTGGGCCTCAACTTCCCTCAAGACTCAATCTTGACCAAGTATCTGCCTTCTCATCTGTCGATCATTAAAATTCTGCGCTTCTCGAGGGAAGAACCCGGACGGAAATTGACCCTGAAAACTGCAACAGGCACTGACGCGACCAAACTTAGTGGTCGACTCGGAATCACTGTTGTATTGCTGAGCCGCTAAGCCTTCCTGACAGTTCCTGCAACTGTTTTAGAAATGCCGGCCCAGCATCAATGGGCGAAGGTAACGCGCTCCGGGCCAGTTCGCGCAGTCTCCGGCTGGTGAATTGTTTTTGTTCCATTCGGTGTCAGAACCATCAAGGGATAGCCGCCGCCGCTACTCCGCATCAGCGTCGGTCGGTCTTTGTGTGTCATGTCCATCAAGCGCGCTGCGCCATTGAGCTATTGGATGAAATTCGATTTAATGAACAAGTAGCACGCCGCGGAATCAAAAAAAAAATCTCGTCATGTTCGGCGAAAGTCCCTGCTAGTTATTTTGCTAAACCTAATCAGGCCCACTCGATGGCGACTTGGTCGTTGCGAGCATGCTAAATTGACAATTCAGACAAGTACACAACGTGGCACCAAATGGACTCACTTGGCGATGGCTGCATCGTCTTCGGGTGGGTTCCCACCGGAGCCGACCATGACCTGCTGCGCCACGGAGGGCACGCCGCCGGCCATAACCATGATCCACCCGGGGCCGGGCGAGTAAACTGGACAAGGTAAAGGTTGGTGTCAAACGTCCGAGTGGGAGACGTACTCAGAGCACTCGGCGGGCCAGTGACGGTTAGCTGGGAGCCCTGTCGCACACTGACGAGCTTAACGAGCTTCTGGTCCATGTGTACCGAATGTGTGACGAAGCTACATCGAGGGGCCTCAGGATAGTGAATGACGGCGAAAAATGCTTTGTACCCGAAGTCCATAAGAATTGCATAGACGTTTTTCGAGTTGGCGGGGACGGTTATGTTCAATACAAACTGAGAATTGTAACCGATTTTCTGGGGAAGGCCACTGAGCGTTGGTCTCGCCTTGGTCATGTACGCCTAGGAAGGGAATTAGAGCCAAATTGTGACAGCCGGATAGAAATATATACAGGATAGAGGTACTCGACCCTAGGGGTTGTAAATCTGCTGCAAAGACACGGAGAACGACGGAACGACATACCTGTACTCGGACGCGTATCGCGCAGTCGACACATCATCATTAGGGTTCGAGCCGCCTTGAGATCCGCATCTCAGAAGCATGCATCCCGACATTGAGAGATGACCCACCTATCATTATCGCCCCCGACGGCAGCATTGTCCTAATGCAACGTGAGGGCGCAGATCAGACAAGTCAGTGTAGACATACGCCACCGAATGGTACATGCGCGCAATACTGCTCGTCGGAAGCCCATCGCGCGAGAACCGCGAACCGACGGGCGCACTGGGGTCATAAAGAAGCGGCGTGAAATTCGGATGGTCCGCATTGGAGTTGCCAATACGATTCTGCAAGCTGTCGTAACCTGCCTCATTACGTAAGCGATACATTCTTTCAGTCGAACGCGCACACACCTGCAGTGCCGGTCTTGCAGCCGTTGATAATGAGGATCTTCCCATCGGGAAGCAAGGTTCCCTCGGACATGACTAGAATATAACGGAGTGAGTTATTTACCCAGAGGTACTTAACGAACGAAAGCTCACGCCGAGGCTCTGGCATCCATTCTGTTTGCCATCCCGCGGAAATCCCAGCATCGTTGAGAACCATCCTGGAGCACTGCGCCGAGCCATAGTCATGCTGTGCGTCTAGATCCTCTGCAGCAATTTGATCCCTAGGAACCGTTTTGAGATCGCGGTAGCACGAGTATTCAAAGGACGAACGAGATTTGGGAGCCGCCGCAAATGAGTACTTCCGGCGTGTACTTGTTTTCGGGGGTCAAGGGAAGCAAGATGCCAGCTGCGTTGAGAGGGTACACCACCCTTTGCCCGTTGGGGAAATTCGGGAGCCGAGTCTCGACGTTCTTTTGCCAGTCAAGGAGCACTAGGCCAAGGAATGAGGGAGATAACGGGACGAAACAAGGCTTCACCCACTAGCTTGATTGTTGGCAGCAACGAAGAGTTTCCCGCTCGGTAACGAACTGCGAAGCTGATCAGCAACTTCCAAGTCAGTCGAAGCGTGAAACATTAATTACTAGACATGGGGAAACTAGAAGGATGGTGCGTGAGTAGCAAAGGATCGGAAACGAGTTGCTTACTGTGTTGTGCGGAAGCGTGTCATTGAAGAATTTGGAGGGCACGGGAAGGCCTATAGGATCACATCAGCTGTGTTCAGTTCGTTAACGGGCAAGCGAGCAGACCGTTGAAACCATTGATGTTTTTGGCCGGGTAGAATTCATATGTCGGATTATTCATCACCTCGCTGTTGGTCCATCCCGAATATTGCGCGCCACCGAGAATGATAGCAGAGCCATCCGGAAGACGCGCCGAAGTAGGGTACCATCTATTGGACGCCATGCGGACTCGCTGGGGAAAGTGTCATGAGCGTGCTTCACATGATGAGATTTGAGCACACCGTAGAGTCCTCGTAAATGTCACAGGTGCCAGAAGCAGGACAGGCGTTATACAGCCGGATTCCTGAGAGAAACGGCTTGCTTCAGTAGGCAGAAGTCGGGTAGATGCACGCATACCTTGTTGGCCATCCGGAGCGGCTTCACCATCACGGTTGATATACGGCTGTCCTCCGAAGTTGACGACTGTAACGAGAATCATCAGGGGCGGAAAAAATAGGAAAACGAAAGGGACGTGCGAGTGCCATTGCTCAAGAAGCTGCCCGCAGAGCAGAACGAGTGGGTCTCGAGATTCAATGCGCGGGCTGTGCTGGACACCAAGCTCCAAACGGCCCCCCAAGCCGGGAGTTTGTGGGCGTTCAGAAGCGGGTTGTTCTCCTTCCGATCGATAACGAGAACGGTCTCGTTATTGACTACGGCAACATGGGTCATCACCCTAACAATGTGTAAGGCGGGAGAGAAGAGAACAAGCATGGGGCACATACACTCCACTGGTACCACCGAGACTGAGTCGCCATGCATTAGGACCCGATGGGGCTGCGGCATTCTGTCGCTGTACAATGAGCAATCGTTGCGAGCCAGCATGGTCCACTTGCCTTTTGATATATATTGATGCGATAGCTCCCTCCACAGTTTTGCGAAGCATCGCCGCTGCACGGAGTGCCGCACTGATTGTCCCTCGCGCCCACCGGGTTGTTCGTCAAGATATTGCCGCAGTAGCATTCGTTCCCGTTCTCGACCCCGCTCAAGGAGAAGCTGAGCCCAGCGCACTTGTTGATGCAGGACGCGGGTGTAAGCGCCGTCTCCGTGCTCTGGTGGCCCGTCAGGACGCGTGAGGGGTTATCGATGGCGCACATAGACGGCGACCACCCGGCGGGCAGGGGAGTCACTGTCGCATTGCCCTTGGTGTACAAAGTGATTCTGAAACCAGCACCGCAAACCTCAGCCGAGTTTCCTGTGTGAGACCAGTAAGGGTATAGATGAGGACGTGAGCTACCCCACACTAACCTGCGCATGGCATATTGCATTCACTGTCCGAATTTGCGTTCACACCACCGCCGTTCGCGAGAGAGATTCGGTTGTCGCAGTAACATTCATTCTGGAATCATCCGTGAGTTATTGACAGTGTCGCAGCGGGATAGCGTACCGCGTATTCCAGGCCGGCATAGCTGAAACCATTGGTATCACAAAAATTAGCACACTTCTCCACCGTCATGCCTGGGTCGATCCAGGAAGTACCTGTCGTAGCAGAATTGACCCTGCTCAGGCTGAATATAATACGAGATGACGAACCAGACAGAGTGCGCCCGCTCGAGGCTTCAATTACGCATTTCGATATTTTGGACCAGTATGGGGGGAGGACGAGGTTATTCGACCCCGACGTAGACTCACTGGAGTAAACCGAGAGTCTGTACCAACCCCCGCACATTTCGGACGCTTTCCCCGCGCAAGGCATGGAGCAGTCCGTCTCCGTTGCCGCCAGGGCCGGCGCGGAGTATCCAGTTCCACAATGACACTCGTTCGCGTACTCCAGCCCCGCAAATGTGAATCCGCGAGACTCGCATGTTGAAATGCAATTCTCCACGGTGAGGGAAGCACTCGTGAACGAATAGCCTGCGGAGAGGTTCGATAGAGAGTCTTGAGGCGTATTCGACACACACCATTGAGTAGACGGCCATTTGCGGGTTCCTTTGTGCATGCGACGTACGCCCATCCCGCTGTGGAGGTATCGAAAGCATCGACAGACGCGACGAGAAGGCCAAAAAGAATGACCGAGACAAAGGACGGTATACGGTGAGCAGCCATTGGGATCCAATAGGATCTAATGCAAGCGCAGGGCCTTCAAATATATACTTTGGGGCTCAGGCACGTTTAGCAGGGGTTCTGTGGCGCATCGCTGAAAAAAGGCCGCTAGACGTTTTAGATTTGAGGGGTGCTGGACATGGTTGGCGTCGAAGCGTTCGTTCGAGCGATTAAACTCCCGTCATCGAAGGAGATAGGGACCGGGACACGGGGACATTGAGTCTGATATTGTGTCGATCCCGAAGGCACAGACAAGAAAACTGGACAGGGTTAAGCGTGATCGTGAACGGGAACCGGAGGCTGTTACTCGGCAAAGCCGACGCCAAACAACTAACCTCCCGACTTCCATTTCGGGTAATTCTTAGCTCGCTGTCCGGTTTCGGCGCCAAAATTTGCTCCGCACTATGTAGCCAGAAGTCGCTCGCCGCTTTCGCCACTTGGCCGTCCATTTTCAAGCGTTTCCATCAGCCGACGCCAGCGCGCTTTGCCTCATCCGAGGCTTCGACACAAGCCTGGCATAGAGTTGGCATAGAGTGTGTCAATGCAAGACAGCATCCTTTGGACGCCTATGAATGAAAACATGCTTGGAGGCTTCATAGACTTGACATAAATTTGACCATAGTATACGTGTATGTACGGGAAGTCCGCGAAGGCGAGCAAACCAAGCGGCACCCAAGCGGGACTTGAGGTGGCGGCGCTGGAAGCGGACGTGGGCTACCGGGCGCTTGGAGCTGAAGGGGAACGGTCAAGATATATTCCGGGACGGAAGGGAACCCATTCACAGCAAGCGCGACAAGACAGGTTCGAATATGAAAAATACAAGCCATATTCGCGGACTAGATGAGCTTGTTACGATTCCCTACTATTTTATTGCGAACGAGGAGGTCGGCGTTGGACGACCGAGATTGTTGGGGGGGCCTCGTAGCCTGTGCGAATAGTCAGGAAGAAAAAGAAAAGGGATATTTAACAGACACACCCCGGGTCGTCACCTCGGGTCCAGGAGAGAGGGAACCATCCGAGTCCGACGAGGATGAGGTACTCAAGAACGGTGTCTCTTGCGGTAACGCGGGGATAGGTGTATCCCAAGAGATGAGCGATAGAAGTCCATTCTTCACTGAAATCAAGTTTTGACATTGTGGGACTTCGGTGGGCACAGACGACTACTGACTGACTGACCTCTGTGTCCCACAAGCCAATAAACATCCGAGAGAGTTTCTCGCTCACTCAAGTTCCTCTTACGCTCTGCAAGGTCGGCTGCAACAGGTTCGAGTGGCTTAGATTCGAAGAGAAGTAGCACGGACCATAAAATAGAGTCAATTCATAGATCATGCAAACCCACAGCTTCCTCTCATGCATAGGGCCGTCCAGGGCAGGACTGGGCCATTGGTCGCGCAGGTATTTAGAGGCAAAGACCCACTGTGCGCCAGTGCTGATATTGCGCGGTACATCGATTGTGCCGGTGCGGTGGAGATGGTCCGTCAGACGACGTCCAAAGTCGATGAAGGCAGCACAGCGGTCGCGCGAATCGGCCATGTGTTTCATGAGGTGACGACTGGAAGAGTGGAGAGGCGGAAAACTGAACGCGGGGCGCATATTCTGGTGGAACTCGACCCAGAGGTCCCACAACACCGGATCGCATTCGAACGACTCGTGCTCTAGGCAGTGGGCGGGTTGGAAAGGCCCATAGGGTAGCGTTAAGCCGTTGCTCATCCATTTTTGCCCGGAAGGTCGCACAGGCGGATTCGGTCGAAACAAGAGATTCATGGTGCAGTTCAAGGTTAGGGGCTTTCGGTACAGCCACCTTTTTTGACAGCTGGGCGCGGTTCCAAGCAAATGCTTTTCGTGTCGTTTGGAAAACTGATGCTGGTTGTCGAAGAGGCACCCGCCGGTCTCGCTCTCAGATCCCAGGCCTGATGGATGCGAAAATTCCATGAATGCCGACGCTTATGAGAGAAAACATGCATCATAAGGTTTAGTAGACTTGACATAACGACAGCATAATCCGACCACAGTATACGCGTATCTACGGCAAGCCTGCGAGGTCGGGCAACCCAAGGGACACTCAAGCGGTGGTGGGCCTGATACGTTCGCAGTCAGTTAACGCGTCCGGAAGAACAGGTAACAACTCACTTGTGGTGTGCGGCCTTGATAGCAGCGACCTTGGCCTTTTTTTCTGCGACGCGCTTGGAGATGAGGACACTGAATGCACGTTAGTGGACTTGTCTGGGCGATCAGGATGGACGCGACGTACTCGTACTCCGCCTTCTGCTCCTTCTGGTGCTCGGTTCTCCGGCGAATGAGGGACCGGAGGTGGCGGCGGCGCTGGAGGCGGATGGGGGTGACCAGGCGCTGGATCTTGGGGCTGAGGGGAAGGTGTTAGGACGCGTGTCTGGAGGGAAACAGAGAGCACGCACGCCTTGGTATACGGCTTCGCGCCCTCCTTCTTGGGCGTAACCTCCCGGCGCACAACGTATTTCCGGACGTCGTCATCCTTGCTCAAGTTGAAGAAGCGCTTGATCTTGGTGGCGCGCTTGGGGCCGAGACGCTTGGGGAGCACGTTGTCGGTGAGACCAGCGATCTCGCCCTCGCCCTGCTTGACCAGCACGACGCTCAGCACCGCGATATCAGGGCCGACGATGCATCCTCGCACGGACTTGCGCTTGCGCTCGCCGGTGCGACGGGGGCGGTAGCAAGAGTGACCGTCCGAAAGCAGCAGCTTAACACGGTACGGCAGAAGGACACCCTGCTTCATCGGGAAGCCCTGCTTGTCGTTTCCACCAGTGATGCGGAGAATGTAGCCAGCCCATTCGGACCCAAGAGAGTCTGCGGGGACTTCCTGCGCGATTTTTTTGTCGTAGAAGATCCGGCTGGGTGGGCGGCGGTCAGGAAACAGTCAGACGAGGGTGGAGGAAGGGTATCGCACTAGCGCCTCTCGTCGTCAATGTCGATGAGTTTTTGTTGCCCGGTTGCGGGGTCTGTGGAAGAATTTTAAGACAAGAATCCAGGCAGGGTGGGTGGCCAGAACGCACTGGCGATGTTGATCTTCATGCTGGATAAAAGTCAGAAACAGAATTACAGATTTATGGTGGTATAACGCGGACCTGGGCGCAGCGAAAAGAGGGACGAGCGAAAACGGCAATGAAGTAAGGCTGACTCAGCCTGTACAGTTCACACGCCCATCACGTGTTCGGCTTCTCGGCACCCGGTCAAAGCGATATCTCCCTTCTGAATCTCCAGAGCTGCTCGCCACCGCCAGCGTTTGCTCACAAGCCCCGCGCAAGTATGCTAAGCTATCCTCAACGCTGTATTCTGCTTACGTCGCCGGCAAAGACCAGCAAAGACGATCGACGACGATCATCTCCAGTCTGCTGCCAGTGCTTTCTTTTCGTCGGTCGACTAGTAGTCTCCCTGAGGCAGAGTAGATCAATTCATTTGAACTTTCGTGCCTCAAGATATGTCTTGATCTGACAGGTATCCTGAGCTTGCGAAGGTTTGCGCCGGTATCTCGACGTCTGCCTCAGGGAGACTACGGTCGACCGCTGTACCGCGCTTCTCCGACCTTTGGGTACATATTTGGACTTCGCCAACACTCTCGGCGCACTGAATCAAACACACATAACGTCTCACCCTACAAGCACGTCTATGTACATACTAAATACGTTCAACTTCAAGACCGTGTTAGTATTGCAAGAAATATTCGCAGAAGAAACAACAGGCGTCCATGCAACATGTTCAGTCACTCGGTTAATTTTTAATCCGCAAGTCCAGATACCTCGGGCTGTCTGACACCGATGGTATACGCAAACGGACTGGGAACACTGCTCTTCGTTAGTAAAAGAGTTATGCGGCGAATCTATCAAATACCTGACCAGCCCAGACGACCAGGTAACCGTTGGTTCGTATTCTTCGCCGCTGTCGTTTAGTGGCTTGGTGATGTTGAATACATGTAGAATTGAAGCAACGAGGAGAAATAAGGAATCTTCTGCGAAGAAACGCCCAGGGCAAACGCGCTGTAAAAATAACCGTAAGACTGGAAGCGCTAAGAGAGCAGGATAGACCTACCCGTCCGAATCCGAA
Organism: Mycena polygramma; assembly: GCA_029449255.1. NCBI lineage: Eukaryota > Fungi > Basidiomycota > Agaricomycetes > Agaricales > Mycenaceae > Mycena > Mycena polygramma. The sequence goes on from JARKID010000025.1 coordinate 742,721, forward strand.
TGCAAACAAAGGGTCCGTTTCCTTATCGTCGCCCATGAAGCGTTCTGGGACAAAGGATTCCGGATCTTTGTAAGTATTCTCGTCGTGGAGGATAGCCCTGATAGGGTTTACGGAGATAAATAGACGATTCGCTACTTGCCGTCTAACACTTGCCATATGTTTCCCAGCACTGTCGTGCCCTTTGGGATATACCAGCCATTGTATTCGTCGGCAGCAGTTGTAAAATGTGGCGCAGCTGACGGTACGATAAGCAAAGGAGCCAACATAACAAACCCATAAACACACATACCTATCGCGGCTACTGGTCGCCATCTCAAAAGCTCTTTGACGATGCAGGATATGTAGGTCAAATTGTTTCGGTCACTGAATTCGGGCAGACGGTGGCGACCAACAACGATATCGAGCTCAGTCTGGGCCTTTCGCTGCACGTCTGGATAAAGCATCATGGCCAAAATCAAGTCATTCACCGCTGCTGCGGTCTGAGATTCAGGTATGATCAGTGGTAGTACGGTGAGATGAGAAAATTCTTACAGTGTCTGCGCCGGCTATAGAAGAGAGAGTTAGGTATGGCAACATATATACTGACAACGTACTCGTGTAGAACGTCCCGCCAAGATCTTGAATATCGACGTCGGTGAGTTCGCCAACGCCCGAAAATTTATCATCTATAAGTGAGCTAATGATAGACGGCGCAGCGGTCCCAGCAGCCTATAAAGTAGTCTCAGAAATGTCCACATAACAACGAGTTGGCGAGTCTTATACCAGGTCCTGCTTGATGATATCATATGGAATAGCGCGCAAGTCCTGGGCGTTCTTCCGACGTGATAACGCATGACGCTTGAAACCAGCTCCGGGAAACCAAGTCGGGATATGTTGGACTATAAAGTAATCAATGGGAGTTCGACCAGTCTTATGACAGAGCTAACACAGAGGCACGATGTCCACCAGAGCTGCACCGATAGTCTTCTCTCCGGTAGCCCGTGTGTGCTCCATCATCTCGATGTATTGGTCGGCCGCATCCGTGACTTGATGCCCGTAGGTGACCATGACGATGATAGCGCCAGTCGTCCTGAGAAGCGTAGTAAGTGTTTTTAATCGCCCTTGAACGACGGGGAAAGTTACAATTTGATCAGTTTGAAGAGATTTTCTGGGTGGGTCTGTAGTCTTTTCAAAAAATTGTGAACCTCTTGCTGCATGATTGGTCGATACTGCTCTTGAACGATTTTCGGGTGAAGATGTTGCTCGACGACTTTTCGATGAGCCGACCAGCCCTCGTGATAAGACTTAAGAAGGACATTCCAGCCGTACCCAGCACTGTATAATGAATCAACAAGGCACGTCCTCTGAATTTTCTGTTCCAGACTCACAGTTCCTTGACACTCGCAAGTCGCGGACGATCAGAGTAGAGGGCTGCCTTGCTTTCCAAGAGGTCGGTCGCGACTTGCGCGGAGTTCACCGACATGACGGGTTTGCCGAATACTCGAAAGAAGACAGGGTCCTCTGTGAGTCAAATTGTCAACACAAAGCGATCCGTGAGCGGTCCATCCATACTGTATTTTTGCGCCAGGTCTCTGTGCTTCACCCATTCGGAACCTCCCTTTGGCAAATCTTTCAAATTTCCTATGAGAAACTGACCCGGCGGCCCAGGCGGAAATGAACGCGGTCTCCACGACATCCACACAAGGAATACGATCGTAGCACACGACCAGGACACAAAGGCTTGGAGGGAGAGAGACGGTGCCATTCCTGTGGTGGGCAGCGAGAACAAGTTGCGAAAACGCGAACATGGGCACTACATTTTGTAGGTTCCATTCTGATTGTCCCGAACACATAGGCTGTGTGTCCGCTGCGAAGCCTTTGATGACACTGTGGGCGCGCTATTCATTTGTGGCTTCCTGTGCGCTTCGTGTGTCCGTCCGGTGATGCTGGGGTGATCTCAGGCTCCTTGTTTTGTCTCACTCCAAATATACTTTCGATGCGGATGCCCCAGAGTCGAGATTCCTCGAATTTCGAAGTCAGGTTCTGGTTCAAGTTAGAGAGAGTTGCCATCAATTTCGGCATCAGCAAGCCTCGGCGGAGTTCGACCCTGGAGACTGGAGCGCTAGTCAGCGCTCGCGTTCCCTCCAATGGACCGCGAGAAGGTAAAGCAAATTACCATTGTGAAGATACATGAGGTTATGAATATAGCTTGAATTTATCGACTTCACCCGCTCTTCGCACTGTAAACCTTTCCGATTTCCTCACAAACCGCGACCGTCACTTCTTTCGTGTTACTCTTCCCTCCCAAATCCCGCGTCTTGATCCCCTTCTCCGACACATTCGCGATTGCCTCCATCAAGCAATCCGCCGCCTCCACCATCTGCCCAACTCCTTTTCCCTCGACCAGCCCTTCCTCGTTGCTGGCCCCGTCCGCGCCAGCCAACCACCTGACCATCTCCGCTGCGCTCCAGAACGCACCGACCGGGTTCGCGATACCTTGGCCTGCAATGTCCGGCGCGCTCCCGTGGATCGGCTCGAACATGCTCGGAAACGTCCGGGTGGGATCCAAATTGCTGCTTGGCGCGATGCCGATGCTCCCTGACAGCGCAGCCGCAAGGTCGCTCAAGATGTCCGCGTGCAGATTCGTGGCGACGATGGTGTCGAGGCTCTCCGGGCGGTTGACCATGCGCACTTGAAAACAACTCAGCGCCAGAGTGACTTCGCTGGAATAAGGAAATCACACCCGTCATAGCGTCGACCAGCATCTTGTCGTACGTGACACGGCCCTCGTACTCACGCGCAACTTCGTAGAAGATCGCGTCCCAGAGGACCATGCCGTGCCGTTGCGCATTGCTCTTCGTGACCATCGTGAGCTTCTTGCGCGGGCGGTGCAGCGCGGTCTCGAACGCGAAGCGCATGATGCGCTCGATCCCCACACGCGTGAAGATGCTGACCTCCGTGGCGACGGTGTGCGCCGCGTGAGCGGTGGAGGGCGTGGTGCCGCCGTGGCCGGAATACTCGCCCTCGCTGTTCTCGCGCACGATGACCCAGTCGAGCAAGGAGGGGTCTGCCGCGCAGGCGGAGAGTGGCGACACGGTGCCCGGTATGATGCGGGTCGGGCGGACGTTCGCGTACTGGTTCAGAGTCGTGCGTATAGGTAGAATCATCTGTTGGAAGGCTTTAGCCTCTGGTTAAGGGTAAAAACGCCGGTACACACCTGCCAGAGAGATATGTGGTCGGGGACATCTGGGAGGCAGTCAGAGAGCAGCATGGGCACCCATCGTACGCCGTCGAGCATAGGACGAACCAGGCCACCCAACCGCGCCAAAATATATGGCATCGTACTTCTTGAGCCCCTCGACGCCACCCTCCGGCGCATAGTAGCCGCGTTGCTTGTAGTTTTTGCTCGACCAGTCGAGGGTCTCAAACTTGAGGGTGAACGTCCCAAAGGTATCCGCGAGCTTGGTCAAAACTTGAGTGGCTGCATCGGTGATATCGACTCCGATCCCGTCGCCTGGAATGCACACAATAGAGAAATTGCGCGGGGTGCTTTGGGGCATTGCAAGAGTCGAAACGATGCGTGCGATAAAGAGAAGGCGACTTGCGCGGGCCGTATTTGCGGAGCGCCATTGGATCCCGTGCGTCGAAGGTGGGTTCCCACTTGACAAAGCCTTTTCCAGAGCTAGCAGCTAGAAATATTCCACAGGGAGGCGGCCATCTTGCAAGAGGATTTTCCGACTGAGGAGCCATCTGTCCCTCGCCGTTGTAAGGAGAAAAAGTGTTTTCCATTTTGGGACGCAATCGTTCTTGACTTGACCGCTACATCCACCACGACCTCAACCTTTCCGCCAGTCTGTTCGGTTTCCGCTCAACTCCCCTGTTTGACACTGCGAATGGACTGGTGTATGAGATGAAGACGAATGCTTTGACGCCCCGTCACCTAATGGGATCTGAAGTGAACAAGAGAAATATACGAACCGTTCAGACACCATGCATGCACCCTCAGGATTACTCTCCTCGGACTTCCTCGAACACCCCGGGATTCTGTCTTCTCGGAACGGCAATTTACTATCTGGGAAATCTGAGGATGTCCGTTGTCTTGTCGCCATTGGCGTATATTCGGTGATAAAAATACTAATCGAATTTAAGAGGCACAGAAACGCCGCGCCTCCAACTGTTGCCGAAGAGTGTCTATCGTACACATCGTAATATTCAGGGTCGCGGACGCATGGTCGCTGACATATAATAAGTACTTGCTGCGGCCTTTGCGAGGTGGGCATGTACTTTCCCGCTCATGGACACCGCAAGCAAGCAGATCGTGCTGCTGGCGTCGCGTCTTAGATCTATCAATGTGCGTTGAGCTCTATCTTGGTTTCATTACCACGGACTCATTCCCTTCATAGTCCATGCACGGTGTGTATCCCTAGGCACATACATCTGCGCCTTTGTTTAACTATGGTCTCTCAAGTTGTGAACGCTACGATCCTGGCAATTGATTTTACGACTCCCGTCGAAGTCTAACTGATACCTTCGCATCCAGCTCTTCGACTACATCTTAACTCTGGATGCTGAGGTGCCATATCTTCGCACCACATGTATACCCCCCGAGTTTTATTCCAATCACAATCCCAGATATCCTTCATGTGGTCTTCAAAGTGGTCCCTTGCCAGAGTCCTTTTTTTCTTGACGCGGTACTCGCCGGTGTTCGATGTACCGGTGGAAATGTATTGTGAGGCAAATCATTGTATTTTCTTCTGTGTCCTTATGCATGCCAGATTCGATGGTGTCAAACCTAGAATCTGAGGCACGCCTTCGGCCCTTTCTCGACCACTTTCGACTGACTGTTTGTAGTATTGCTCCCAACTCCATGCCGCAGCATCCTGGGGAACTCTGTTTGGCATGGCGGTCTCTGAAGGTTGTTGCCCTTGCACTCTGCTCCGCTGCGCCGAACTAATGCTCTTCCCCAGCAATTCTCATCCTACGGACCTACGCCTTGAGCGGCCGCAAACGGGGCGTCTTGATATCTTTTACCACCGTGTGGGCGGTAAGTCCGCTCCCCACATCAATGGCCACCACTGAACTTTCTTTAACAGGCCGGAGTGATAGCTTCGATGATCCTCCTCGAGTTCTTTCTGCGGAGCGCGACTTGTGCGCCATTTCTCCCCAGTAGGAGCCTTACATGCTGACCAATGGCAGACGGGCCGCCGCCATCACCTGTTATTCCAGGATGTTTCCTGAACGGCGGGACCGCCATTTTTGCGGGCATACCTTTCGTTCTAGTCCTGTTAAATGACACTGGTGCGTTGTCCGTCCTCCGCCGAGCTCAATCTTGACACTCCCTGCAGTCATTATGGCGTACACCCTTTCGCTCGGTATTCAGAACTATCGGCACACGAGAAATCCTGTCATTCTGGCTCTATACCGAGATGGATTCATGTACTACATGTTGCTCTGCAGTGAGTCGCAGTGCTGGCGTCCTCTGTTCTGTTTAAATCTCGAACAGTAATATCGGCTATCAATGTCGCGACTCTTCTAAAAGCGCCCGTACGCATTTGTTGCATCTCAGTACTCGTCCGATGCTCACTGAAGGTATCGTAGATGCCCATCGCTCAGCTATTCAACACGTACGCCTCCAAATTCATTTCACTTCCATGGTCTTATCGTACGGTATCACAGATTCCTCCGCGTCTTGCATAGCGTCCTATCGACGAGGATATTGCTCCATGCCAGGGACATTCAGCACCAGCACTCTCAGCGAGGGCTGAGCACCGTTTCGGGGGTTGTAATGAGCTTTCAAGCTGGTTCGAGCGACGTCTCGGAAGCGCTGTAATGTGACAACAATGGGAAGAAAAATGTGCACCACGGCACTGTGTGAGTATTTAGCCGTTTGGACGGTGTTAGCAGGACGGCATGCAGTGCCAGTTTGTTAGGCAAGTCCCGCCGTGAACTGACATTCTCGTTTGGCTGATGCCCGCTTGTTTCGGCAATAAGCTCATTTGGCCAATGTAGTCGAGGGAATCTGCCAACACATATAGAGCTAGTACGGCGGCTATAATGCCGGGCGCCTAATACCCTTATTTTGAGAGCTCCGCGCCTGACTTGACTTCTCAAGACGATACTTCCCCACGTACATAAGTGACGGATAACGGCGTGGTCGCCTTGCCCGTCTCCCCTCCCCTCTCCCTCAGGGCTATCATCCGCCCAGCCTCTGGCTTGCAACGATGTCAATGTTCGGTAACATGGTGTTCTCCTCTGAGGCCGATTCGGGGAGACGTCGGGTATGCTTACCGCGACACTCGTGAGCTGGCTACTAAGAGACTCTTTGGACGGCAGCTACCCGGCGAAGGTCCCATTCACCTGCATTTGCACAGCTGTGAGATATGCAGTAAATCAGTCGTCAAGAAAGGTAGTGGGGTGAAAGGGCTAAAAATGTGCCCTTGCGCGGAAGCGTTCTATTGCGGGTATGCTCTGCCAATAATCCTCACGAGTTGGGATGGCTTATCGGAATATCCAGATCTGAGCACCAAGAGCAGCATTGGACGGTCCATAAGCGTACATGCTATGCACGCCACAACAAAGCACCTACAACTGCAGCAGATGACGCAGTAAAGCTGATTCTACGCTCGTACGACAGCAATATGGTCCAATTGGCGGTCTCTGCGCTGCTCAGGGAGAGCAAGTATATTGACATCACAAGGGCGCTGGACGCTGTGGCGATAGAAATCCTCGTTACACAGCGGCCCGATTACGAAGACATGGAGGTTGCGTGGGCTGCGGGGCGCGTTCCGCCTTTCAAGATATCCACCAAGGCGGAGGACATCCGGCTCCTTTCGTTGAGTCAGGAAGCCCAACGAAGGGGACTGGGGCGCCCGTTCTTTGAGCACCCAGATGACCGCACGGTGAGGCGAACTTTTATTATCGTCAAGTTTACGCCTGCTGAGACATCTGCAGTTGCGGATCAGAAATGAGAAGTTTGGCATTGCCATGATTTTTCAGCCCACCGGTCGCGTCGTCACATTTCGAGCTCCAAAGGTCCAACTTGGAGCATGGGAGATGATCCAGGGCCAGGAGCAGCATACGACCAATCCGCCACACCTCTACTGGAGCATTCACATGACCAACGGAATTCTGTGCGCTGAATTTTCTGACGCGCAAAAAATCCGAGCAGGGCCGGCACCACCACCAGTGGAGGGGAAACCTGGTACAAACTCGCCTCCCTTGCAAGATGCAGTTGTACGTGATTTGCGCTGGTAAGTATGCGAAGTCCAGGTCTAATTCTTTTCGCGCAGGGAGTAGAAACGCCCCAGTCGGCGATGTCGAGCTCTAGCACCCAAGGCGAGGAGTCTCCGGTAAATTCGACGACGGTGAGCTGCGATGTCGCTTCCACGGTATCCGCGAAGAAGAGGAGTAAAAAGGGCAAAAAGAGGGGGCGGGGTTGATTGAACTGTTGAACCTTCCCAGCTTTGAGATGCAGTAGACAGCGGTTCCAACGACAAGACTCGTGATTTCCGCTTCGTTTCACATTTAATACGACTCCGAGGAATGTTGTACTGTACATTTTGTTCTTTCTGTAAAGCTATATTTCTGTAAAAATCGGAAAGTACAGTATCGTATCATACATTATACATCTGCGAAGAAAAAATATACAGAGACTGTCCGCGTATGCGAGTTTATTCAAAAGAAGCTTGCTTGCTGATAGTTTGCTCGGAACCGGTCTGACAGATCTAGAGAAGTGCTGGAACAAGGAGCGAGAATTACGGTTTTTGGAAATTGAGGCCTTGTGACAGAAGGCGACGGCGGGGACGGCGGGGAGGGCGGGGACGGAGCACGAGAGCGACGGAAACTGGGAAGCGGACGCGTCTGGTTTGATGTTTCAGGTAATTTGCTTATTGAATCCTGCGCTGTGGACAGGGAGGAAGACGTGGCCGGTTTTGAGGTCAAGATATCCGACGAAGTGGAATAGGAATCGGGACTGAGTATTGCCGAGACTTTATCTTCTTCGGTTTCATCGTCATGAAGGGTAGGGATATCGGCACCGGTCGCGGGTTGACGGGGGCTGAGTACCGAGCCTTCCAGCAATGCCGCCGGGTACAAGATTGACATCACTTGCAATTCTTCAAGCCGGTCATCATCTGGGGTGGACTGAGGATGATTAGAGCTTGTTTTTTTATGTATTAGTATGGGCGGCAGACCTCGACGGATATAGCGGGAGCGGGGATTGCCACAGACGATGCCCTTCCGATCAGGACTTGAACAACTGGATGGAAATCAGTGGACAGTACCGGTGAAGACCTCATACCTTGTGCACATTGAGCCAGTTTACGCTTCTCATAGTCGTGGCGTGCGCGCTTGGGGCTCGGTTCGCCTCCTGGACCGGAGACTCTTGGTTCCACCTTGAGGCTTTTCGCATTCTCTGCATATTAAAGTCAGGGTAGCTCACAAAGCCACAAAAGTTTGGCGGTAACGCACTCTAGATGAACGGTGTACTCTAGAACGGCACCGTCTACAGCAGGGCCGAACGTAGACCGGAACCATGACACGACTTCACCCTTCGCAGCGGCAAGCATCGCGCCCAAAAAGATATAGATGAGGTCGGTGGGGAGGTCCGTCAAGCCACCCGTCTCAAGCTGTGGCCACGCGGTAGTGATAAGGTAGTCAAATGTCGGAGCTGAGAGAACTTGTTTCTTGATCGCCTACATTGCTTGCCGGTCAGTAACTCGCAGCATTAAGTGTGGATTAGGAGCCTACTCTGCGACACGCCCCTTATGCTCAATGAAATACTCCAGAAGACAGCGGTCCAGCGCGAGCTCGCCGGCCGCGTTGTAGCCCAGGAGCAAGTCTCCACTAGCGGTCCTGAGAAGAGCAGCGAGTCCACATATTTCGAGATAGTGCTGGAAACGAGGATCGGCAGACTTGAGAGCAGCGGTCACGGCCGCCGCAATCCGAGCATCGAGGTTTACCATGGCGGGATAGAGATAACTGAGAAAGAGAACTGGGCGAGCGAGCTCAGCGAGGTGGAGGGAGAAGAAGAGGCAAAGCGAGTTGAAGGCGCGGTGTCGTGACCTGTCAAGTGGTCAACGTGATCCATTGATGGCTCGAGCTGCTCCCAGTGTCAGGAGCCCTGTTTATCCCATGGGAGGTCGGATACCGATTTTGGCCCTCCGAAAAGTTTTACCCGAACTTTTTGGTCGGTCGTACCCAAAAATTTTACCCGAATTCTGCATCTAGTGCGACCTCAGCCCTTATTTTACCCGAACTTTGAATCTAACCTCTGATTTTCCGGGAAATAATAATTTGACTGCTCTAAAATCGCCAAAAATTCCCTACGATGCTACTCATCCTCCTAATGTCGGTGTGTAGTCGTAAGTTCAGCGAGTCAGCCCCGAAAGTGTCTACTAATAGTTCGAGCGACCGGCATTGATCTCGGGGTCAAACTTTACCCGAACTTTGCTCCGACCTCTTTCAAAAATTTCCTCCTTATCCGAACTTTCGCTCTGAGATATTTTGGCCGACCCCTGATTTTATCCGAATTTTCCACCAACCTTGGGTCAAAATTTTCGGAATTTTACCCGAACCAGGTATCCGGCCTCCCATGGGATAAACAGGGCTCCTCCAGTGTCCCACTCAAGTCCCACTGCCAGCGACAGCGCTAGCGCTTGGATGTCCCTAGTCGCTGTTTTTCTCTTTTGACCATGACACGATCCCAAGCTCACAGAGAGTTGTTCGGCGACTTCGATCGAATAGCTTCGGCTAAAATATCGCCCGGTGCAAACCGGTGCGCGGAACATGGTACATGACTGCGTTGGTGTCCTTGCATTTGTGACTCGTATTTTCGTCGACAAGGAGCCAGGAAGCCAGCTCGCTGGAAAGTACTGCGCTACTGAACGAATTCGGATTCCCTTGGTCCAGTAGTTCATTGAGTTCAACTAGTCTTGCTTAAGCTTGCTTGCGAGGTTACTGAACGGAAGACAGCGAACCCCCTAATGGGTGCTAAGTTTGCGAAGTCTTTTTGATTTTTTCCCCCTCGATATGGCATGTATACGCTCCTCGGCCTATGTACACATCGTATCGCGCCGCTGTCTGCAATCAGTAATACAGGTTGCAATTAGCCAAGCCCTTGTCACACCATTCAACGAGCAGCGGAGTCGCGATTTGCACTGGGTTTCTCTGAATCCTCAGTCTGGGAGCTTTCGGCCGCTGCTGCGGGTCATGAATAATTGACGCCAATTAATGCTAAGCTCAGCCACCAGTTCCGGAACTGGAGAGCTAATGCATGCCATTTCAATCGAAGTAGTGTTGGGTTCCAACCCGTGCTCGGAACACAGCACATAACTATGTCAGCCTCTTCGCAAGTTGTACACCGATCAATAGCTGCAGGGGCCAGGAAGCAACAGCTCTTGCTGGAAAGTACTGCGTTGGCCGAACGAATTCAGGATTCCCCTGGTCCTAGTAGTTCGATGAGTCCATCCGATCTTACTTGCGAGATTGTGGGGCGGAAGATAGTATACCTCGGTGTTCACTACGTCTTTTTGACTTTTCAACGCCGATCAGTGCGCACATCGGTCGGATAGTTTTTAACAGACGTCTTGCTTGGTTTGAATCGGATCCAGAGGTTTGTTTGGCCACGGCGACGAGCCCCGAGTAGTTCTCTCATAATAAAACCCGGTGAAACTTTCTCCTACAGACGACGGTGAGCAAAGGTGGGCAGTGTCGGCAAAGAAGAGGCGGCAGGAGGAAGGCAAAAAAAAAGACGGCAAGTCTGAGGTTGGTTGAACTGTCCGACCTTCGCGAATGTGCCATGACTTGTCCGAGATGGTTTCCAGACAGAGACCTTGTACCTTGTAGAGTCGTAGTCCGAAACCAAATCGGCCAACCGCCGCCGCGACAAGACGCGTCTCCTCACGTGAGCGCGTTGCCTGATCTCCGTGATCTCCGAGTCTCCATTTCTCTTCTTTTCTCTTTCTCTATGTTTTACTCGCTGGTCCCCTCAGGTTACCTCAACGTCTGCAACAGCTGGCTGCTTCAGAACCACTCCAAGGACGCAGATCTCGTTCCATCTTTTGATTGCAGGAGATCCGTTTCACAAGCCGTCGTAGTGAAACGTCGGCCCGCCATACAGACGGCCACAAGTCTCCGAAGGTCACCACCACCGCTTCCGAGTCCCTGATAAAACTTGGCCTTGGACGAACACATCGGATCCAGCTCTATTCCCGACCACCTTAAATAATCCCCATCCTTCTTCGCTCCCGTCTCCGTCTTTTTCGTTCGTTCACCCAAAACATGTTTTTCGCCGCCGTCCTCGTTGCAGCTGCAGCTGTTGTCCCGGCCTTCGCTGCTAGCAACATCACGGTTCCCTCTTTAAATGTCAGTGACGTGCGCTCTGCAGAGTACTTTTCACTAACAGCCGTTCTATTAGGTCCCAGCATGCCCCGCAAAGGGCACGGTGACTTACAACAAGTCGGTACCCGACAAGGTCGCGTTCCCGCTCACCAAGGTCGAGGTCTGCTACGACGACACCTCCATCGACATCACCTTCACTGCATACAACGAGACGGACTTTTTCGTCAACTCGTCATACGGCACCAACGACCCCATCTACCAGTACACGGCGATGGAGACGTTCATCTCGCGCGGAAGCGAGACCCCGCAGAGATACCTCGAGTTTGAGATCGCGCCGAACAACGTCACCTTCCAGGCGTTCATCTACAACCCGTCCAAGGTGTGTCTCCTTCGTGCCTTCGTATCTTCCCCGAACTCATTGTGCGTTCATGAAGGTCCGCGCTGACGACGCCCCCTTCGACACGTTCTACGTCGCGGAGCCGCTGGTCGACGGCCTGACCGCCACGACGAAGCTGGACAAGCCCAAGGGCCTCTGGACCTCGTCCGCGCGCATCCCGCTCGGCTTCTTCAACGTCGACAACGGGCAGGCTAAAGGCACCGTCTGGCGGATGAACTTTTTCCGCATCATCACCCACCCCGCGACGTTCCCGGCCCAGTTCTACGGCGCGTGGAACCAGCCCGACGAGGCAAACTTCCACATGAGCCCGTACTTTGGAAACGTCCACTTTGTTTGAGGCATTCGTGTATCTAGCTCGTAAATTCATTCGATATACGGTAATATAATTTGCGTTAAAATTGTTGGGAATTGATCGGGACCGAATTGGGCGTGAACCAAGCTTGTCTCCCGCCACCACAGACTCAAAGCTAAGCCTCCCCGTCAAGCCGCGAAGATGCTCCTCTCCAAGCTCGCCACCTACATCTTCGACACCGTGCTAGAGCTCGCCAAAGAGGACGAGGTCGGAATAGACGACGCTGCCCCAGAACTGCTGTCCGAGTTTATGTGGTCTCTCGCTGGCTGGCCCAACTCGCCTATCCCCACCCCGACCCCAATCCTCGCTCCCTCCACAGTGGATGACCTCTACGCCGTTTTCGTCGACCTTGTCCTCATCTGCGTGTACATCGTCCTCAATGGCGTACTTTTATGGATCATCCTGCAGCTGCTTCGCGCCGCTCCCGCCCTGATTGAATCCAAGCCTACTATGCACGAAGATACCGAACAAGTCACGCACGAACGCGAACACGAACCCGCCCAGTCCGAATATACCACACCTACATGTGCCGTCATCCAACAGCCTATAGCTATCCCTGCCGGCAAACCAGACCCGCGTACTGCTGAAGAAGAATACGCGCTCCTTCGTGCAATGCTTCACGCAATCCTACCCGCTCCTCCCGGTGCCCCTCTCGAAAACCTAAACCCCAACACGAACCCAACCCCACCACCTCGAACCACCACCCCGCCGATCCCCGGCCCCCCTGCTCCCTCCCCGTTCCTCGCGCCCGAGCCCGCCAACACCACCCCCATCCCGATGGAGCCGTCGACGCCCCTCCCCGCCTTCGCGTCCCCCGAAATAACCTGCTCGTCCACTCCGCGGCTTGCAGCCCCGCCATCGCCTTCATCGCCCTCCTCGCCGCGCCTCCCGCGCACGACACGCCTCGCGCGCCGGCTGCTGCACCTCGGCGCCGCGCGCGTCGCGTCCGCGGAGGAGCTGCGTGTGCTGTACAAGTGGGCACGGATTCCTGCCAGTGGCGCGCCACCGGGGTACACGGATGAGGATGGGGCGCAGGTGCGTGTTTATTCGTGAGATGGAGATTTCGCGTTAACCGTTTGCAGGATGGGTTGGAGAGGGACGAGGACGCGACGGCGGTTGAGGACAGCAGCAACATTGGGGTGGGTCGGTCGCCTTTGCTGGGGGAGGAGAAGATGCGTATGTGGCGGGGCCGGCGTTGGGCGAGGTAGGTATACCTCCGTGGACAGTTCCTTCTTCTTTTCTATCCAATGCGCGTACTGTACAAACTATCGATCTAGACACATAAATCTACTGCTGAATATCGATTTTGATACACATTGCTATGAGGATGAATGATAGTCATGCATTTTGAATCGATCTTAGTCTCTGGACGTTCCAACAAATTTAGCGCTGAGCAATATTATTCTTCTGCAAGCGCCTCCTCCGTTCCACCCAATATTCTTTCTCCATCTCCCTCAACCTCTGCAACCGCTCTCCCTCCAAATCCATCCCATTCTCCCTCGCCAGCCCTTTTCCCCCATCGCGCAACTTGACCCCCATCCGTCGCTTCACCATCCCCACATACCCGACCTCCGCCACGCCGCGAACGATTCGATCCGCGTGTCGTTCCGCGCGCGTCATGTGCGGGAGGAGATGCGCCGGGGGTCCTTTGCGCGCGCGCGCCAGCGTGCGGGGGAGCACCTCCCCGCGGCGCTCACGCAGCCGCTCCCGGGTCTTGTTGGCGATTTTTTCGCGGCGCGCGGCGCGGAGAGTTTCGAGCAGGGCTGGGGAGGGGGGCGTTTGCGAGCGGACGATATCACGGTTCAGGAGGCGGTTCAGGTCAGTGTGCGCGGCTTGCAGGGGGGCCTCTGTGTCGGGTTAGTCAATATGTGCGTTGGGTTAGGTGTAAATGGAGGGTAGAGGGACGCACGCCACTCGAACGCGGCGTCACCGCAGTACACGGGGCTGGCGCCACGGAGGCCTGCGAGGCGAATCGCTTGCTCCTCCAGCGCGGCCTCGTGTTTGAGGTCGTCGAGGTCGGTGAGCAGCTGTTCCTGGCGCGCGAAGCGCCGGTCCCTAGCGCGCATGCGCGTGTAGATCATTTGGCTGATGGCAGGCGGCTGGGGCTTCATGCGCGGCAGCGGGGGGTTGTACAGCGAGGGTTTGAGGAGCGCGCCAGTGAGGATGGGGCGGGAGCGGAGGCGGGCTTGCCATGCCTGCGGCGTTGCTTCAGCGGGTGCTGTATTGAACAGAAAGAAAGAAAGACACGCACCACTTCCTTGCGAACGAGGCGTTTCCAGTGCTCCTTCTCTACCTTTGCGGCGATGAGGCGCGAGTAGCGGGCCAAGATGGTGCGCTGCTTTTCATCGCCTTGCGATGCCTTTTTGAATGCGTCGAGCCACTAGATGTGCTAAGTTTGCACGCGTCTCATCATACTAAAAGAAAAGAACGAACCTTGTATCCTTTCAAAAGCTGCGTCTGTGTTTTTTCCGCCCCGGTGAGATGCTGGTGTTTTCGAAACAGATACTGCACGCGCGTCCGAACCTGCCCTTGATCACGGAGAGTGAGTGAGTCTAGTTCGCATGCTGCCACTTCGAGCAAACGCACGTTGTCGTCCGGCGCGTATCGCAAGAGATTTCGATAGAGCGAGAGGGTTGGCTGCCGGTGTATCGCGAGCTCGTAGAACGGCACACGGGGACGCACACGGCGCAGGGGCGATATTAGACGCGCGAGGTTGGCGCGAAAGGCAAGTGAGGACGCGGTGGGCTCCGGGAGGGCAGTTTTAAGGATCGTGGAGGCCATATGTTCGCTGCGGATCCATGTGGGTTAGCGCAGTATCTTCAGAGTCCTCCTAGTCGCCTAGAGGTAGAACGCCAGAGCCCAAGAGATATTGGAGGTATGCGAGAAGCAAGCCCGACGCCGTCTGGACCAAACATGCACACCACACCACCTTTTTTTTTCTTTCGCCCACCACCAGCACAATTCAAACCTTAAGCTTTCCGTCTGCGCGCAACCTCCCGGCCTTTGTAGCGTCAAATTCTTTTCTACTTGTGGTTTCCTCTGCCAAAAACCGAGATTCCTCTCCACTAGTACTGTATCCCGTCTGGCATAAGTCAACACGTTCAAGTGACGACTACTACCGACGACTCCCCTATTGCCTCCCCCTGGCCCGTCGCATCTGCATACATGAGTCTGAAACATAACCAAGTACGACACTGACCAAGCCGAAATCATGCTGTAGTGCACTACTTTTAAGTTTCTTGCGCTGCTCTTCCATTCCTTCATTTCGGGCTTCGTTCTTTGGTCTTTCGTCATTGGTCTTCGTGCCCTTGTGTCCGCCCGCGACGCTTCCCCTGTCGTGCATGGCCAGCGCAAGCATGTCGTCCAATGACCATCCCTCCCCGCTGCGGGCACCTGCGTGAGCAAAGCCCTCGTGCGTGGCTATCGACGCCGGACTGAAGAAGGCTGAGCCCGGGACACTCATGGCGGCGGCTCCGCTCACGACTGTAATGTGGTGTCAGCGCGTGATGCGCTTTGCTAGCATAGCCCTTCGTTCGAGCGGTATAAAGAGCAAGGTTCTTATGTTCGCGTACAACGGCCGTCCGGAGCACTTGGCCGACACACCTATCACCCGCGAGCAATTCACCGAGGATTTCTACGCGATTACGAAAAGACTAGACATCAAGTTCGGGTCAACCACTTGGCTTTCGAATTGGAGGATCGTCTCCGTTTTGCCCCTCGCGAATTCTCTGACGCGGACGTTAGACCGAACATGCGCATGGTGGACACGATGCGCAGCGGGCGCGTTTTCATCGCCGGAGGCCCCCATCTCTCTCACTCCTCTGCTTACTAATCCATCCACCTCGGACGCAGCGCACTGCCATTCCCCCACCGGCGGGCAAGGCCTCAACTCGAGCGTCCAGGACGTCATCAATCTAGGGTGGAAGCTCGCGCTCGTGCACAGGGGCCACGCCGCGCCCGCGCTGCTCGACTCCCACAGCGCGGAGCGCTTCCGCGTCATCGCGCAGATGGTCAAGCTCACGACGGAGCTGTACCACAAGACCTTCAGCGTCACGGACGACGAAGGGTGGCGGCGTGGCGGGGACCTCACCATGTTGGACGTGAATTAATGCGGGAGCCCCATCGTCTTAGAGGACGAGGTGGTGGCGCCGGGCACCAGTGCGTATGCGAAAGCGGAAAGCGGGCCCACGCGCGCTGCTCATCGTGCGCCGGACGCGTCGGGCCTCGTTCGCGCCGAGAGGATGCCGTCTTCGGCGCGTCGGCCCACATTGTCTTGCTCTTCGGGGGTGACTCGGCTGCGCATGCCGGTGTCGCAGAGGTGCTTGCGCGATTCCCCGCTGGAACTGTTCGTACGGTGCAGATTGTTCCCCAAGGACAGACTGCGAGCGACTCTGGGGGCCCGGCGCTCGTTGTGGAGGATCGGGAGGGGCACGCGTA
Source organism: Mycena polygramma (assembly GCA_029449255.1). Lineage (NCBI taxonomy): Eukaryota > Fungi > Basidiomycota > Agaricomycetes > Agaricales > Mycenaceae > Mycena > Mycena polygramma. The sequence goes on from JARKID010000025.1 coordinate 759,226, forward strand.
CACTGGGTACGGAGTCCCAGCTGATAATCTGACTGTTGTGGTGGTCCGCCCGGACGGAGTGCGTTGAGCGTTGTTTCCGGAGTATTTCGCTGTAAGGGACGGGAGGAATAATAGATCGTTTCATTACGTATATGTAGGATCTTGTTGTCAGTAGATAAATCCCGCCAGTACATACGTGTAGTATCTTACAACCTCTTTCGTTTTCAACTTTCAGTAATGATTAGCATCCTGGTGAGTAGGCGCAGCTATGCAAGAAATGAGCAACCCGGTGTTTCGCAGATTGCCAGTGCTTACCTTTCAGGCCAATATTTTGGTAATGGCCAAACGGCGTCAGCTCAGCAGCTAGTATCTTCATTCGTTCTTCATCGAACCCCAGCTTTCGCGCCTCCTTCTCAAACCCAACCAAACACGCGCCGGGGTTGCTCCCGTCAATGCTGTATGCGGGACCGGAGAACTTCGGCATTACATTCGCATTGAGCTTCTCTATGTCGGCACACACGATCTTGTGGTACTTCCAGGCTGCCTTCTGGCAGGCGGTGGAGCAGTAGCGCATCACGCGGCATTTCGCGCAAGCACGCAACCGCTGCGCACTCGATTCACTGGTCTCTGTGCAGAGGGCGTTGCAGCATTGAGCCACGGCGGTGAGACGGTTCAACGCCCCGAACACCTGCAGGAAGTCGAAGGCTTTCGGGGTATACGGAAGCGTGCATGAGGCAAGGACGGGGTGTTTTTGCCGCGGCCGTTCATGCGCGGGGATGGCCTTCAAAACACACGACGCCATGGGGGCGACGAGGAAGCAGCGGGTCCGTAGTTTGTCCCGATTCGGGCTGGCTTTGGCAATGACCAGGAACTTGACCAAAAGATCGTGCACTTTTCGTCCGCACGACTTGAGGCCCTGCGACGACGCGATGTTTTGCCGCAGGCTGTCGGTGAAAGTGAGGATGAATGTTTCTAGGAACATGGTGAAGGCCCTGATGATATGGTACGACCCGAACCAGCCCTTCTCATCTTCGTCGTACTCGTCTTCGTCGACCACTGAGGGATCGAAGTTTTCCACCGCCAGCTGCAATTGCTCGACGGCAACCTCCCAGAATAAGGCGCTGCTAGAAACCGACATTGCCAACGAAGGACAGTGGGGAAGAATGATGCGAATGAAGTCCAGGATGGCAGATGTTTGGGTCAACCTGAAGAGTCTGGCGAAGGACACCACGGCGGCGTCTGGTCCGACAGGGAAGAGAGCTGCTGTATTCGTGGGCCATTTGTTTGGCGTGGAGTTGTTCGATGATGCGGACTCCACTCCAACGACGTGTCCAACTTTGAGCCCGTTGAGCACCACATGCGCCAGAACCGTGAACATGGAGGAGATCATGCCCTTGAAGTTCAGATGGGCCCAATCGTTGTTGTTATCGTGGATCAATAGCAGGAGCTCGTAGTCCACCAAATTGCAACGACAGTTGTTGAGCTTAGTTTCGAGTCGTCTGAGCTCGTCGTCCGTTCTGGGGACGGCCACGAAGCGGACCATCGCGTCTAGGCATGCGCGATGGTCTGTCCGCAAGAAACGAAAGCAATATTTTGGATCTGCGTCCTCGGGTATGAGGCGTCGCATCGACTTGGCGACTGTGGCAGCACAAATGATGGAGTTGTCGGGAGAGCGCAGGAATGCGGCGAGGATCTGGCTCGTTGCCCAAAGCTGGAGCCGGAGTTCTGGGCATGGTCCTGTTATACCCAGTTCTGCGGCTTGTTCTTCCAGAGACATGGTATTGAAGTTATCGTCGATTAACGCGTCTGGAAAACTCGTTATCAGGAGTCAGAACCGCGACACGGGTTTCGAAATCTACGCACCAATGAGTAATTAATTATCGTGTCGAGGGTGGTTGACGCGTCTGACGAACGAATCAGAGAGTCAAAGAAAATATTGAGAGTCACTCACGCGTTTGACGCGTGAAAAGCGGTTGGGAGTCGGACTGTTGGTGGTTGAAGTGGAGAGAGTGGAGAAACGGTGATTGCGGCATACAGGCGATCATGATGGTCCATCATTTTGGTCGCACGTTGCTCCGAGTCAACTTTCGTCATAACACACAACCAGCTGCCTCAGGCTATAGCTGCCAGCAAGTTGACTGTCGAGCCCGAGGCTGCACCCTGAACTTACCAGCGAGTACATATAGAAGAGAAGGGAAGACTCCAGCCGGAAATTAGGGAAGACGCCGACATTCGCGCTCACGTGAGGAGACGCGTCTTGTCGCCGGCGGCGATTTGATGATTCAATTGGTTTCGGGCTACGACTTTACAATGTGCAGAGTCTGTCTACTACATTGCGGACGGCACATTCACGAAGGTCGGACAGTTCAATCAACCTCGGACTTGATGTTTTTTTTTGTTTTTTGTGCTTCTTCCTCCTCTCTTCGCCGACGCTGCCATGATAGAGGCACCGTCGTCAATTTTAAGAGAAGATTTCACCGTGGATTATTATGAGGAGAGTACTCGGGGCTTGTCGCGGTTTTGATTCCTCGACAAACATCTGGATCCGATTTAAACTACACAGGAGGGTCAACTTTTTGAGCAAGAGTTATTTCTACGGAGTTTGGCCCAGATGCAAAATAAACTGAACCTTGAGTGAGCTTTGCATATAGGCCTCCTGGGCTATTATCGACCGTTTAACCCGCGTTCAAAAAGGTTTTGTGCGGCGGTTAACCCAACGCGGCACGTGACCCGGCCTAGCCCCCGGCTCTGCCCGGCTGTCGCTTACGCTCGTACAGATACTGGCGTCGTGCTCACAAAATGTAGAATGTAGAAGCCATTATTCAGGTGTATATGTACATATTAATACTGTAAAGCGACACAGTCTGACGAATTGCAAATCACAGCCAATTCCTGAAAATGGTGTTAGTGGTACTCGAGTGGCGGAAGAACAGAATCGGAACTCACCACACCACTGATAAGCCGATCCCCCCCGCCATGTATCTCCTTCCGTCGACGTTGACCCAGAAGATCCGGTAACAAGATCAGAGTCAGAAGAAGTGCGAGGACAGTCTGGACAGAGCTGTTTTTGAAGGTAATCTTGAGAAGGAAAACGGCGCGGTACAGTATGGCGACAAAGCGTCTTGGCAACTTGAGTGCACATGGGGGAGGCATTAGGTCTGAGGGTCGCCGATTGCGAGGCACGAAATACTTGAGGTCGAGTCGACTCTTGATGGCCATTTGCGAAGGGCTTTCAGATGGCATGAACCCAGTCGGGAGAAACTTGAGGAGGTTGCTTGAGGTGATATAGGAGTGGAAAGCCATTGGAAGGGCAAGACGAAGGGAACTTGGTAAGACGATGGTGGGGGTTAAGAGAGAGAGGCGACATCAACCTGATTCATAAACGGAATGCCGTACGTGTTTGGTGGTCAACCATGTGGCCGTCAACGAAACTGCCGAGTCTCGCGTGCCTGGGACTCGAGATAGTGCGAAGAGCAGGTCCAAGAAATGAATGTAGGTTATCCGTCGAGAGCGATGTGCGAGAGATGACTTGAATTTAACGCTCCACATGTTAGAAATATTTTGAATCTAGGTCAATCAAATATGTGCGTCGCTCATGATTCGAATCAAGCGGCGTTTGATTCCTCTGATTTACCCCTCAGTCATCCGAACGTCTGGCTGTGTAAGCAAGACGTTTGTTGAAAATTATTTGTCCGATGGCCAGTGCTACTATTTTCGACTGCCTACCGGGCCGAACTAGGTAGTGGGCCATTAGCAGGATACAGCACGCTAAGATGCAGAACCTTTGTATTTTGCGACTGGAGGATGGAAGGCGACCTCTGAGCGTGCTGTGTGTCAAATTTGGAGGCAAAGTGATCCGCTGATCAAAAGCTGTGGCCGGCTTTGTCCAAGATGCCGGCGTGGGACCCCGGTTTCTTATCTCCGAATGGCCACTTGACCCGTCTTTTCGCTGTTGCTCGGCCAATTCTTCACCGATTCTCAAGTTTGGGGCCCCGTTGTAGTCCTACAGCGCTTCCCAAGCGTCTTGGTCTACTGAATGAGGCAACATGCGCTCTCCTTGATTCCTGGAGCCCTCGAGAACATCGAGACCTAGATCTCGGATGCACGACCTGGCGACTACTATAGCAATCCACCTATACGTTGTGCTTACTTGGAACTCAATATGTGTATTCATGACCACTGAAGGTGTGGCTTACAATACTCGTTTGGCATATTGGTGCTGGAATTTATGTTCATTGTAGGTAATTGCTCGAAATCACATCATTTTGGTTGAATGTAAAGATGGATTTTGTTTGCGGGGTTGTAGACATGTTACAGGCCTCTTCCACGCTTAGGTGCATTCCATTACTTCCTGGTGAACTACTCGGGGCCTAATAACTGACTTTATCTGGCTTGGTTCGTTGTACCACAGGACTTCCGGTCCAAATGCCAATCTCACACACCCTCCGTGCCGAGAAAAGCAGATAGCTATGGTCCTTCTGCAACTTAGATTACCCATTTATGCATCCTCGATGATAGGTTTTCATCCATTGAACGAGTTGGCAACCACTGGGACCACCAAAGCACGCGGCACACGACGATTGGTGCTGGTGGCCCATTAGGCCGTTTTTTGCCATTTGGGGAAACGGTCGAAAGAAATATGTAGGAGTCGATGGAACCTTCACCTAAATTCGTAAAAATATTTCTACTCACTCAGGGGATACATGCCTTGATATTGGACACCACCCGTCATTATGTACCTGACTCCATGGATCGGAATGAGGGCAAGAATGCCAAGGTGGCCCAGTACCCAGTTGAAAATAGTAATTGTATTGCGCACCGATCGGTGCTGGAAAGTCAAAAAGACGTCGTGAACACCGAGATGTACTATCTTCCGCCCCACAACCTCGCAAGCAAGATCGGATGAACTCATCGAACTACTAGGACCAGGGGAATCCTGAATTCGTTCGGTCAACGCAGTACTTTCCAGCAAGAGCTGTTGCTTCCTGGCCCCTGCAGCTATTGATCGGTGTACGACTTGCGAAGAGGCTGACAGAGTTATGTGCTGTGTTCCGAGCACCGGGTTGAGACTTTGCTGCGGGAACGCATTGCTTCGGTTCGAAAGGCATTCATTAGCTCTCCAGTCCTGGAACTGGTGCCTGGGCTCTGCATTAATTCGCCTCCATTATTCATGGCCCGCAACACCGGTCGAAAGCTCCCAGACTGAAGTTTCAGAGGAACCAGTGCAAAAACGCGACTCCGCTGCTCGTTGACTGGTGTGACAAGGGCTTGGCTAATTGCAACCTGTATTACTGATTGCAGACAGCGGCGCGGTACGATGTGTACATAGGCCGAGGTGCGTATACATGCCATATCAAGGGGGAAAAAATCAAAAAGACTTCGCAAACTTAGCACCCATTAGGGGGTTCGCTGTCTTCCGTTCAGTAACCTCGCAAGCAAGCTTAAGCAAGACTAATTGAACTCAATGAACTACTGGACCAAGGGAATCCGAATTCGTTCAGTAGCGCAGTACTTTCCAGCGAGCTGGCTTCCTGGCTCCTTGTCGACGAAAATACGAGTCACAAATGCAAGGACACCAGACTTGATGTCTGATGCTATCCCACCGTCCACGACTGATCACACCCAGGAACACTTCTTTTCGCGTGCGTTCGAACTCCCGGATATCGAGAAGATGAAGCGCAAACTGCGTAACCGGAGTACAAAGAGCGCGCGTGGCCTGGACCGGGTCTCGTACCAGAAAATCCAGTCCATCCCTAACGAGGCCCTGCTGAAGCTATTCAACTATTGCATCACCAACTGCACAGGGCCTCAGGACTGGTTTACGACGATTCTGGTAGGTATATTGAAGATGGGAAAACCCGGCGACAACCCCGATAGCTATCGCCTGGTCGGTCTGGAATGCTGCCTGCTGAAATGCTTGACACTGCTGATTGATATGCGCATCCGTTCATGGGCGGAAACATACAACATCCTCCCCGATTCCCAGAATGGTTTCCGTGAGAAGTACCGGACGCACAACAACAGCTTTATTCTCAGATGTGCCATCGATAGAGCACGTGCGGAAGGGAAGGCGCTCTACGTTGCATTCGTCGATCTCACGAACGCATTTCCCTCGACCGATCTGCCGACGTTATGGATGAAGCTCTACGCCGCCGGAGTCTCCGGCCCTCTGTTCGACTGGCTACGCATGCTCTACGCGCGAATGTCCTATGTCGTGCGGCAGGGGTCGGAGTTGACGGCCGCCTTCAAGTCGCTTATCGGGGTTCTAACTGGAGATACCGCGTCGCCAATTCTGTGGAATGTATACTTCGCAGACTTGGCAGAGGCGTTCGGTCCTGACGCGGACGACATCCGTCTCAATGGCCGCCCGGTGTCCCACCTCGAGCAGGCCGACGATGTGGCACTGTTCTCAACGACGGCGGCGGGATTGCAGCGGAAAATGGACATTTTCTTCGGTTGGTGTCGGGTCAACTTCATGGTGATAAGTGCGACGAAAACGGAATGCATGCTGTTCGGGGAGCTGCCCAAAATCATGCCCATCATGAGGGTGGGTGAGTGGATCATCAAATTCGTGAAGAAGTACAAGTTTGTCGGCATCATTTTCACTTCCGTCGACTACGACATATTTTCTGCTCATTATACTCAGAAGGCGTCAAAGGCTCGAGCGGTGGCCAATACGACTTTTGCGGCCAAGACGATGATAGGTTGTCTTCCTGTCCCGGAAGGGATCCGGCTCCAGACAGGCCGTCTTGACCCGCACCTCACGTTCGGGTGTGAAATCTGTTTGGACGTCGACCCTGTGAACCTCCGGGAGCTCACCGACGTCCAACACGAATACATCCGTCGTCTATTGGGTGTTCACAGTCGATCCATCCTCGCCGTTCTATTCACGGAAACCGGTATCATTCCTCTGGCGTACCGCCGCGTGATAATCGCGCTCGGTTACCTGATCTATTTGATCACTCTGCCTCCAAACCACTTGGCGAGCGCCGCGTACCTCGACTCTCTCCTCCTGGCACAGGAAGGTCATCCGGGGTGGCTTTCCGACCTGCGCTTCGTCATGGGCTCGCTGCCGGTCCCGGTACAGCTGACAGTACAGGATCTGACCGTAGACGGCGCTAATGCCCTCCGCAAGGCTCTTACTGTTGCCTGCGAGAAATGGCTCGCGGACGAACTGGCCAACATGTCGTCTCGACTCCCGCTGATCCAGGGTCAATTGGAGCTCAACGAGCACGGGCAGCTTGTCCCAACCCCGCTAAAGCTCCGCCAATACCTTCGTGTCCCGGTCCCCGCGCACCGCAAGGCGCTAACCCGTCTAGTGCTGTCGTGTCATACGTTGGGAGTCGAAATTTTGAGGTACACAGAAAGACACAAGGTGCGAGTCCCGCGAGAGGCTCGTGTTTGTCGATTCTGTCGCCTGGGAGTCGAAAACGAGAGTCATGCTCTGTTAACCTGCACGACGCCGGCCCTTGTGGCGATGAGGTATCAATTTCTGGGAGACGTTTACCGTCTGATCCCGGAATTCCATCGCAACTGGGCATCCGCGGATGACTGTCTGCGAGAGCTGGTGCAGTGTCGTAACTTTGACGTCGTTCAGCGATTGGCGAAGTATACTTACGACGTTTTGGCGGTATTTGCTACACACCCGGTCTTCAGACCCGCGGAGTACCTATTCAACTTTTTGGAATGATACTGTCTTTTCTTTTCATGCCAGATTTTGGAGGCCAGGCGACCCTGAGGTTCTGTTTGCATCGCCCAATGAACAACCAGTATTTTTACTTTTTTTCGTACTTGGAGTTGTCGGTGGTGCAGATGGTTCACTCAGGTTATTCAATCGGTCGAAGAATGATGGTATCCGTAGCATACATTAGACGCGTGTATGTAGTACGGGCCCCGGCTGTTTCTTAACGGGACCGCGCCGGAATATACCTACCTACCAACGCAGTCATGTACCATGTTCCGCGCACCGGTTTGCACCGGGCGATATTTTAGCCGAAGCTATTCGATCGAAGTCGCCGAACAAGTCTCTGTGAGCTTGGGATTGTCATGGTCAACAGAGAAAGACAGCGACTAGGGAAATCCAAGCGCTGGCGCTGTCGCTAGCAGTGGGACTTGAGTGGGACACTGAGTTTGGGAGGAGCTTACATCAGCAAAATGTTTTCGAGCTGGCGTGCCTGGCGCCAGGCCGACCAGCACATGCCAGCAGCTCCAGCTCGCCAGAATTTAAGCTGGGAACATATTACGGTTGCAAACGCCAGAATATGTTCTGGCGCCAGAACTGCGCCAGAATATTTTCCAATGACAGAATACCGTTAATTGGAAGGTCTATTACAGCAGACGGTATGGCAATATATGGGTTGGTACAGGTGCAAAATGGGTTTAAAGAATTATATTCAGCTCCGTACATACTGCGTAAAGGGCTGAGAAGAGGGGGGTGGGGAATCAATACATCCTACGAGCGTATCGCGACACCTAGGGGTTTGACTTGAGGGTACTCGGGCGTGGACATCTAAGATAGAGGTCAGACGGCATGTGAGACGTGAATGTGCCACGTACGTTAGGATTCGTGCGCGCGCGACTCATGTGGCTGCGATGGATTGGACTTTTCAGTCCGGAAACTGATCGCGCGAAGAGCTACGAGAAAGATGAGACAAGCACATAGGTTGAAACCACTCACCCCGGTCTTCGGGGAAGTGTAACTAGAATAAAGGAATGGGTTAGTGCGGCACGACGAGATAGGGACCAATACACGTAACTGGGACAGTACGATCTCGACGCCAAGCGGTGCCAATGAGCTGCGTCAAGGAGGGTCTTGAATCCGAAACATAAAAGTCCGAGGAGTTGCGAGAGAGAGCAAGAGTCCAACGGATGTGCAAACGGAGTCGCGCGACAGGGGGACGGAAGCTTCACGGCGAAAGAGGGATCTTGGCAGTGACTTGAGGCAGTTGAGGAGGGTGGTGAGAGAGCCAAGCGAGAGTACAGCACCGGCACTTGCGGACATCTTGCGTACAAGCCAGGTGCTCTTTGAAGTCATCTTGCGGTAACATGCATCTTGTGAGATCTTGGTGCCAGTAACGATCCAGAGACCGGGGGATGCTTGAAAGGGTAGATAAGAAGCCGAGAGTACAGTGTCCCGGGAAGGGTGGCAAGGTGGGAGGACGAGCACGGCGAAGGGGTGGGGGAAGAGGGGAAGATGGTGGGCGAAAGCAAGGTACGTGGCAACAGTTGGCCATCAAATCACGCAATATCAACATCACGTGTGTCGGAGTTTGAATGACTTCGCAGATTCAGCGAAGGTTTCCGCTACTTTCACTCGAGCACTATGAACCCCAGAGTTGGCGAATTTCGCCCGAATTTTCGCTGTTAAAAATCGTGAAATTCCCAGATTTTCACGTACAAATTTTCCGTTTTCACTGCACTCGGGCTCGTTTTGACCAAATCACGAGTTTTTGAGCGAACTGCTGTGTCTTTTTGGGTGTTTCGGACTCCTTGGTTTAGGTTAGTGCCCAAATAACGCAATTACGCCGGAGGATCGTGCGTTGATTTCGCCCTCTTTTCACCCCGTTTCTGAGTGAAAGGTGGATTTCACTCTGTTGAGCCGTGAATTTCGCTATTTCCGCTTTTCACAGTGAGTACTCGAGGACACGTCCGAAATACATTTCCTTGCTTGCTGTCTTGGTTTGGGTGTCCGTAGTCTCAACCTGAGCTCAAGGGAATAACGTGAAGAGACAATGACATCCATCAACAAAAATCGATTCTGGCAGTGATTCTGGCGAGCTGGCGCCAGCTGCCCCAGCTCGGCCAGCTCAGCCAGCTGAAGAACATTTTCCTGATGTAGGCCATCAATCGATCACGTTGACAACTTGACAGGTCACGACACCGCGCGCTTTGCCTCTTCTTCTCCCTCCACCTCGCTGAGCTCGCTCGCCCAGTTCTCTTTCTCAGTTATCTCTATCCCGCCATGGTAAACCTCGATGCTCGGATTGCGGCGGCCGTGACCGCTGCTCTCAAGTCTGCCGATCCTCGTTTCCAGCACTATCTTGAAATATGTGGACTCGCTGCTCTTCTCAGAACCGCTAGTGGAGACCTGATCCTGGACTACAACGCAGCTGGCGAGCTCGCACTCGACCGCTGCCTCCTCGAGTATTTCATTGAGCATAAAGTGCCTTGGGCGTGTCGTAGAGTAAGCTTCTAATCCACAACTGATGCTGCGGGTTACTGACCGGCAAGCAATCTAGACGATTAAGAAACGGGTTCTCTCTGCTCCGACCTTTGAATACCTTATCACTGCCACGTGGCCACAGCTTGAGTCGGTTGGCTTGGCGGACCTCCCCACCGACCTCATCTATATCTTTTTGGGCGCGATGCTTGCCGCTGCGAAGGGTGAAGTCGTGTCATGGTTCCAGTCTACGTTTGGTCCTCTTGTAGATGCTGCCGCTCTAGAGTACACCGCTCTTCTTGAGTGCGTTACACCCAAACTTTTACGAGCTACCCTGACTTTACTTACATGCAGAGAATGCGAAAAGCCTCAAGGCGCAACCAAGAGAGTCTCCGGCCCAGGAGGCGAACCGAGCCCCAAGCGTGCACGCCACGACTACGAGAAGCGTAAACTGGCTCTATGCGCACAAGGTATGAGGTCTCCGACTTCACGGATGCTGTCCACTGATTTCCATCCAGTCGTTCAAGTCCTGATCGGAAGGGCATCGTCTGTGGCAATCCCCACTCCCACTATATCCGTCGAGGTGTGCCGCCCATACTAAGACATAAAAAAATAAGCTCTAATCATCCTCAGTCCACCCCAGATGATGACCAGCTTGAAGAATTGCAAGTGATGTCAATCTTGTACCCGGCGGCATTGCTGGAAGGCTCGGTACTCAGCCCCCGTCAACCCGCGACCGGTGCCGATATCCCTACCCTTCATGACGATGAAACCGAAGAACAAGTCTCGGCAATACTCAGTCCCGCTTCCTATTCCACTTCGTCGGGTATCTTGACCTCAAAACCGGCCACGTTTCCCTCCCTGTCCACAGCGCAAGAATGGATAAGCAAGTTACCTGCAACATCAAACCAGACGCGTCCGCTTCCCAGTTTCCGCCGCTCTCGTGCTCCGTCCCCGCCGTCGCCTCCTGTCTCGAGGCCTCAATTTCCAAAAACCGTAATTCCCGCTCCGTCATACAAACCAACTCCCAATCTCTCTGCCCGCACCCTCGGACCCACAAACAGACCTGCCAAAGCCATGCTCCTTAACACGCGCGCACCCGCAATCGTTCACCGGATGTACGCAGTCCCTCCCTCCAGTTCCAGCACTTCTCTCTCAGACCGGTTCCGCGCAAACTATCAGCAAGCAAGCTTCTTTTGAACGAAGCCGCCATGCGCGGACATTCTCCGTGTAGTCTTTCGATGCACATGTATGATACGGTACTGTGGTTTCCGATGTACATAGAGCCCAGCTGTAGCCTCCGATAAATGTATTGTAGATGTGGATACATGTACAGCCTGGACCTTCACAGTAAAATCTTCCGCAAATACCCGTCTGTGTCAGGGACGGCCGCTGCAGCGACTCCATACCGAGCGGGTGACCACAGCAGTCATCCCGTCGCACTGGAGTCCGTACACAGCGTACGCGCGCCCCCTCGGCCCTCCAGGACGACTGCAGAGGAATAGGTACGACAATGGATATCATCAGATTGCCCTTATAGTAAATCGTCGTTCCGAAGAGACGCAATAACGGGGTGTTCGAAAATCCGAGAGGAACAGTGAACGGCTTGTATATTTCTCTTGAGATTCCCTTAGGCGAAGGGGCATCAAGGGCATGGATTCATCTTCATCTCATACACAGGTCCATTCGCAGGGTCAAACAGGGAGTTGAGCGGAAACCGGACTGGCTGGCGGAAAGGTTGAGGCTCAGAAAGAGATTGAGGCACGAAAGGGCACCGAGAACGTCTGGACCAAACATGCACATCTCAGCATTTTTTTTCTTCCGTCCTCCACCACCAGGCACCAGCACCGTTCAAAACTCCGTTCAAAGCTCCTTCGTCCGCGCGCAACCTCGCACCGGTCTTCCTTCGTAACACCGATTACCCTCTGCCCTGTGGTTCTCCACTGTTTCGGTCTAGAATAAGCAGTCCCATACTCTCAAGTTCACCTTCGTTTGTGGCAGCATCTCCCACATCGTGAGTGAATCCCACCAAACCTCTCTCTTCCTTCCATGATGAAAAAATCAACTGCAAATTGATTTCGCGACGTGCTTCGGCGCGGTGGGCGTATTCCTTTGGGAACCATTCAAGTCACTGACTTTCTCCCTCTCAATTCAATTCCTTTCAGAATAGTTTACTAACTGTGTTCTTCTGCAGGACCCCTCGGAAATCGATATTCTCTCGCAGGCGGGAGCGACTCGAAAGGAAGTCATGACAGTCGGTCCGGCGACGCTTCACCGTCTGCGTCGACCATCCTAGCAAACTACTCGTAGACCCCAAATTAAAATGTGAATATCATCGTTTGCACCCTACAATCCATTTTGCGAGATGTATATAAGAAAATGGGAGGAGATCATGAGAGAAATATAAGCTGATGATTTCGACGCCGACCACGCTCGCCCGCCCCGGAAGTTGCAACGACCATTCACAGTCGCTTGCGCGACAACGACCCGTCAACAAGCCTGGCGCGCTCCGCCGCCCGCCCCCCCTTCTCCTCCGGATCATCCTTCTTCTTCCTGCTCTTCTCTTTAACCTGGCTCGCCCACGGCGCGCGCAACTGAAAGTCATCGACCTCCAAAGCCGCCTGTCCAAAACTCCCGCTGTCGCGGTATCCAGTGGCAGACCGCGATCTCGACCGGGTCCGAATCCTCCGCGCCGCATCCCGCGCCACCGCTACCCGACGCCCCTCCTTGAACAGGTCGAAGGTCGGGAATGCTTGCGGGGGAGACGGCGACGCATACAGAGAAGACCCTATCGTGGCCTCGAGATTGATGACGGCGGTTTCAGCCTTGGTGCGCGGTGGAGTCCTTGGTGGCGAAATGAGCGCTGGTGGGGTCCTCAGTGGCGAATCGAGCGCCTTGGCTTGGCCTTTGCTTTTGGTGGTCAGAGTCGCCGCCGAACGAGCATGACGCAACACGGTGACCGCCCGCATTCTCGCCCGCTCGTCCCAGGTGGCGCCGCTGCTGACGGTGTTCTCGAAGGCCGGGACCGCGAGCGAGAAAGGCGAGGAGACAGGAGAGGGATGTGGAGCAGGGGGGCTTTGCGCAGGAGAGCCGTTGCACGTCGGACCGACGCTATGGACCTCTTCATGGTCGGAATCCGTAGGGCGAGCCATAATAATGCCCAGGGAAAGCGGCCTGGAGCCAGCTGCATAGGCTGCACAGCCGAGTGCAGCGCACGTCACGAACCAAGCTGCGGCAAGCGGCAGGGTGAAGTACGCTGAAAAGTGAGTGTTAGACTCATAAAAGTCCTGAGACGCGGTCGACGTACCGGGCATATCGAGGTCTGTAACGTGCGAGAACCCGACAACGGAACAAAGAAAAAGTAAAGACAGATCCAGAAGTAGAAGGGCGCTCTGTTGCAGAAACGCGCCAGCACCTGTCGACAAGGGAAAGGCGGCAGAAAAGGAGGACCGGTAGAACTTGGTGGCAGCTCCGGCGAACGAATGAGAACAAGAAAAGACCGCATTGAGGAAGGAGGTGCCTGCGGCCTTGACGACGGACAAGAGCGCAACGACGGAACGAAGACCAAGCAAAGAAAGATCCAAAAGTAGAAGAGCTTTCTGTCGGAGAAACGCGCCAGCACGTGCCGACAAGCAAAATATTGAGTTGGTGGCCGACCGGTAGAACTTGGTTATAGCACCGGCGAACGAATGAGAACAAGAAAAGACCGCATTGAGGAAAGAGGTGCCTGCGGCCTTGAGGACGGCTTGCAGGACCAAGAAGATGAAGTAAAGGGCCACTAGTGAAAGGGTCGAGGCTATGCGTATTGAGGAGGTCGCCAGGCGGACTGCAGGGAGAAAAAGGTCAAAGCCCATGCGGACCGTGAAACAGGCGAGGGCAAGAAGGGCGAAAGAGGCGATGACCGGGAGCGCTTTGCAAATAATTCAGATAACATGCGACAGCGGGAGGAGGCCACATACCCGGATGAATGTGCGGAGGATGGATAAGACAGAAATGTTGGTATCGTTGAGGCAGGTAATTGCAGCAGGTGCGGCGGAGGAATGACTCCCACATGCCGAGAAGGTTTGAGTAGCCAGGAGGCAGGCAGATAGTAGAAAGGACAAGGGTCAATTGATCCAGACACAGCGGCAGCCATAGAGGGCTCCAGAAGACTGCCGTGGCCACGAGGAGATACTTGGAGAACAGATAGGCGTATTTCTGAGGGCCGAATAGCCACGCAGAAGCAGTGAGGACGGGGAGGGCGAATCCCAAAGTGTATGCTGAGGACCGTTAGAGGACTTGTACACATTTAAATGCTAGTGGCTCACAAACGCCATCGCCGAGGACTGTATCTAGGTGGTCGCCACGCGGTTGCACGGCTTGAAAGATGGATAGAGCCGTGTCTTGGATGGCACGAGCCGTGTCTTGGACGGTGAGAGCGAAGGTAGGAACACCTTCCATAGCGAGACGGAGAGTGGGGGGAAGGGACGCGTAGGCGTTCTGGCCGCCATCGAGAAGAAGAATGTAGCCGCTTCGCATATGTCCGATGAGGGGGACGAGGGGGACGCCATCGATGAGATTACCGTAGCCGCCTTGCATATAGCCCATGAAGAGGACGACAGTGGGAGTGAAGATGAGGCCAATGAAGATGCCAAGAACGACAAATGTGAAGGGGTCCATGATGGTCCGGGAGCAAGGAGCGCTTGCGGGGCCCTGGTTTTTATAGTGCTGCCAGTGCCAGCGAGGCACTACAAACAACTTTCGAGTTTTCAGCCTGATTCGATCGCGTCTTCAGGTTTTCTCGATTTTGGCAGAATTCGAGGTGTAAACCGAGCCCGCCTAGTGGGTAGCACAGATTTCTAGTGGCAATCGAAATTTCAGAGCGTCCGGTCCCGGTCCAAGCGAGATCCTTGAGGAATGCGGATGGGCGACTCTTAAAGGAGTCACGCAGTCACACAATTTGTGACCCCGTTTCGAACTCTCCCAGGACCACAAGTCTCCAGAACTCCCCAGTGACCCAACCGGGGCCTGAGCGACCTTCCTCGGTCCAGGAGGTGCGTCGATGTCCACCTTGACTATTTTCCTGTCTTCCTTTACCGCATCGTCCTCTCTCCACTGTCTTCTTCGGTCCTCAGGGCTCAGCCAGAAAGAATTATTCCGACTGAACTTGTCAGCGGCGGCGATCCACCCTGAGCAGGACCATCAAGTCGGCGATGGTGAAGGAATAACCTGGTAAATAGACTTTGGGACTTGTGTGAAGACAGTCTTTCACGTATGTATACAACGCCCTCCACCTTCCTCGCCGGTCGTCAATGTCGATAGGCCTGCTCTGGTCATGGATCTTCTACATCCTCGCCCTCGTTCTCCTCGTCGTCCCCTTCCTCGCGCCTGAACCTCGGCTCGGTGTCTACTATTAATTCAGATACGCACTCCCTCACTGGACCCCTCTTGCAGCGGGTGAAGAACTTGAATGCTATCCACAATGCCGTCCAGAAGGCGCTTCAGGCTGTCAAAACAGTTTGCTCTCGAGCAGCACACCCTCAGTAGACCGAGCAGCACACCCTCAGTAGACGAGTGAAGACGATGCATTCCTCCACGTCCCGCCTGTTCTTGATCTCCATTCCTCTGCTTCGGTCATCTCAGGTCTCGTCTATGTCCTGTTTCCGCCCGCCGTCAAGTCATACCCACAGTTAGCTCACTCGTACTCGCCGCCGACAATCCCGCGTTTTGACCTGTGTGTACGGATTGCTTCGATATACCCGCAACAGAGTCTTTTGTAGCTACTTTTTTTTGAATGCCATTTTTTTTGCCGCTGACGGAGTGTGCGAGGCATCCTATCTTATCCGCGAAGGTTTATGCTAGCACATTTCCAGTCCTTCGTGCCATCAGCTCACTGGGCCATCCCAGCTCTAGCTAAATGAACTTGACGTGCTCGCCGACAACAGTACTGGCTTGATCAACCTCGGTTATTCAACTTGAGACGTCTTGGGCCCAGGTTCAACTTTACTTTACTTGTCCTTGGCTTTCGAGAGGCTTAGATCCGCTGGCAACTCAGCTTAAACGACAGTGTTTCATCATATACACTATTCCAAGGGCCAGGTGGATCAGCGCGACCCTTTCTTCGGAACATCTTTGCGACCCGTGTCTCGAGCGGTTGACTTCGGACGTATCCTAACGGTCCCGGCGACGGCACTGCCAGTACATATCAGTCTTTAGGCTCTTGTATTCCGTTCACCGCTACGGAGGCTATTTTCCTGCGTGGTTTCTTGAAACTATGCTTACGTGCAGATAATGATGGCCGACTTGCAGAGGATATCCTCGCGGAACCGCGGAAAGCAAGTCTCTCTAGATGATCTATACTCCAGCGGCATATGGGTCGTTCAATAGGCAACCATTATGGTCCTTCCGCTATCGGCTCACCCCTGCAGGGCTGCCAGCGCCCGCTTACTGTGATTCCCAACCTTGCCGACAAGTGAAACCGCGTTTGTGCGGTCTCCTCCTTTTTACCTTTGTCAAGGTCCGCGTAGTTTCGTCCCAGGTTGTAAGCCGTGTGCTGAATATTCGATTCGCTCAGGCTCATACTCATGCAGGCTTGAGGGCTCGAACTTTTCACCGAAGTTTATTGTGTTCACGGAAGGTTGTGAAACGGCGCGTTCCCCCAAGCACACCCTCCGATTGCAACACGTCAGTCTCCAGGCATCGAGTGCTTGGTGTACACGCTGAAACGATGCGCCATCCCGTCCGCTACCACCCAACGCGACCGCTGTCAAAGCGCCGATGGTACTTGGTTGAACTTACCCATTCTCCCCTTGTTCCCCGACCCTGGCTGATCGGCGACCTGCTCTATTTCCTCCGACCAAGAC
This sequence comes from Mycena polygramma, assembly GCA_029449255.1. Taxonomy (NCBI): domain Eukaryota; kingdom Fungi; phylum Basidiomycota; class Agaricomycetes; order Agaricales; family Mycenaceae; genus Mycena; species Mycena polygramma. The sequence continues at coordinate 776,206 of JARKID010000025.1, forward strand.
ACCTTATCGTACTCACGCCACACCGATTCAGAGCTGGGCATCGCTTTACGCCACTCCGATTCACAACTGGGCATCCATTCTTAGCATGTCTCCGCAAAACAAGGCTTGAGCGACGTGGCAATTCCAAATCGGTGTTCCAAGGCTCGCCTAGCGTGTCGCCTGGTGCGTTGTGCATGGTCTTGTGCATCCCGGTCCGTACCCGCACGATGCAGCCGACCTGCTTGCCCTGTGGCTAAACGACCGCCCGGCCGCGTGGTAAATATACATTTTGTCAAATATGGGCGAGCCCCAACCACATCGGAGATGGCCGTTGACTATCTCGGATCCTGGAACGCCTCGCGGGAGATGACTGACAAACAAACGAAATGGAACAGGGAACCAGTGGCCTGTATCCGGAGGATTTCTTCCCGGCGGAGAATTTGAACGTACTTCTTGGTTGGATCTGGACGAGGCTGATAATTATAACCCTCGATCTTGCCCCCTGGGTTCGACATATCGTCATAATTAATTAATATTCCTCGGCCTTGACGGTGGCGACGCTGGGCGTTGGGATCGGCAGGGTTTCTTGGACGTAAAGTGGCGATGCAAAGGGTTGTTCTGCAGGATTTGTTGGAAAGGCAAGTACTGTTTTGAACCCTCTGTGTTTCAGAGTGATTTTCCATCCTATCTCAGCCTATGTCGCAAAAAGAAGAAGAGTGAATGCGCAGGGGTTTTGCCGACTGGAATCAATCTTAGATCCCAGTAGTGAAGCCAGGTTACGTAGCGGAGTCTAGGCACACAGAAATACACACAGTACAAGCTTTGGCTCGATCAGAGTTTTAATTCTATGCGTCGAAGATCGGCTTGAACTTGAAGCCTGCGGCGGTGAGAAAGACACGGACACGCCACAGTAGCAGGCGGTGGGGACGGGTGTGATTTGAACGGTGTGGTCAAGTCAAAGACCAAGTTTGGACACTCCAGACGGAAGCAAAAAAAAACATGATCGAGAGGAATATCCGGAGTTTCCTTTTTTGTCGTTGGGCGTAGCGGCTGTCCACGATCCAGACAGGCCGGAAGCAGAATGGGCGTGGGTGTTGTTGTCAAAGAGGGTTCAAGGCCCGCTGATACCTTATCGGGCTGATGAGCTCACCCGCATATTCGGCCGTCAGCTTCGCGCCCACTTCCCGGATCCCATTTCCTTCCGGAGGCGTCCTGTATCCGCGATCTACTGCCTTCCGTGCACGCGAAATCGATCCTCGCATACGTCGCATATAAAAAGACGGAATCCACAGGCGCGCTACTTTGACAATCGATAACCTCAGTGGCTCAGCGCTCAGCGTTCACTCTTATACCCTCTCTTCCAAGTCTCTTGTGTTCCTCCATGTACGCGCAGCAATATGCAGGCCTCCATCAATATGCTCTGGCTGCACCACACTCCGGGGCTCCGTCTTTGATGATTCCAGCCCCGTCCCAGCAAACTGGCGACGACCAGCACCGATATCCCGTCTCCCATCATCAGAGTGGGGCCAGTCTCGTCAACAGACCAATTCATTTTACGGATGGTCAGTTTACCGGCAAGACCATCCGTGCGAAGTTGCAAGAGCTGCAAGCAGCGGCTTTCGGACGAAAGTAAGCATCAATTCCGGCTAGTTAGTTGCCTTAAATTCAAGAACCCGTTCCTTGCCAGATATGCAAAGGTGGATCGACGTCCCCTTGACCCTCCACCCGGTAGGCGCGCTTTCGTGCTCGCATAGCTCCGCCTTTATATATTATTCTATTCTAGTGGCCTGGCTTCGTTTATTCGAGGTCTTCAATGCGGGTACGCCGGACGAGACCGAAACGGAGATAGATTATGAGTGGGTCCAACGTCTCTCTCTCTCTCTCTCCATGATTGAAAATTTATCTGTGCAGCAATATGCACATCTTGGGGCTCATGTGCACAGTCGATCTTCTCCCCGTCCCGGGACCAGATTCTCCGTCCCCTCCCACAACACCCGGAGGAAGCAGCAGCGCCTATGCTGCTTCCCCATACTCCCCGGCGTCCCAGAGTCCAAACGAGTCGTATGGCTACGGCTCGCCGATATCTCCTACGCATTCTATGCCCGCTTACCCCACATCCAGCTCGCCTGAGATGCAGATGGAGTATGGGCCTGAGGGCGCCCTTGCCAGCCCTCAGAAAGCGACGACTGCCCTGGCTGGCACGACATTCGTCCAGGTCGACAGCATCCCCTGGAGGGGCCGAACTTGTCTCCTCTTCACTTTTGCCGTGCGCGGATTCCCAACACGTCTCCGCCCTGACGGCTGATTCATTTACATAGGATCTCGCTGTCAAAACGGAGGGATACTTCATTCTGCAGTGCGCGTTCTTACAATTACCTTCGACGCCCGTGCTAATTGGATCGCGCCAGATACCGGTTCTTCGACCTGTTTTCCAGGCCGATGGGCCACGACGATAAGCCCATCCAAGCAGACTGTTGTGGCGCCCCGTTCCGCATCTACTCCTCGAAGGAGGTCCCCGTCCTGGGGAAATCGACCGAGTTGACGAAGGTCAGCTAGAGGGATTACATCTTGTCCTGGTACCCGACTGAGGCATCGACCGCCAGCACCTGGGACGCTACGGCGTGCGCGTAAATGTGCGCGAGACCGAGCGCAAGCGCAAGAAAAAAGAACGGAACACGAGCGTCAGTCCGCCGTACACGACGCGGAAGGTTCCGGATAAGAGTCCTTCCGACGGGAGCGACGACGACGACTGAAGCTATTAACATTTCAGAGTTTGGCTATCTTGCATATTACACTTGTAGTTTCATCGGGTTTGTCCGAACGGTATTCATCGGGATCCCGCATACGCATGTATATTCCTAGCATCTCATGTACTTACCATTTAATCAATGTATCCTTTCCCTTTCCACTCACTCTTACATTCGCTCTGACTCGAATGCGCAGGATGAGGCCGGGGTTGCCGGTGACTGTCGTGTACGGAATCAATCGTTATTCCTGTTCCTGGGTTTCGCATCCATTGCGCCAGATACCGGGAATCTTTTAGGTTCTCGTTTAGGCATAGCTATTAGATTCTGCTTATTCTACTGGAGAATACAGCTTTATTTATTTTGCGACTTCGGTGAAGCGCTTCTCCGCTTCCTTGAAGTTGATAACGTTCCAGATAGCGTTCAGGTACTGCGATGAATGGTTTTGAATATCACCAGCGACGCTAAAATGCCGGGAGACTTACATCGGGCTTAACGTTCTTGTACTGTGGAGAGGAGAGATTAGCAGGCGAAATGAGAAACCGCGGATGCAGAACTAAAGACGTGCCTGGAGGTAAAACGCCTGGAAGCCGATATTAGTTAATGTAACAGATAGAATGTGAAAAAAGACGAACGTGCTCCCAAATGTCGACTCCGATAATAGGTGTGTGGGCTACCTCACTAAGCATGAGAGGCAGAACAGGTAAAAGAACACGCACTGATCAAGGGATCCTGGTTCGCCGTGGTGACAATTTCAAGCTTCTTTGAGGTGGAGTTGTATCCCTAAATAGAGCGCGTCTAACTAAAGCACAGAACCTGCGAGAACGAACTAGTAACGCACCAACCAGCCCCACCCGCTACCCTGAATCGCAGCGGTCGTGGTGTTAAAGCTCTTTTTGAACGCCTCAATGGACCCAAAGTCGCGCTCGATAGCAGTCTTCAGCGGGCCGTTGTCGAGCTTACCACCCTCTTGCGCGGCAGGAGCAAGGTTTTTCCAGAAGAGGGAGTGGTTGATGTGGCCTGGAGTCGGACGACGTCATCATCGCGTCGCCGCTACCATGTCATTTCATTCCCTACCTCCGCCATTGAACTTGAGGGCTGCCTGGAGCGCGATGTGGTCCTTGGTGGAGTCGGTTTTTGCGTAAGATTCCTCGGCGGCGTTGAGCCCAGTCACATAGGTCTGGTGGTGCTTCTTGTGGTGCAGGGTCATAATTTCCTCGGAGATGTATGGCTCCAGCGCCTGCGCTCGTGAAAACGCGGTACGGACTGGGAAAACGAGATGAACGCACATTGTACGCGTAGGGGAGCTCGGGGAGGGTGTGCACGGATGAGGTGAGCCTTGGGGCCAAGAAGGCGCGGGCCAAGGAAGGGCGAAGGGAGCGTCGCGCGATAGAGAACATGGTGGATTGGGACAACAAACGATCGAAAGCAGGCCGTGAGATGGATGACCTCAGTGTTATTTCCTGTTGAATGATGGGGCCAATAACCCCGCACCGCCACTGATGCCATGGTTGAATCGGACGCTCATGTCTTGTTCATGTTGCTTAGACTCACCCGAACTCCAATCCGCTATTCAGACTATCCACCGCCTAAAACCACATTTTAAAAGCAAATTGTGACTTACTAGGCTCTCGGAGGTCAAGACTGGCGAGCGTTCAGATTGAAGGTTCGAGTCCGTTGGACGACTCGGAGTGCATCTCAAATGCCAGCACTCCTCCGACAGAGACCCCATATTCTCTGAATGGCAATGACTCGGATGCAGTTCTTACCCACATCATCGTACAAAGTCCAGTTGGCGTGCGTGGATGTAGGACTCCACTCTGTTCAGTGCAGTAAGCCAGCTGGCTTTGTCGTTGTACTCGCGCTACTGCTCCCTTCAGATATTCATGAGAAGTCGGGACCGCTCGTGCTCCTACTTATAATAATACCAACTGATGTCCATCTCAAGCAGTGCAAAAAGGACACGCCCCTGGGGCCGATCCTTGCACGGCTCGTTCGTAAATCGCTGCGAGCCCTAACAACGCGGAGTCAACGCCACCCGGATCCCTTCAATGAATTGGCCAACTCCAGCGTCGTGTCGCAGATGGCTGTACACTTAACTTCTTCGACTTTCATTTCATCAGGCATGAGATCGATCGTGGTCAACACCCAATATCGTGCCCTCCGAAATTGGGGACGAGGCAACGGCGAAATTACTGCCATACTGACGTTGATCGCCTTTTGGGTTTTCACAACCGCAGAAAAATCCCTCTGTTTGTTGAATGCGCTTCCTTTGTCCAGGTGCCGTCAAGTTCGTTTGATATGTTCAATTCTGCATTCAAATTCAGAAGCTAACCCCCATTGCCCAGAGGCAAAATTGAGCCGTGGACCGTACCAGATAAGACACGGGCAAGGCGCTGCGACACCGCCGATAACCACACGATGTGGGTAATGCCGTTTCCTATGTGTATGAAGCGGCTTCTGAAAGCTGCGCTGAAGGATGTGAATGACAGCCCGAACGAATCCTATCTTCATCGCTTTTTTATGCTGTGGGCGAAGCTTCCCGCTGCCGTGGAATTTCCTCCTATGTACGGCGCATCAGGCCCCCGGTCACTACCCCATAACTCGGTCCGTTTTTTTCCAAACATCTTGGTACTTTTACTCTATGATTTTGGGGGTTCAGCGGTCAGTTTTACTCTATCGCGGACCGGCTTTTAGGGGCAAAATATTCAAATTTTGCCTCGGGCCCGTTTTCCACCCCAAATAGTGTCAATTGCGGTTCGTTTGGGCTCCCTTGCGATCAACGCGCACTTTTCGCGTTCAATCTGGTCATTAATATTCTGAAGAAGAAAAAATCCTGGCCAATTCGCTGTGGTGACCCAAAAATTTCGCGCCTGCGGCGAAGTTTTACTCTATCATGGACCGGTCGAGCCCATTCAGAGGCAGTTTTACTCTATATCCCGGACCGAAAAACCCAAATTTTCGAGCTCAGATTTACTCTATTCCGGACCGAGTTATGGGGTAGTGACCGGGGGCCTGGCGCATCCTTGTCAGGGATGCTTACTTCCAGGGAGCCTCTCACGCATGCGTCCAATCCAACCGCAGCCATGGTTTCTGCAGCATCTGCCGATAGACAGACGGCAACCTACTCCATCGTGATTCCGTTACTCTGAATCCCCACACTTTTAGCACAAGATCCCCGCCCGGCCGCGGCCTACCCTCAGTTGCGTCGTCATGTGTACACCTCCGTCCCCGACCCTCCCAATCCCGCAGCACTTATTTTCCTTTTTACTTATCACTATTACAGATTCGACTCCCGCTCAAAGATTGACTAGACGGACGAATGTGTTCTCCACCGCGCAACGGCTATTTTGTGCTGAATTTTATTTATCAGTTTGACTATAGATTAGGCGCCAACTGAAGGCAATGTCCTGAGCCTCGTCACGCAGAACATGGAAGGCGATCCCAACCCCACAACGCCTATCTTTTATTTATTTTTATCGAGTTCAACTATAGATTTGGCAGATAGGCGCCGAAGGCAATCCTACGTTTATCCTGCTTGGTGGTGCAAGACGTAGATTGCGGGGCGCACAACCTGTGGCTTGTGGGTGCCAATTCGTTGACGAGGAGATTCCTTGGTCAACCCCGGCACGTTTTTGTTCAGCCCAGGCAGCTTTAACACCGAATCATGATGTTGATTTTCTATCATTTGGATACGAAGTTGGATGAGCGTCCCAGCAGTAAGAACAATGAGCGATACGAAAAGGTGACAGCCGCAAAAATGCGCCCCGGAACCTGCGGTTTTGGCTAGTCAGACGACCAAGAAACCGTCTTGGAGGCACTGAGGCCTCACTACGAGCAGCAGTCAATTTATGTTGATTCGGCCTACGTTAAAGTGTCCACAAACATCCGCCAATGGAAGCCGATTATGATCGGGCTCGGAGGCTCGTTGGGTTACACAATGGGTTACAAGAGATGCACCGGCTAACGGATCGGGTGTATCAGATACTCAGACTGACCATTATGAGTGCGCACTAAGGCCTGTGTATCAGACGTAACTGTGATGGGTTGGCGCCAGAGGGCTGTGGCCAAAGCAAATCGGTAGCCTGGTTAAAAGATAGGCCCAGTCGAGAAAGATTGACTAGCAGGCAGAATGTTTTGGCTATGGCAGGTCCAGAAACCAACGAGCTTGCGAGAGCACCGCCCGGAACGTTGCAGAAAGACCAATATATGTGTTGTCATCTCGGACGTCACCGAGGGCCGATTTGCCCGTGTCAAGGTGAGGTATGTATACCTGGAGCCAGGACCAGTATCGCCCCGTCAACGAGGGGCAGGGTAGCCATTGATCATGAAAGCGGGAGAAACTGCCCGCAATTCATTTTCCCTTGACGGCGGCCTTTATTTGTAGATCATCCGCGTGTGATAGTTCAAACGCAGGAGACAGGATGGAGAGAGAAGGTGTGCTGGAGCCATATTATTAAGAGGGCCCTAAAGTTGCTGGCACACGTCTTGGGGTGCGGACACAAAGCGGATGGCAACTGTGCTATGGCGAGGCAAGACAGTTCTTCCTTGCCGACTCGATCGACGTTCTCGGGCTCCGAAGGCTGTGCATCATGTATATCAATCTCCCTCACACGACCAAAAGCATAAAAGCCCGCTCACATCTTTTGGCTCAGTATAACGAACAGTGTTGAGACCAATCCTTCCCAGACAATACTATGGGCCGCTGGACACAATTTGACGAGGTGGGTTGGAGCCTTGCAAGGTGTTCTGATCATCTCATTCTTTGAACAGGACTCAACCCGTCTCCCAGAAGGAGTGAAACGAACTGGCTACGACCAGGATACTGCGCGATACACATTCTGCGACCAGGAAGGAAACATTTACCTGGGGCCTCCACATGAAGAGTACGGATCGCTAACTCTCGTGGGGAAGTCTAGTCGCCCTCCAAGCTCCCATGACGATCGACCTTTTGCGTTCGCGTCTGGTGAGTATTCGCCATCATGCACGACCTGCGCAACTCAAACCTGTATAAGATTCGAAGCCTGAGCTGTCGGTCGACGTTCCTCACAGCGCCGGATCTGCAACGTTCCACGATATCCTCCCCGCACACCTCATCACCTCTCCCTCTTCCGCCGAGAGCACACTTGAAGATTCGCCTGTCAGCGACGGCTCGGGTATCTCCCGTTTCCGCAGCGCTGTCCGGCGGGCTACTGGCGCGCCCTCGATGCAAAACGTGGTAAATACCGTCCGACGGTCAACGACATCCGCTCGAAAGCCCCGGGACCAAGATGGGGAGAAGCGTGGTCTATTGCGCAGTGTGTCGAAAGCTTCTTCGAAAATCACGCGGTCGAATAGCTCCGCCACGACCGCCACCATGATGTCAATTGACGAGAGGGGGGCCAAGCAATGAGCGCTGATAGCCCTCCCGTGTATGTCGATGGAGGCACTGTACCACCAATGTGAATAATTCTCCGCCTGTTATAGTTGCAGTTGCAATCGGATGTACATAAGCCAGGAAACAAAATATACCCATTGACCCAACATTGACCACTGGCATCCCCCTCAGGCTTCAAGCTTTACAACTTTTCTCAGCACCGTTTGCCCACAAGGTCTTGTACGAGAAAAGCTGCGTGATTTATTGACCGTAGAAGCCTTGAAGAACGGCGGGCGTTGACGAGGCCTCCAATCGGAGGAGAGAAAAGCAAAGAGAAAGCAAAAAGAGAGGTTCGAATTTCGAAGTGCGTCCAATGTTTGGTCCAGAGGGCAAAGCGTTCCGCTATCCTCGGCTTTGCCAAGCCAAGCGATCTTCGCAAGATCCTCGATGGCTTCGATGAGCACCGTGAAGCAAACGACTCAAGCTCGTCGAGCCGCAAGTATGCAAGGCACGATAATGGCGGTCTCGGGCGTTAGGTTCCTTTTGCAAGTCCTCGTCCGCCAGTGCCAGCAGTCGACTCAATGACCGGCGATCCAACGGCGATCTCACTTTCGATTTCATGCATCTAGTCGACATCTCATCTACCAAGTTTTCTCAGCCACGGTCTTGTCCTCTGTTTGCAAGCAGTTTCGGGCTTATACGGACGCGTAACTGGTTTTATTCCGGTGGTCTTCAAGATATAGGATTGCTTAGATGTGAAACGCTGGCCCTATACTTAAAATTACCAATAAGACATCCGGTGGTTTCCCTTCCGATGATCTGCGTCGCGTAGTGTCGCATACGATTCTCCGAGTCTCGTTTAAAATGTGCGTTGGAGCCCTGCTCTACATCTTTCCCTTTGTCCTCTCCTTTTTTAATACTTTACCGATGCGTGCCACTTTCTTAGCTTCAATCTTCTTGGCCGCCTCTGCTGCCAGCGCGAGCAGCGTAATTCCTCGAGAACTCGCAGACCTTGCGACGCGCGGCGATCCCGACCGAGTCGCTATTCTCGGCGCTCTTCAGACATTCATTACGGACTTCAGTTACCCGCGGTACGTTCCACTCCTCTGAATAAAAAGACCTCCAGCTCACTCGCTACTCAAGTCTGGCCGATATTGCCAAAAATGTGACCTATTCGGGCTTTGCGGACACCATCAACGGTCGTCTCGACAGTATGTTGTCCTCTCCGTCCATCTGGATAATTTTTGAAGTCGTGGGCAGTCACACAAGAGTATAACGGAAACGAACTCAATGTCGAGGTATGTCCGAGACTGGCGACAGAGGATATGCAAAGCTCAGCTGTCACAGTATATCTTCGGTTTCGCCGCAGCCTGCGCGGCGCTCAACACCACGCTCCTCCTCGGATACCCTGTGAACCAGACTGTCGTGTGAGTAACGCAGTGCCACGTTGACAGGAAATTCTAACAGACCTTCAGCGAGCTTGCGATCGATCCCCCCGTCGTCTCCGTCTCCGCAATCGCAAACTACGACTGGAAGGGCGACATCGGCGTGCAGCCGCTGCAGGTGGACACCTGGTTCCGCTATGACGACGATCTCAAGCTCGTCGGGTACGATATCTCGATGCGCCGCTTCTCGTGGCTCTTTGAGACGATCACGCCCAAGATTGGCGCGGGCATCGCCAAGGAGCTGAACATCACCGGTGCTGCTGCGCTCGACTACGAGCGTCTTATGCAGACACGCGCGGCACTGGACATCTGCAGCGCGCACGAGCAGTACTGTACCGGTGAGAACCAACAGGTGAGCATTACGCTAGAATCATCGTGTCCGCCTTCTAACGTGTGTTTAGTATGCCTCACACAGTGAATGCATCGACGTCCTGTTGAACCAGAAGCCCCTTGGGAAGCCGTGGGCGATGGGCATTGACAACACGTGAGTTATTCGCAAACGACGAACTTTCCACACTGACGCGCTCATGCGATTAGTTTGTGCCGGTAAGCATCTATACCTCCGAGACCATCCGCCTTCTCTGATACGATGAATACGCAAGTTGGGTTCACTTGTACGGATTTCCCTTCCTCAAGTCGTACCCATGTCTTACTCATTTACAGCGGCATGATTCAATATCGCCCCTCTGTCCACTGCCCGCACGTCGGCCCCACCGGTAAGTCTCCCTTCTGTCGCTCCTCGTCGCCCCACTGACCCGCCCCATTCGACAGGTGGTGACATGTGCGTCGTTTTCACCATATTTGATTAACCCGACGCTGACAGCTCTTGATCATAGGTGCAATGCGCGCAGTGTATGCACTCCCTTGAACTACCCACGTATGTCAAGCTAACGATCGCTCAGTACTACGATGCAACCCTCAACAACCCATTCACCTTCCCTTTTGTCGCGGGTGCATAGACACAGCGCCAGCGGCATACTCGGGCTTCCCCCCCCCCCTTCCCACATTTTCGGGGGTTACCTTTACACTTACTTGATTTCTTTCGATCTTTACGCTGCACTGCAATGCAAAATCTACCTTGGCACATATTTGTGCTCACGGGTAATTTAATCCTGTTGCCGTTGGCCCGCTCATCAGTGTTAGAGGTGGATTGGTTCCGGATAGGGCACGGAAGCTTAAATGAATCTCATCTTATTATTCCAGACCAAGAATCGCGAGTTGTGCCGGCCTCAAGATTCAAGGCTCAGATGTTTTCCCATCCCATGTTGATCCCATCGAGGACTTTCCAGAATGACGACGAACCTGGCGGGTCGGAAAAACACGTCTGCCCTTCATTCACGCGGTACACGATACTCGCAGCAAGGACAACTCATCACAGTAAGTACAAAGAAAAAGTCGACCCCATCACTGCTTCCGAATCTCTGTGAGGTTACCGTATCACCGCGGGGGCCGACTCCGCAAGAAGCCTGTCGGAGAGCGCTGGTGACCTGCGCGGGCACACTCCGATGCACAGCGACGTGGCTGCCAAGTAGTGCATCAGAGATTTTATACGGTGAGGTGCGGATGCCAGATAGGTGGGATACAGCGTACGGCTATATAAAATGCACGACCTCGACGAGTTGGCCCAATTTCCTTTCTGTTTCTCTTCGCACCCACCCGCCCCACACTCACTCACCAACGATGCGTTTCGCTACCTTCTTTCTCCCCGCTCTCTACGCCGCCGCCGCCTAGGCCGCCTAGATTACCCGCGCCACGGACCAGCAGCTGCTCGTCAAGATTCCCAGCGTTGACGGCGCGAGCGCGTTCAAAGACGTGTACGTCCCCCAAAAAATGGGTGCAACACATGAACGGAATGATTTCTTTTTTGGCGTGGTAGGTTCACCGACGTCTGCACCCTTTGGCCGCCGTTCCAAAACATCGCCGGCCTGAGCCTCAAGACGCTCAACATTTCTCCGGCCTGAACCAGGTCAGTGCGTATCTCTCCTCATTCTCTCCCACTCCCTTATTAACCGTGTCTTTCTTCGTTGAACAGCCGAGGCCATCGTCATCTGCGTGCGTACCACCTTTAGATCGCATGGCTCACGGGAGGCTGACCCGCTTTCGCTTTCTTCTCGTAGACGTGGACTGACTTGAAGCCTATCACCCAGGACGTCGTGACCTTCATCGGGGCCACCACACTTAGCCAAGATTAAGCGGTCCCGCGCTCTTGTAGAGAGCAGATGTACATTTACACCCGGTTATTTTGGTTATATGTAACGGAGATTGACGGAGATTTTTTTCCTGCTGCTTGTCGTTCGCGCATCGCATGCTGAGAGAGAACCGTGACTCGCCAAATTTGGACGTGTGGATGAGTACTTCCCTTTTGGGATGATTATGTTACTCGCGACTTGCAATGAGAGAAAGTACATAGAGTCGGCTCCTCGGGCCACCATATTTAGGTCAGTCGGATATCGACAAAGGGGTTTTTGATTCTGGTACGACATTCGTGATATCTACGCGTGCTGAGTAGTACATAGTCATGTACCCAGCACTTGTGCAGATATCGTGTATACGACTGAGGGTAAATGAATGTCGCATGGTCCGTCTCCTGCAGCGCGTGATAGTAATTGGCCAACACATACTTGGTTGCATTCTTGAGAACTGCCACGGTTCTGACTTGTCGGGTTGTAGAGAACCGCACGGATCCGGTTTCAAACGGAGCAACGGGGTGAGTAAACTGTGTGAAAAGATTTGATTGAAAGGGAGAAAGTCAGGGACTTGAATGGATCCCGAAGGGATAAGCCCACTGCGCCGAAGCACGTCGCGAAAATAATTTGCAGTTGATTTTTTCATCATAGAAGAGGAGGCTTGGTGAGGGTTCTCACCGTGGGGGGATGCATCTACGGGATAACCGGAAGATGGAAGTGGCAGTCCATCCTCAGGCTGAAACAGTGTCTCAACAGTTGCTCAGCAGACAATTTTGATTGTCGGCGTCTCCGAGTCAGGGCATCCGTAGAGGAGGTCAAGGACTTGATGCTCGGAGGCGAGGATCTATGTGGAGGGTTATGAACGTTTGAACGGTGTTCGTGGTTGAGGACAAGAGAAAAAAAGAATTGATGTGATCAATGTGCATGACAGCATCGTGGACATCGTGGTCCGTGCGCTCACACAACTCCGACATTTCCCTGAGAGCTCTCCACTCTCGAGTAATAATTGAGGAACATACTCTGATTCTTTCTGGTATATGCAGCACAAGAAATTGATATACATTCCGTTTGCGCATTCAAGCGACTTCCTCCGCAAGATCCAACAACGCATCTGCCAACAGAAGAATGTGCACCTCAGCCATTTTTTTATCAGCGAAGAGCCTAGTAAGTGTCTTCACGAGACGAGACTCTTCCAGACAAGCGAGGGTTGCGAGATCACCCATGTTGTGGAGGCCCTTTTCTTTGAATGTTTCCTGCCAGTGGGATAGATCGAAGCCACCAATGTTCTTGAGGAAGCTCCTCATACCGACCGCTCCTGGGTCAGCCTTAGGGCGAGGAGTCAGCTCAATCTAAGTCATTGCCTGTTAGATTTCAGGAAAGACGAAAATCTCATGCACATACGACAGGTGTATTTCGTGCAACCGGCTTCGCGGGAGGGTTTGTGGCTTGATCCCTCTTGGTACGTTTGGTGATAACGTCGTCTAATTCGGGGCTTCTGGAGCGCTGCAGGATACTCAGTATACATGCAGGTGGACTGAACCACGAATTTAACTTACCTTTCCGGAAGGGTGAGAGTGGCCTTGAGACTTCTTGAGACGCGGGGGATATTCGTCCTTGAAATCTTTCCCAGCGTAGTCGTAATCCTCAGTGACGTCGTCTGGCGGTGAGTAATCGTTCAACACGGCCCTGCGTATCCGGGTGTGGGTAATTCCAAATATGTTGGCAATTTTGGTATAGTTCCCCAGGTAAGGATGCATGATCCTACAAATCGCTCTTCCTTTGCGATCTAATCTGCCATTCGTTCCGTCCGCGGGCACCACTGGGATGTCGTCCTTGAAATGGTGGGCGCTCGGATTTTGTATCCATACAACAGGTTGCCCCGAGTCGGATCGATGTGTGCCACTGCGAGCGCGCCCTGAGGATGATTGGACCTTAATAATCACCTTGTAAGAAGGTCAAGAAACTTGTTAGCTATATGGATGGAAAGCTTACGCTTTTGTCAGGTTCTGAAACCTTCGGATGACCTTTCTGCGCCTGGGACATAAAGACTCTTGCTGAAGCATGAGGAATTACAAACTCACTTGACTGTCGATTTCCGTCTACACAACGGTGAATCAACTGGGCGAGAAAACGAGAGGAAGCCGCACCCGATGGTACCCGGCTTGGGATATAGACGGATATTGATTTCGATACTCATTACTGACATACCTGGGTGTAGTGGTCAACGTTCAGCGGTGGATATTCCATTAAATTCAATGTACCAGTAGTCGTTCTCTTCTCTGTCCTGTCCTTTTTCGGTTGGTTTGTTTTCTATCGCTTGGATCACTGTGTCCTCAGAGACACAGAACACGGTGGCAATACTTTGAACTCCGATTCCGTGTGCATAGACAATTCGGCATATAGCCCGACCTTCGCGATCCAAATGCCGCTGTTGTAGAAGACGTGGCGACAGAGGCGGGTGCATTTCTACGGGCGTATTCCTCGCAAAATGCGCCGGCGCCGGGTTGGTGCGACCGTCCGGATACATCGAGTCAAAAAGTGGGGAAAGAGACCAGGTTCAACCAGGTCAGCTTCCGTATATGAATTTTTCAGGCGCAGACATGTCTGTTGCCAGGTCGGTCTTAGAGCTGTTTTCCACGCAAAAGCAACTTTGACATGTTCCGAGGTCAATTGATCGGTACAGCTTGTTGCTTGCAGGGGTATGATGTCACATTGATAGCTTTTAACAGCGCCCCATACGGGTTATCTCAGCGAAGCTACACTGCAGTTGCCTGGAGGAATGTTCAAGGTTGGTTCAAGGGTGACGAAAGTTGAGAGCAAGGAGCCGTGCGACCAAAACGATCAGCCATCATGATCACGGGTTTTGCCGGAATCACCGTTTCACCTTCACGAGTCCCAGCAGCTTTTGACGCGTCGAACGCGTGAGTGGCTTTCGATAATTCATGCAGCCTACTGATTCACTCTTCAGACGCGTCCCACACCCTCCGAACGATACTCACCCACGCATTTTGCTCATTGGTGCGTGGATTTAGAAAACCGTGTCGGGGTCCTCAGGCTGTTAACGAGCTTTTCAGACGCGTTAATCGACGATATTCAAGACCATGTCTCTAGTAGAACAAGCCGCGGAACTGGGTATAACAGGACCATGCCCAGGACTCCGGCTCCAGCTTTTTCTCGTGGCCCAAGTCCTCGCTTTGTTTTTACGCTCTCCGGACAACTCCATCATTTGTGCTGCCACGGTGGCCAAGTCGACACGACGCCTCATACCCGAGGATGCAGACGGGAAACATTGCTTTCGTTTCTTGCGGACAGACCTTCGCGCATGCTTAGACGCGATGGTCCGCTTCGTAGCCGTCCCCAGAACGGAAGACGAGCTCAGACGACTCGAAACCAAGCTCAACGACTGCCGTTGCGATCTGGTCAAGTACAAGGTTCTACAGGTGATTCACGACAGCGACAACGAATTGGCCCATATGAACTTCAAGGGCATGATCTCTTCCATATTCTCTGTTCTGGGGCGTGTGGTGCTCAACGGACTCAAAGTTGGACACGTCGTAGGAGTGCAGTCAGCATCATCCGACGACTCCACGCCGAAGAAATGGCCCGCAAATACAGCAGCACTCTTCCCTGCCGGAGCAGACGCCGCCGTGATGTCTTTCGCCAGACTGTTCAGGTTGACACAAACATCTGCCATCCTGGACTATATTCGCATCGTTCTCCCTCACTCTCCATCGTTGGCGATGTCGATTTCCAACAGCGCCTTATTCTGGGAGGTTGCCGTCGAGCAATTGCAGGTGGCGGTGGAAAACTTTGATCCTGCGGTGGTCGAAGACGACGAAGATGATGACGAAGACGACAAACTCTTCTTCGAATCTCACCAGATCATCAGAAGCTTCACAGTATTCCTCCAAGTCTTCGTCGCCACCGTCGCCGAATGCCTTCGGCAAAACATCGCCTCGTCGCCGGGCCTCAAATCGTGCGGACGAAAAGTGCACGATCTGTTGGTCAAGTTCCTGGTCATCGCCAAGGCCAGCCCGAATCGGGACAAGCTGCGGAGCCTATGCTTCCTCGTCGCTGGTATGACGATGTGCGTCCTGAATGCCATCCCCGCGCATGAACGGCCGCGGCGAAGACACCCCCTCCTCGCCTCGAGCATGCTCCCGTATACCCCCAAGGCCGTTGCCTTTACCGATGTGTACGCGGTGCTAAGCCGTCTCACATCCATCGCCCAATGCTGCAACGCCCTCTGCACCGAAACCAGCGAATCGAGCGCCCAGCGGCTGCGCTCTTGCGCGAAATGCCGCGTGATGCGCTATTGCTCCAGCGCCTGCCAGAAGACAGCCTGGAAGTACCACAAGATCGTGTGTGCTGATATCGAGACGCTGAACATGAAAGTGATGCAGAAACTCGACGGTCCTGCTGACACTGTTGACGGAAGCAACCCCGGGGCGTGTTTGTTGGACTTCGAGAAGAAGGCGCGAAAGGCCGGGTTTAGCGAAGAACGGATGAAGGTGCTGGCTGCTGAGCTGACACCCTTTAGCCACTTTCAAAATGTTGGCCTACATAGTAAGCCCGCTGTGAAAGATTTCGAGCCGGATTGCTGATCTTTCGCACAGCTGCGCCGACACACCAGGATGCTAACCACTACTGAAAATAGAGTTATTTGAACGAGCAAACGAGTAGAGGTTGTAAGAAACTACACCGGGGGTAATTTAGTCATAGACACCTACATAATGATACGATTTATCCCGCACGATCCTTTACAGCAAGATATTCCGGAAATAACGCTCGACGCCCTCCGCACCGGTGACAGTGGCCCCTACGACTCCATCCGGGCGGACCATCACAACCGTCAGCTTGTCGACTGGGACTCCGTACCCAGCGTACGCGTGCCCCTCCCGATCCTCCATGACGAGGGCGGAACCCGCAGAGGCGCCCGCCGTCTGTCCTTGAGGAACGATCTGCACCGTGCGTACAGTTTCCTCGGGGAGTGGGTCAAGCACCTCTGCGACACCCGCATGCGCAGCCGCATCGCCACCAAAGAGCAGGACAGTGTGGGCTGACGCACTGAAGATGGCGAAGAGATGCGTCGGCACATCGTCTCCGGCGCGAACGAGGCCCGACGCGTCCGGCGCACGATAGGCAGCACGCGTGGGCCCGCTTTCAGCCTTCGCGTACGCACTGGTGCCCGGCATCCCCGCCTCGTCCTCCAGCACGATCGAGCTTCCGCAGTAGTTCACCCCCAACATGCTGAGATCTGGGCCCCGCGCCGACCCGCTATCGCCTGCGTCTGCCTTGCCGGCGGTGTTGAAGGTCTTGTTGTACAGCTCCGTTGTGAGCTTGAGCATCTGCGCGATGACGCGCAGGCGCTCCTCGCTGTATGTGTCGAGCAGCGCGGGCGCGGCGAGGCCTTTGTGCACGAGCGCGAGCTTCCAGCCGAGATTGATGACGTCCTGGACGCATGAGTTGAGGCCTTGCCCGCCAGTCGGGCTGTGACAGTGCGCTGCGTCTGATGGAGAGGTTGGTGAGTAAGTGGAAACATATTGGACAGGAAGGTGTCGCGAACCTCCGGCGATGAAAACGC
Organism: Mycena polygramma; assembly: GCA_029449255.1. NCBI lineage: Eukaryota > Fungi > Basidiomycota > Agaricomycetes > Agaricales > Mycenaceae > Mycena > Mycena polygramma. The sequence continues at coordinate 793,500 of JARKID010000025.1, forward strand.
GCCCGCTGCGCATCGTGTCGACCATGCGCATATTAGGCCTGCCGTTGGTGTTAGAAAAGTCAAACGCGAAAGAATCGAGAACGGACCTCCAATTTGAGAGCCAAGTAGTGGGCCCGAACTTGATGTCTGGTCGGCGGGTAATCGCATAGAAATTCTCGATGAATTCCTCGCGGGTGATAGGTGTGTCGGCCAAGTGCTCCGGACGGCCGCTGTACGCGAACATGAAGACCTTGCTCTTTGTACCGCTCGAACGAAGGGCTATGCTTTTGCAGCGCATCAGGCGCCGAGACACCACATTGCAGACTTGAACTATGCGGCGACTCACAGTTTCGGTGCGACGTTCCACTTGTGCCAGAACTGCGCGAAATTCAGATCTCAGTGTCGACAGGAGGATTGAATGGGCGCGACTTACGGCGGGATCGACGCCCTCCTCCACGACTATGTCTCCTATCGCGATGTGCTCTGCGCGCGTCTCGCCCAGGAAGCTCAGGCCCAGCTGTTTGCGCACAACACTGTGCGCGCCGTCTGTCCCTACCAGCCAGTCGAACCGCGTACGCTCTTCGATCTGCGTCCCATTCGCATCGGTCCTGACGATGTGCGCCACGATATGGTCCGGGAACTGCTCGAAGCCGCGCAGCTCGGAGCCAAGCTCGACGAAGCACCCGAGCTTCTGCAGATGCGCCCGAAGAACCTCTTCGTGGACATCTTGGTTGATATTGTACGCATTGGGCTGCAACGAAGTGAAGTTGACCGGAATTGGTTTAAAAGACGGGGCGTCGACGTACGTACGGTGTATCCGGGGTGGGCTCGATCCTCTCAACGACGTTGAGCATCGCGTGAGGCTTAATTTCCCCCGGCTCATATACGGCCCTGAGTGGGATGGGTTCACCCGCCTTTAGGATGTCTGGTAAGATGCCGAGGATGTCGTATAGCTCCAGTGTGCGGGGCTACCCGTAGTCGGGTCAGCAAGCAGCACGTCATGGTTGTAGACAGCATTACCTGGACGCCCGACCCACGAGACCCGACCCGGTGTTTGAGCTCTTTGTCGATGATACGCACAGAAAAACCTGACCGCCAATCGATTACAGAACGTTGAGAGTGGATTGGGGAGTCGGGCTGACCGTTTTTCAGCAGGACTAGAGCCAAGATGAGCCCAGACGGCCCAGCACCAGCCTACAGAACGCCATTGAGATGCAGCCGGCGAAATTCCAAGCATAAACGCACGATTAGGACAGAAGAACTTGAAGAGGCCATTGCCAGTAATTTTGATATCGACACTGTCCATGGTCTGCCTTTTTATATGCAGCAGAGCGCAGTCCAGAAGCTGCGCATGCATCAGGTTGAACGCTGGATCGTATCCGAGGATGCTTTCCGTTCTTGACATGGGCGTTTTGAATAAGCAGGGCCCGTCTCCAAAGCGGGAAGTAAATATGTACAAAGAACGCGTCGCGTCGGGAGGGTTGGCAGTGAGGCCCAGGATATTTACTTGGATGGTGGACGAAATGTGGTTATTGTCACGGACAGTGCACTGGGACCGTGATATCGCGAGTTCTGAAGGATGCGCAAGCCGGCCAAACTTATTTTGGTGGGAGAACTGGAAATGTGTAGTCATCAGGCACACGCGTTGAGATTTATTCATGGACAACAAGAGCGCACCCACACGTTTACAGCAAAATATTCTGGAAATAACGCTCGACACCCTCCGCGCCGGTGACGGTGGCACCTACGACGCCGTCTGGGCGGACCACCACAACGGTCAACCTATCAACTGGCACTCCGTAGCCAGTGTACGCGTGCCCCTCCCGATCTTCCACGATGAGCGCAGAGCTTGCAGACTCGCCCGCGGTCTTGCCTTGAGGAATGATCTGTACCGTACGTACAGTTCCCTCTGGGAAACGCGCAAGCACATCCACGACACTCGCATGGGCAGCCGCGTCGCCACCAAAGAGTAACACAGTGTGTGTGCCGACGCGCTGAAGATGACAAAGAGCCGCGTCAGCGCATCCTCTCCCTTGCAAACGAGACCCGGCGCGTCCGGTGCGCGGTACGCCGCGCGCGCAGGCCCGCCTTCCACCTTCGCGTATGCACTGCGCGGCACCCCCGCCCCGTCCTCGTCCTCGTCCTCCAGCACGATCGAGCTCCCACAGTAATTCACCCCCAGCATGCTCAGATCCGAGCCCCGGGCCCACCCGCTATCGCCTGCGTCTGCCTTGCCCTCGGTGTTGAAGGTCTTGTGGTACAGCTCTGTCGTGAGCTTGAGCATCTGCGCGATGACGCGCAGGCGCTCCGCGCTGTACGTGTCGAGCAGCGCGGGCGCGGCGAAGCCTTTGTGCACGAGCGCGAGCTTCCAGCCGAGGTTGGCGACGTCCTGGACGCTTGAGTTGAGGCCTTGACCGCCGGTTGGGGAATGGCAGTGCGCCGCGTCTGTGAGGAAGAATTTGTGAGCAAGGTGGAAGAAATTGGGGAGGGAGGAATCGCAAACCTCCGGCGATGAATACGCGCCCGCTTCGCATCGTGTCCACCATGCGCATGTTAGGTCTACCGTCGGTGTTAGAAACGTCAAGCACGAGAAGAATCGAGCACGGACCTCCAGTTTGAGATCCAAGTCGTGGGCCCGAACTTGATGTCTGGTCTCTTCGTAATGGCAGAGAAATCCTCAATGAATTCCTCGCGCGTAACCGGCGCGTCGGCCAAGTGCTCCGGACGGCCAGTGTATCCGAACATGAAGACCTTGCTTTTCGAGTTGCCAGACCGTAAGGTCAACCTGATGCAGCGAATCAGGCGCCGAAACACCACTGCATGATAGGGCGGCGACTCACATTCTCGGGGGGACGTTCCACATGTGCCAGAACTCCGCAGGTTTTGAGTCTCGGTATCAAGACCATGAATGAACGCGACTTACCCCGGGATCGGCGCCCTCTTCCACGACAATGTCGCCCAGCGCCATGTGCTCCGCGCGAGTTTCACCTAGAAAGCTCAAGCCGAGCTGCTTGCGCACGACGCTGCGCGCCCCATCCGTCCCGACCAACCAGTCAAACCGCGTATTTTCTTCAGCCTGCGTCCCATTCGCATCGGTCTTCACGATGTGCGCGACGACGTGGTCCGGGAACTGTTCGAAGCTACGCAGCTCGGAGCCAAGCTCGACATAGCAGCCGAGCTTCTGGAGATGCTCCCGCAGAATCTCTTCGTGGCGGTCCTGGCTGATATTGTGCGGATTGGACTGCAGAGCCGTTAGTTGGTAGAATGGGGTACATCGGTACCAGCAAGCGACATACATGCGGCGAATCCGGGGTGGGCTCGACCCACTGCGTGAGATTGAACGACGCGAAGGGCTTGGTCTCTCCAGGTTCGTATTTGAGTATGGTCGGGATAGGTCCGCCTGCCTGTAGGATTTCTGGCAGAATGCCGAGGATGTCGTATAGCTCTAGCGTACGGGGCTAGCTATGGGTTAGCACGAGGTGCACATTGCTAACTGGCAGCATAGCAGTACCTGGACGCCCGATCCACGAGTCCCTCCTCTATGTTTCAACTCTTTGTCGATGATGCGTACAGAGACACCTGGCCGCGATTGGTTACGGGAAGTGGGACGAATGGAAAGTTGGGCTAACCATTCTTCAAGAGAATTATGGCCAATATGAGTCCAGACGGCCCAGCACCAGCCTAGTAAATTCCGCATAGGCCCTGTGAGTACAGGCGACTTGAAAAATCGGCGCGAAAACGCACGATTAGCACAGAAGCAGAGGAATCAGCCATATTGAAAGCCGTAGAACATGGCGGGCTTTTATAGCAGAGCCCCGGGACGCTATCCGTGGAGGATAGTTAAACTTGATATCGTAAGTGCGGAGAACAACCGTATACGGTCCCGCGAGCAAACACGTCAACAATGGTAAACATGGACAAGCAACGCGTCGCGTCAACAGACCAAAAATGGACCAGGTACCCCGTCCAATGGATATTTCGACTCAAAGCGGACGGCGTCGCAGGCTTAATCGAGAGAATGACGAGGAACTACAGTCAAGAACGTGATAAATCATTTGATTGGATCTCGTAGCCCTCTTTTATTTTTTAATCTGTCAGATGCTAATGCAGTCATTAAGTACACGCGTTGACGCTACTTACGATAGTCTAACTATGAACGATAACCCCACACCCCGACTCCAACCCCAACTCCGACCTCCACGCTAGGAGAGCCAATATACAACAAAGGTACAGTATGTAATGCGGACAAGTCCGATGTTCTGAGGCATGTAGTGCGAATGAAAACCGGGAATGCAATGCGCGCGCAAAAGAGCGTGAAGCGACGAATCCCCTAGCGGGATTCGGGTTCGAATTGAATTGGTTGATGTGTGATGTGTAATGCTAATACCACTCGAGGCGCCACGTCGTGGAGGTGGTAGTCTGCTGGGGCGCGGGGGCTGGCAGCGGCGGGGGGCAGAAGGGGGACATGCCTGCTGGTGCTGGTGGGGGCTGGTACCCAGGGCAAGGAGGGGGCGAGCGGGGCGGGGCGGTATCGGAGAGGGACAGGGAGTGGAACGCCCAGAGGAGATCATCGTCTGCGGAGCGCGCCGCAAGCTCGAGCACGTCAACTTCCGAATCACTTTCGTCGTCATCGTCACCGCTGGAACCATCCGAGTCCGAGTCCGCGTCAGAAGGGGCGAAAGCGGGCGCGGGTGGGGTGGGGATGGGAATGGCTATGGGCATGGGCGCCTGCGGGACAGCGAGCGTGTACGCATTGAAGTACGAGTTGTACGTGTATTTCGGAAGGCAATGGGCCCGCTCGGGCCAGACGTCATCCCAGCCGATGGTAAAGTCCACGTAGGTGCGGGGCACGCGTTTCGTTTGCCGTCGAGGGAGGGTGGGCGGGGCAGCCGTCGCTGGTCCGTCCACTGCCACGAGCGCCGGCGGTTCCGCGACGTCTGGCACCTTCTCCATCTCGGCGTTGATGCCCACGCGCACGCCATCCTCAGGTGGAATTGGAGGTGTAGGTAGGGGTGTCCCAGGGACGGTATTGTCTCCCGGTTCACGAAAGACAGGGAGAAGCGTCGCGCGCGGTGACGCAAACGCAAACACAGAAGTGAAGGAGCGAAAGAGCAGCGCAAAAAAGTGGTGTGCTACACAAACAAAGGCTCAGTTCAATCGCCCACTCTCAGCTTGGTATGTGCGATGTAATTACACACCTGCTTTGGCGACCGCCGTTTGTTCTGCGAGTGGAGGGACATCGCGGCGGGGTGCGGGCAGGACGACGCGACGGATGGCGCGAAAAAGGACGGACGCGGGGCCGGAGATGGAGGCGGTAGCAAGGAGAGTGAGGGCCGCCAGCGGGAGCAAAGCAGCCATGGTGGGAGTCTGACAAGAAAAAAGTTGGGCCTGCAGGCGGCGAGGAGAAGCGACGCGTGATGTCACAAAGTGACATCCACCTAACCAGTTGCCGCCATCCATCGATTTCCTATCCTCTTGGGCATAGAAATATTCTGCAGCAGCTGAAAAGTTCAGTGCTCCAGGCACGCTTCTTCTTTTCTTTGTCTCGATTTTTCTCAGTCCTAAATCCTTCATTTCGCGGAGCCGGGAATGCCGAAGAGTAGTCCTGTACAGACGGCCTCGTGTACCCTCGCATAACGCCTTACAGTGACAGGCGCATGTGTCCGAACGTCTGTACAGAAGGCTCAAGCTCGCATTGACCAGCTAACGGGGCTGTTACAGTGGAGATAGCCCTACCATCGATTTCAACTGCCCGTCACAATGGGAACTGAACAATGCAAACAGTAAGTTCTTGTGTCGATTAATTCGTATGGTTAAGAATCGGGGCCTCGATGTAAGGGGAACATCTGTGCGGAGGTTCTAATCTCACAATAATCAACGCTATTGAAGCCCGCGATGCTATCACACTCCTAGGACCAACAACACTGAACCGTCTAGCAAAGGAACTGCTCAATGGAATCGACATTGTGGAATCACTAGAATTCCGGTCAGGCTGCGGGGGAGCTTATTTTGCGGTCAAGGGCATATCTTCCTTCCCTCGGACGAAAGAGCTGGCCTAAGATTTCCTCTGATTCGTGAGTCCAGCGTCTTGCCATGGTCTTTGTTGCACACTCATTATTCAGTTCAGGCCATCACCGTGCATGCACTACAAAGTCTTGTCTTTGGGCGACGAGTATCATGACAAGTAACTCCCAGCAGCTTCCTACCCAAAAGGCCTGTGGATCCCTGGCACCTCCCCAAGCCTGCTTTCTCTAGCCCTCCCCCCGAGTCGTCGTTGTTGCAAACCCATTTATTAAGCTCGCTTGAGCCACCAATCCACCCCTCTAGTCAGCCGCGCCGAAACCCTCTTTCACGACTCGGCTTCCAAGGGTCGAACACAACAAACTGAACGTATCTGAACAACCCAAATTTTACCCCTATTTCGGCAATCAGCAACTTTCTTATCTTATCTCCGCAGCCTGAATCTTATCTTATCGTGAATTGATAACCAATTATTTCCCTTGCATTTCCTCGTCAGGCATTTAAGGGCATTGCTATTGGAGAGTCAGAGAGAAAAAGGAAGGAATGAATAGGTAAGAAGTTTCATCGCCACTGCGATCTTCCCGTTCTTTCACTTGCTTCTCTTCTCTCTCGATCAGTCTAACCAATTACAACCCGTCTCGAAGACGCTCATTCTAGTGGGCTTCGATTTCCGCACCATTACTCCCCAGATATATACAACAGGAGGGTATAGAAATTGAATGAGAGATTGAATAATTTAGATGACCGTGTGTCGATAAGTTAGTAAAGATGAATTAATACTTGTAGTTGTAGATACCCTGCACGGCCGCGAAATCCATGAGGGGGGAGCGACCGCTAGCGGCCCAAATGTAATCAGCGAGGAACCCCGCCCAGATGAGCGCGCCCAAGTTGAACCCGTTGCGGTGGAACTGCACCGAAAGCAAGGGTCAGCGACAGCAAGCAGTGGACCGAGAGGGAACCGTGACGCACAGCAGCCCAACAGCTCCTCGGCGAGTCCGTATCGACAGTCCACAGTTGCACGGCGAGGTACACCGACCCCCCGCCGACGCTGAGCATGAAATACGGCAGGTCGTGCTTGTTCAGCAGCCCCGCGGCGATGAGCCCGCTCATCATCAGCGACGCGAAGAACACGAGGACGAGCTTGATGGAGTTGCCGAAGAGCAGCGCGGTGGACTTGACGCCCGCCTTGATGTCGTCTTTCTTGTCCTGGCAGGCGTAGATGGTGTCGTACCAGATCGTCCATCTGGGAAATACCGAAATTTAGTGAGAAAGACGGGGAAGGGAAAAAGGAAACGCACGCCCACGTCCCGGCGAATAGAGCGAGCGCGCTGTTGGGAATGGAGCCCGTGATGAAGGCCCACGCCATGAGCACTCCGGCGTTCATGGAAATCCCTGCCCGCAGTCATAAATCAGTCTCATTCCCTGGTATCACGAGAAAGCGCGCACCGAGCCACGCCTGCGGCCAATACGTGATCCGCTTCATGAGCGGGTACATGCCCGCCAGGGGGAACATCGTCACGAGCGCGATTTTCCAGCTATGGTCAGTTAGCAAGGGTGGAATTGAAATTTAGAGGAGAGGACGCACGCTAGAGAGTTTACATCGCGCACCATCCACAGCATTATGCCGAGGTGGGCCCATAAGAAGGCGACGGCGCCGCGTACGGAAATTTTGCCGGACGCTATCGGCCGGCCTTTCGTGCGCTCTGCGATGATGATGAGCAGCTGAGCGAATAAGATATACAGTACATACCGACTTGTCGGTCGAAATTACGGTCGAGAATATCGTTCCACACGCAGCCCGCGCCTGGCCATAGACATTAGCGAAGGGCGGAGAACAGCCAAGTAAAAAGCATACTGGGTAAGACGAGTTAGCAGTATTCAATGGCGGCGTACGTGATCTTCACCTATGCGACAGACACGCGCCGATGAACCCACATAGAAGGAGGTAGAAGAAGCGCGGGATAGGTAGGTTGGCGCTGCGCGCCGTCATGGTGAGGCCCCATGCTGAACAGAGAGAGCTTTAGCAGGGTGCACCTATAAAACAGGTAACGCGTACCGTATGGCCAAAAGACGAGCATCGTCCCCGCAAAGAATTTGACGCGCGTTAGCTTGATCTATCTCATCCTCAGCTCCTCCGTCCATTGGACGAGCGGTGGAACCTACCCATGGCTCAAGGGTAGCAACTATTGTGTCGGGCAAAGAAAGTGAAAGGGCCTTGTCGGCGGGGGGAGGGGAAGGAGCGGCGGAGGTCGACATTGACAGTGATTAGATTCGAAAGGACTCGTCAGACGGCGAGCATTTGGTTTATTAGTATCACACATGGCGACGGTGGTTTCGTTTGAAGTTCGGTTACTTTCCCAATTGGGAATGCACGTCCATAAGGACCAGAAATTTGAAATTGATCCGACCGAAAATCACCGCACCGTGATAACTACGGCGTGATGCGGGCTTCAGTAGCCATAGGCACGGCTTGAAGATTGAAGTTGAAACTAAGTACTTCAAGCTTGGCCCCACCGAGCTCAGCTTATTCCTGATACCCGCATCGCACCGCATTCAAACGGATCTGCGCTACTTTATTAGCTACGCCGGCATCCCGCAGAAGATCGTCACTTGCTGCATTTGCCTCCGGGGCTCCGTCGATCTCCGTACCCGACGCGTCGATGCAGGGTAAAAATGAAATTCAGCCAGCCATCGCAACTCCATCAGAGGAAGCTTGATTTCACTGAGGATCATTCACGGTCTGTCCTTGCCTGTCTGTAAGTACTTGGCGGGCGGCATGGAGGTTGAACCCGGGCAATGCATAAAAGGTTGATAAGGGTGACATGCTGAAGGACGTTGACATGATAACGATTGAGAACAAAGCGGATGTTCGAAAGTTGAATTTGCGGACCGGGAAAAGTATCAAAAGAAGAGTTGTCATACTGTGTCATGGGAATCAGACTGATGAGCTTTGTTCCGCCGTTCCTGGACGCGGGTCCGACTAAATTTGAAGGATGCGTGGTGAATACCATATGAGAGCGTTGATACAAACATCGTGAAAATGATTCTTCCAGAAAATACAGGCACAGGCAACAAAGATTCCTAGATTGATTTGGAGGCTTCCCTCTGGAGGAGTTCGTTTGCCCACCTACATAGCCGATATTGAGCTGACATCGAGAATTGTTAAATAGAAACCGCACCGCACGACGCTGGGCCATTTCTTGGCTTTCTCTGCGTTGGTGAATACATCCAGCTGGCCAGGGACAAAGAGCGTCAGATACGGAACGTGGAAGAGGTCCGCAAGCGTCAGTTCCTGGGTCGAATTAGATATTTTGAACCCAAACACCAGGATCGACGTACGTCTCCGGCCAGATACTTGGTCTTGCTCAAAATGCGCTCGTATGCTGCTAGCTGGGTTTCAAATTTAGCTGTCAGAGTCGTTATCTGCGCCTCGTCCGGTGTGAGGCCAAGGAATCTATGCGAAACGTGGATAGATATCTTCGTAGGGTCGGAGTGTCACTCACGGCTTGACCATCCGCTCAGTCAGGATCCCCGTCACAGTCGGGTCGAACGTGAACGCCTCTATGCACACAGCCTGTTCGAAGAGCGCATGGACCTTGACGCCCGCTCCAGCAGCCGGAATGAGCGCGGGCCCCTGCTCAGGATACGCGGCGGCAAGATAGCGTCCGATGGCGCGCGACTCGTACAGAATAAAGCCGTCGTCATCGATGTAGGGAATCTGCGCGAAGGGGATGAACTGCAGCCACTCCGGCTGCCTGTGCTCGCCGACCGCCCAGTCAATCGACACGAGCTCGTACGGGATTTTCTTCTCCTTCAGAATGAGCAAGACGCGCCGCGTGTTTGAGGATTGGGGATTGCCATGAACTATGATAGCCATGATGCTTTCGAGAGAGAGCTAGTAGTCCTGTAGGCTGTCGAGAGCCTTGTAACGCCGCTTGTCTGTCCGAATCTCAGTGATGAGCTGAGTGAGCTACGCTGAGCTGGTTGGAATCTGCAATAAGAGGATCAGTGATCGAAACAGGCGAATCGCTATCAACCGTGGCAGATCCGAGGTGTGATCCGTTTATCCCCAAACGGTGTGCGATCTCTGCGACTTGCAAAATCGAGAGACGCCGCCACCTAGTGACCTACGACGTAACCAACGCGCTTGTCCCAGTCCTAACCGCCATGTCCGACTATCTGCCCCGCACCACGCTCCTTGCCATCGCTATACCCGTAACAGCCTATGTCCTTGTCCGCCTGTTCCAACCGCGGAGACTCCCACTCCCCCCGGGCCCCCGCGGCCTCCCTATCATAGGAAACCTGCTAGACATGCCCAAGGAGGACGCATGGGTACATTGGCTGCACCACAAGGATACCTACGGTGCGTCCTCAAGCATAAATGCGCAAAATAACAGTGCTCAATGTTCAAAAGGCCCGATCAGCTCGCTCACGGCGCTGGGCCGCCACTTCATTATCATCAGCGACACGCAAACCAGCGTGGAACTCCTCGAGAAGCGCTCGACGGTGTACTCCGGACGTCCGACCTTTACGTTTGCCGGAGAAATGTGCGTCAACTATTTTTCTGTAACAATAGTTCTCTGTTGAACTTGAAAATCAGGATTGGATGGGACCAACAATTGATCATGTCGCAATACGGCGAGCGATTCAAGGCCATGCGATTGTTGTTAAAGGGTTTCATTGGTTCAAAATCCGCCATCGTCCCTTTCCAGCCGATTCAGGAGGTCGAGACGCGTTATTTCTTGGCTCGTCTGCTTGAAAATCCGGATGGGTTGATTGCGAACATTCGACTGTGAATAACGCGCTCTGATGCTTTCAAACGATCTTTCTAACTTTTTTTCCAGCACCGCGAGCGCGCTTAGTTTGCAAATGTCGCACGGTTACAGGATCGAGACCGAGAAAATGGACCCCCTCATCGACCTCGTCGAAACTGCTGCGAAGGAGTTTTATATCGCCACCTACCCAGGCCGTTGGCTAGTCGACGCAATACCTTTCCGTGAGTCCAGATTGTGTACCTCCCAATCCATCGGTTCATGTTCAAATGTTCAAATGCAGTGAAAAAACTTCCGTCCTGGGTCCCCGGCATGGGCTTCCAGAAGACCGCAGAAATCTACAGAGAGCACAACTACGCTCAAGTCGAGCGTCCCCATGACTTTGTCAAAAGGCAACTGGTGCGCTGTTGAACCGTTATTTCTCTTGTACATGATTTTCAAATATTATCCAGGCAGACGGCGCGGCGATGCCGTCCTTTACATCGACGGTATTACGTCGCGAGCCCGACGCGGAAACGGAGGACGCGCTGAAATGGGCTGCGACGGCCATCTACGGCGGCGGCTCCGACCCCTCGTCGGCCGTATTGGGCGCGTTCTTCCTCATCATGCTGCTTTTCCCCGACGCGCGCGATAAAGCGCAAGCCGAGATCGACGCGGTGGTCGGGACGCATCGGCTCCCCACATTTTCGGATCGCGAGAATCTCCCTTACGTCGAAGCCCTCATGAAGGAGCTCTTGAGATGGCATCCCGTCGGCCGATTGTGTAAGTTAGATTTCAACTTCAACATTATGCACGTGCTCCCAGACGTACTTACCGCCATCGAAATCTATTTAGGCATTCCCCACCGGGCGTTGGAGGATGACATTTACAACGGCTACTTGATTCCCAAGGGATCGATAATATTACCCCACATGTGGTGAGTCGTATTCTCGTGGCTTATATACACCAGTCAAAATTGCTCATGGTTGAAACAGGCAAATGTCACGCGACACGACATACTATACTGACCCGGAGGACTTCCGCCCTGAGCGGTACCTGCAAGAACAACCGGAGCTCGATCCTAACACGTATATGTTCGGTTTCGGCAGACGGTGAGTCCCTTTTCCTGCATGGCGATTGCTCGATCCTAATTTAGTTGATCACAGTGCGTGCCCGGGGCAGGACTTCGCGAACGCCATCATATACCTCACCATCGTGATGACACTGTCCGTCTTCGATATCCGCAAGGCGAAGCGCGCGGACGGGTCTGAGATCGAGCCCGAAATAAAATGGGGGACGGGAACTGTCAGGTATACCAATCCAACGATTTAGGATGTAGTGTTTTACTGACCCGTTTCGAAGCCACCCGGGGCCGTTCGAGTACAATATTACACCTCGCTCACCCGAAGCCATCGCCCTTATTCGCACAGTGTACGACGAGCACCCGGCGTTGCCCAGTGATGGTCCCAAGCTCTAGTGGTATATATCTCTTTAGTTGGTGTTTATTTTATCGTATACCCACCTCTGTTCAAAGCAAAACTGAGGTACATATACTACGTAGGCCAACGTTGAATGTCCAGTGCAGAAGGAATTAATCTCGCATCCGCGTGTCTTTAAAAGGCGAGAGTAAAAGTTCGATGTGCGTGGCTCGATATGGGGTAATTATCGTTCATAGATGCATATGAAGTCAGCGCCGGATGCTGCACGGATCAGAGGCGGATCATACGGCATCGATGCAATCATGGGTTGGAAAACGTTCAACAATCATTGGTTGGGACACCTCCGCCATTCCCCAGCATGCCCAGTCCGCGGAGGCTGTTTGACGTTCAATGAACTGACATGCATCGAAACTTGTCGGTCGGTGTTTTGATCAAGGCAGTGGCCTGGAGCGAGGTTGATTTTGCAATTCGGGTCGGCAAGAGCAGGTTCCGCGGCACTTATACACGAAACGTCCAGCGGGCGAGATTCAGAGTGATATAAGTCTCCGAGCCCGCCGGATTTGCACCCTTGCGTTGATGCGCTCGAGTGACAATCAGTTCGCGAGCTATCCAATTCTGCCAGAACGCAAATACGTCTTCACAACATCCAATCTCGTATGAGTTGAAAGTGAACAAGATTTGCGCCGCGAATATAATTAATCCAACCGTCGATACGGATACAAACAAGCAAGGACGAATAAAAATATAAGTTAACCGTCAACCGTCAAGGATTATACTACAAGTGAACCGTCATGGATTCACCCGCACTCCACCCTATCCTCGAGTTCTTCCACCATCGCTCAGCCTCGACCTCGGCGTCGTAGCAAAACTGGACGAGGTTCTTCGTGCGGTCAGCCCACACGTTGGCGTTTCCGGCGGAGCCAAACCGAGGGGCTTCGCCGCGCTCCTCACGGAGTGAGTCCTCCATACCCTGCCGCATGGAAAGATCGCGGGCTTCTTGTTCTGGTGGCAAATAAGCAAATAACCATCAAGGAAGAACGATATATCGGACCTGGGCCGTCGGGGAGATGAAATATTTTCTGGTTCAATCGTGATGCGAGCTGGGTTTCTGTCGTTCGCGGGTATCGAAGAGCCTGGTATGCTTGAAGTAAGGGTCGGATCTGTCGCCGGGAGGTGATATGTGAGAAAAGAACACCGAGAGCGGCTGCGTCTTCGATCTGAGAAAAATGATATAATCCAACCACACCAATTGCAATGGTTGAAAAAACGCTTACAGCCATGGCAGATCCCTGGGCGCGGTACGGCTGAAGCGCGAGTTCAGGATCACATATGTTTGCGAAGGCAAAACAACGCACGAGCATGGGATGACAAGCGTCGCCCAATAATGCTACTTTCCCACTTGGATGTACCCAAGTATCGAGCGGATCCCGGTCGAAGAGCGGCCATATGAGTGTACTTGACACCAGTGACAAAAGTTTCTCAACGCTACACGGGTTGAGTTTCAGAAAACGGTGATTGAGTAGCAAACGTACCGTGGCTCCCAGCCAGCAAAATCGGCCCTCATCTGCTGCACGGAACCGGGGACATTGTAAGCCTCCTTCGAGCCTCTATCGGGATGCAACATGACGATATTGTATTCCCGAGAACCCCGCTGTAGGAATGGTCAGATATACACTTCGAAACAAATAAAAATCTGGCGTACTATGCAGTATCCCATAATGTGGCGTCCAGGTCCAATCCAGCCCGTCATTTCAGGATGATCAACGAGGGGCTTGAGATCAGGATCTTTCGCCATTTCTGATGTTGGAATCAGAGCGCGATATGCAGCATCCCCGGTGGGTAAAGGTTTGTCGGGGCGCCCAACAACAATCTCCCGAACCATGCTCTTCACGCCATCTGCGCCGAGTATGACATCAGCCCGAAACCGCCGCCCCGACTCCAGAGTCACTTGGCCAAGATCAGGATCCAAAGACACGACCCGGCTGTCCATGAACAGGGTCATATACGGCGAGGCGAGTTTGAATAGCATGTTGAACAAGTCCGCACGCTGTGCGACGTTGGGTAGGTTCGAGAAACTTGAACTTGAACCAACGTACGTGAACGTGACAATAAGGCGCCCCATATTCTTTGTCCATGGTTTCGCCCCATTTCGTCCAGCCAACTCGGTGTCCGGTTTTGTCTGTGTATTCGGTCCTCAGAATGTACGGAGAAAACAAGCAAGGACAGGCTTACACCGTCGAAATGTAATGGACTGCGGTTTTACCGACGCTTGGCGGAGATCGTTGCCGAGCCCCCAGCGCATAAGCAGGCGACTCAGATTAGGACTTATCTGAATGAACGAGACGGTGAGAACACGCTCATACGAGCATGAATGGCGTACTTGAATACCAGCGCCGACCTCTCCGATAGTGGTCGCGCTCTCGAAAACAGTAACAGTGTGGCCCGCCCGTCCTAGACAGTGTGCGGCGGCAAGGCCACCAAGGCCGCATCCCACGATGATGAAATGCAATGGTATTAAAGATGGTCGTGATAGTCGAGTGGGAGTAAACTTGGGATGAGCGTTAATTGAGTGCCTAGTCAATGATCGCATGCGTACGACTGGTGGGGCTTCGTGCTGAATCTCAAGCTACGCAATGATTAGTTCGGAGGAAGTGAGCATCGAAACAACAACTTACTTGCAGCATTTCGGATGCCATGGATAAGGGAAAGACGGGGAGGAAGGAGGGGTATCGACGCAGTTAAACGGACAAGCATATATCAGTCACAGAATCCAGAGCCCGTACCTTAAGTATGAGTTCGCGTGTAGAGCACAGATCTCCGCGCTCGCCAATTTGAGTGATCGTGATCCTTGGAAATTTGATTTACTGCCGGGCAATCATCCGCAAGGGGAACCCCACGTTACTCCATCATTGCAACCGTCCTCTTTGGGTAGTAAAGGAATTATTCAAGCGTCTAGGAAACGCAAAAAGAAAATTCAGTCTTGTTTCAATGCTGCACAAGACGCCCGCTAGACGAGGCTACGGTGAAGTTCAGACAAAACTGAAAGGGCCTATGCGCATAGTACTTAGGCGCATCAAGTTTCCATGTTCGGCGGGCCGACTGTTTTCGGCTTCGATCTTGGGGATGTCAATCTGCTTTGCTGTGCAGGCCAAGTATCGCCATGTGGCTGATAAGTAACATGCGCCTGTAACGCGAACAGCCGTCGGCTCACACTCCGCGACAATCCGCGACACGGCGACGGAGTCCGCGTAGGTCCGCGTGATGCGCACTCGGGTTGCAATCACGCGCCGCACGGCCAATGCAATATTGGATGAAAAGTCACACCGGGATTCAACCGAGACTGCAGTAGTGCAATACGTATTAGTTCCAAATTCACAACGGCATTTCAACGATATTTCGTACTGGATGTACAAAGACCCGGTGTGACATCATGCCGCTTGCCATTTCAACCAAGCCAGGTAAATCATCCTGTTGTGTGCGGTCTGCAGAAATACCGAACACCGTTAGCTCGAAAAATCGGGTAGCAATAACGTCGCCCGACGGTTAATGCAATACTCGTTCACACCAGGATTCAACCGAGATTGCGAGATCCAACTAGGATCCCAGTAGTATCGGTCAATGCGATGTTGGGTGTAGCCTAGCAGAAATCGCAGAACTGTAGATGTAATTAAGGTATGCAGCCAATTCCAGACCTGTGCCTGAGACCTGTCGAAAGGCGAATGCTTCCGCGATATGTCTCCTGACATTCAGCCTGAGCAGATCTAGACAGGCCATGTTCAAGTTGACTGTCTGTGACGCGTAAAATTGATTAAGTGCACAACGTCTGGGATTTAGACGTACAACAGACATATGTACGAGTCAACCTCGAGAATGCCCGAGGGATTTCAGATCATAAGCAATTTTGAACATAGAAATCGAAGCACCAATGATAAGGAATCTTTGGACGGAGGAGAAATTGGGCTAAGTAATGCATGATAGCCTTACGAGCTGTTCCAAATCGGTGAGTTATTAGGACGAACTTTCGGAGGGAAACTAAAATCATTCAGAATATCAATCTAGTGGATGGACGCTGTGTGCGAAATTCGGGCGTTCTGGAGGAACCACTCACATAAGCTACCACAGCTTAAAAATAAAATGAGAAAGGGCTGCCTGGCGATCTGATTAAACACGTACGGGAATGAAGCGCCCCAAGTATATAGATGCGACGAAGACCACGGGCGCGTAAATGAAAGAGAGAGTATTGTTTTTGGTAATTCGCGAGGGAATTGTGCGCAACGAGTCATCTCCTTGCGGAAGTCCAGACGCCCGGCGTGAAAGACAGAGATGTCAAAGGCGACTTGGCCTTGGACGCCGCAAGATGAGGTGTCCGTTTGCAATGGACAAAGATCGAGAGTAGACTTGTTATTATTACCAGCCCGCGAGTCTAGATTTGGAGGAGTTAAAAGTGGACCAGATAGTTCCTTTTGTTTGGGCACTGGAGATCGCATCCCAGCGTCAATCAGGATGGTGGGCGTCCACCTAAGGGAAGGCTTCCCGTCACGGTGTGGCCAAACCGGAATGACGCGCCGTGTGTGACCGAGTGGCTCGCCAGCGTCGCCGGTCATAGTGACTCGATTGGAATCATACACGTATCGTGCGATGAAGGTTAGAGCACCGGCGAGGACTGCGTTGAGGGCTCAATTGAGGCAAGGTGGTTGTTGGGTGTTCATCGCGGAAGGCAAAGGCATCATATCAGAAATTGATCACATCAATTTCGAATCGGCAATATCCGGCGCTCCGAGAAAATTGAACCACAGTTCAAAATTGAAGACTTGCGCTCACGAACAGGTCGATCTCTACCTCAGCGCTGCTTCCAACAAAATGATATAATCGTGGATTTGCATTCGGTGGAACAAGTACTCAAAAACCAATGGAAGTGATGTCGTAAAATCCTTTCAAGGGCAGAAAGTAATGGTGTAGGCGGCTGCCTTGTTCCCGCAGGTCCACAAAGCGGTTCCACTCGATTCGTCCGTGCGCATCTGGGCACTGCTCACGACGAATCAGCACCGAGGTAGACGCAAAATTGCGTACATTATCTTTGAAGTAGGCGTAGTTGGTGACGCCGGAAGGCGGGCAGGTCGCGGCGGTATCGTGGGTGCCGCTGCAGCTGTTCGGGGAGTTGGCTGGTGGAGGATGAGAAAGAGATTACTGGGACATAAGATGAACACTTACCAGCGTTGCCGGCCAACACATCCACCAAGCACGCACTGTTGCAGCCCACCGGGAAACCAGTGGAGTCAAATGGACCGATAAGCAAAGCCGGGCCTGAGAAACATCTGTCAGCTGGGTGGTAAACTCATGCACCAGAAGATACCGACAGTTGGGACCAAGGTCGACCGGGCAAGACGGGATCGCGCAACCAACGTTGTTGTCGATACGCATCCTGCGTGGAGAAGTGAGTTCCAATTATGCTTGTTGTGCAACATGGAATTGCATACGGCAAGTTATATCTGTCAACAAGGGAGACTTGGAGGAACAGTGAGCAAAGGCCGCATTCTCGATTACATAAGCCAACATACCATCCAGCCAATCGATGTCGGCGTTGAAGTTGAACCTAGATGGGCTATTTTGGGCCCGCGTGCAGAAGAGAAAAATAAGAAGATGCTGACTCTGCCAACGTGGCCGGGGGAACACCCGTGCCAGTGTTAACGTCGCAGAACTTCGAGGCTGATGAGCATCCGTTACCGACCGGTGAATTATGTTGACTTACCAATCCACCGTTGCATCCACCGTCAATGCACGAATTGGGGCCTAGGTTGGTAGAAAAGTCACAGTCGCGACGACCCTGGTGAAAATTAAACAAAACCTCGTTGAAAACCGGATAGCGCAACATACCCATACTCTACCGTCCTATCAACCTTGGCGTCAAATTACTGTACTATTTCGACCGAGTGTTCAAGTGACGCGTGACGCGACCCTCTGAACTGAACACTTTTGGTGTCGGTGACGGTGACATCCAACTTTGGGGGTCGAAATAGGTCGAAAAACGCTAAAAAGTTCAGTCCGGCAGTTGCCGGACTGCCTTTTATGGGAATTTTGTCGTGATTGCCGAGAAATGAACACCTGGAAAAGTGAACACCTATGGTGACGCGTGACATGCTGTGAACACTCGGTCGAAATAGTACAGTATGTCCGGAAACAGAGTTGGGACACTCACCCAATCGTTGGGGACGGTAAACGTCACTTTCGTGAAGGAAGCCGCTTCCCATCTGCATCGCCGGGTTAGTTGTTGGAATCAGAGTACCACCGCGATCTTTCCATACCCAGTCGCCTGCGTGGGCCGCCCACCAGCGGAACTAAAGAGCTACGCAGGCGGCACTTGAGTTTGTTGTTACTTTAAATGCCTTGGCAACACTTTGGCAACCTATAGATGGAATGGACCGTAAATAAAGTAGTTCAACCGCTTACCAGATGGTGAAAGGGCAGGCGTTGTATATGTAATTCGTCGATACACAACCATGAACATCTCGTCCGTTAACAAGATAAAATGGCACCAACCGTCATGGAACGCTGGGCGGCCACGGCCGAAGCCATAGCCAGAGACAAAGCGACAAAGGATTTCATATTGTCGAGGAGACTTTGGAACGACAGGTGAGTTGGTCCAGTGTTTTTTCTGCGTCGCCCTGGCCCCTCATATATTGCGTCGGGAATATAACCCCGTGTCGCTCGGTCCCGCTTCTCAGTCCGCAGCTTCGCACATTATCAACTGTTTGTATTCGGTAGGTAATCATGACGTCCTGATCTGAGCTTGAATCCGACAGCGAAAATAGCTCCGGGATGTGTATCCCTGCGTTTTCGACAGCGAAAATAGTTTTTGGGAGGTGTATTCGACAGCAAAAATAGATCGATTGACTGGTTGGGCTGAAGAGATTCAAGAGAAAGAGGGATGCCCTGATCGGGACAGATTGAGCATGTTGAAAGTCGAACGACCGTCCCAGGAGCATCATAATTCATGCTGAACACTCGCACGTGAGGTACGTAGCACACGGAATGAGAGCCCACGGGTTGTGCAAGATATGATACTTCAATGATCCGATTTCGGTTCAGTATCACAGGCTAAGATGAAGCGCTTGATGTCTTGAAGAAGGCGGAAGGGTTCTGAGTAAGTAATAGTAGCCAAAATACCTTGAGCTGCAATCATAGTGGCATGAAGTTCCAATGCCACAATTGCAACAGGCTGCAAGAAAAGCGTATCACCTTTTGCAAAATCATGGCCAACGATTCAGGAAACCCATCGTCAGCCTGTCAAACCAGGTCCAATCTGTGCTCCAGGTGGTCCAATTCGTTATCTGGGCCAGGTTCTTGTTCGCCACACATCAACTCAAATTTTCAGGTAAATGCCACCGAGATCACAACCATGAGGAAGAAATCCTGCCTCTTGGGGCATACGTATATACCACAGTAGCGATTCGTTGATACCCGCCCCGTTTCTTTGAATTCCGAACATGAAATGTAAGACTAACAAGACCCAGGATCAGAAGCTCACCCACTGCCCCGTGGTTCTATCGAAATGGGCTGTCCTGTAGAGCGAAGTGGTTTGAGTAGTCCGTTTACTTTCAAAAATTCAATTTGGCAGGGAAAACGAAAGATCACGTTTACCGGCGAGCTTTTAATTTGCCGCTGATTTGCCAACCATCCTTGTCTGTTTTTAAATCGATTTGCTCGCAGGCTGTTTTCCAACACACGTCTTCGACCTGGATTTCTTCCCGCGCATCCTCGGAGCACGAGACACGGCCCGTTCGTCAAAGTTATTTCTGGCACACTATTCTAGGGCATGTTTTATCATGACACGGGCCGTATCCGAATAATCTATAAAAGCCACGCTTTTCTGGGCTCAATTCAACGAGGTTCCCCAATCCCCGTGTCTCTTTGTCAGTCATGAAGTTCTTCGTCGCTCTCGCTATGATCTCCACGGTGGCGGCTCAGCGCACTATGACGGTTAGTTTATCAATGTCTTATGGCCTGGGACTCATTCGTAGTATCTGTGGTTCAGGTTTACAACGCGTGTCCGTTCACAATCTGGTAGCTCATCTATACCGCTCACTGTTGATGTTCTTCTGAACCAACGTTTCGTATCTAGGCCGGCGGTACGCGCGCGCGAATATGTAACGCCCGTACAAGCACCAACTCACATTCCAGCTTTTTACATCCGCTGGCGGGACCCCTGCTCAGGCAACTGGGTATGAAAATTCAACTTGGAGATTGACTTAACATCATGGATCTTTGACGTGGCGATTGTAGATGGGCTGCAGACTCCTTCACTGCCGTTACATTCAGCGTCCCGAGTGATTGGGTGAGCATCTTGACTTTTTTCAAACTCGTCAAACTAACCCAGCCCATAGAACGGTCGTATCTGGGTAAGTAGAATAAATATTCTCGGGTGCACGACCAAGCTCTGAATCACTCTCTAGGGTCGTCGTGATTGCGATTTCTCAACCAATCCGGGAGCAACCTCCTGCATCGATGGAGGTTGCAACGGAGGACTAGTGGGTCCCTTCCATCTCATTTCACTCGACCCCTTACCGTCTCAAGCTCTGCGATCCAACGACCGGAACGGTACGCGTCTTCCAGTGTTTCGTTATCATCCGATGTTCATCCTACTCCCTCCGCGAAATACTAGGGAGTGCCTCCTGCCACTTTGGCCGAGTTCAATCTCGGCGCAGGCGGAACTGATTTCTTTGACGGTAGCAATTGGACGTTCAATCTGTTCCTTCGACCTGACTTACTGTATACTCAGTTTCCCTCGTCGATGGATACAATCTCCCGTAAGATATATGTGGGTGATTTCACATCGTTCTAATTCATTGTAGCATGCGCATCGACAACAATGTCGGTTGCGGGATCCCTTCTTGCCCGGTCGACCTTGGTCCCAACTGTCAGTATCTACTGTGTATGGGTTTACCACCCAGCTGACAGATGGTTCTCAGGCCCTGCTTTGCTTATTGGTCCATTTGACTCCACTGGCTTTGCGGTTGGCTGCAAGAGTGCATGCACGGTGGATGCGTTGAACGGCAATGCCGGTATGTGTTCATATTATGCCGCAGCGATCGCTCTCTCATCTTCGACCAGCCAACTCCCCGAACTGCTGCAGCGGCAGCTTCGATACCGCGGCGACGTGCCCACCTTCAGGTGAATCAGTCCATTAACAGCCTGTTGACTGGCTCTGAACCGAAGTGTCACGCAGGTGTCACGGATTACAGCTACTTTAGTCAGCGCTCTTCACTTCGTCGCTCCGCTCTCAATTTGCTGACCCCATTCCTCGCGTTTCCAGAGGATAACTGCCCTGATTCGTATGTCCTCGAATCCTTAGACAGTCAATTTTGGCTCACACTGGGTCTTGATAGTTACGCTTATGCGTTCGACGAATCGAGTGGAACAGCTCTCTTTACTTGCAGCAGCGCGCTCAATGCTGTTTACACGATCACCTTCTGCCCCTAATATTTCCGAGCCGCAGAATCAAGTTGTAGTGCGTTACGGCTGAGCTTTCCTCTTCCCTCGTTTCTCTTCCCCATCTTCGATGTGCAATATCAATTCTGTGAACAAGTCTGTTCCGGAGAGTGTCACCCACATGCTCTGAGTCTTCCAACAAAAGGATGCTCCATACTTCTGGGCCCGACATCATTGGCGGCCTATGGACATAATTGAACCACGTTCATTGTACGTATTTTATCGCTTCATCGTGATGGTCGTACTCGGTTCGAGGTCAAGTGGCTGCTTTACGCTCAGATACACATGGTAGGTACCGGTCAAATGGTCTTGAAAATGACGGGAAGGTGTTCAGATGTAAACCTCGCTAAATTTTGGCGTGGCATAGTCTCTGATGCTCTTATCGCAGCAGAATAAATTTATCCTCAGCGCGGCGTAACTGAGGTCCTCGGATTCAAGTCGGTCGAACGCTGAACGAGTAGCGGAAATAGTATTTCTGTTTCCGTCGGACCAAGCAGTGGTTCGCCTTGATCATCTGGAAACCGGTCTCCCATCCTTCACATGCTTCACTTCCCCCAGGAATGAATGAATGTTGTGTAGTTCAAATGGATGTGGCGATTAATAATATGTATTGTCCTTTCATGCGAGAAACAAACAGTGATCCAAAGGTAGCCTACTACTATTAGGATGCGTCCGCGATAATCAAATAACCAGCACCGGAGAGGAAAAGAGAGATGCCTGCAGGTGCGGAGGAGTCTATGGGATACGTAGGGTCATAACATGTAATAGTCCGTTATAAGCTTTGGCAGATAGAACAGTCGAAATGGAGGGATGTGCGGAATATAACAGCTACATAGTGATAGTGAGACGGAGCGACGAGATAGAGGAGGGACGACGTACGGAGAGCGATGAGGCAGACGATGAGGGCGATGACGAGGAGATAAATTATACCGTATTTGATAATCTGTACGCTATCGTCAAAACGGATGCACTCCCAGCGCCATAGAGCAACTCACTATCCAGCGCCGTTGTCTCCTTTGCTTGATGGAGTACAGAGGAGCGCGGATTTGTTTTGAGGGTCGTAACCAGACTAAATTCATATATGAGCAACCAAGCACGCCAAAACGAAAAGTGGGAAACGCACAAAGGATCGTAGCGTGGCCTCGGTCAGAGTAAGGGATCAGCACGGGCAGGGTAAGCATGAGTAGGAGGATGTGTCCGAGGATGAGGTCCGAGCTCCACAGCGACAGTTCGATGATCTTGACGATGAATTCGCGCGCCGGCTGCGCCATGAGGTTAGACCCCAGGCCACGACCGTACCAGCGACCCGTCCACCACGCCCGATTTGTCTCGTCGTGCTTGAACTCGCGGGACAAGAACACGGAGATGAGGATTTTGTGCACGGCGCGCTGGATGGAGATGACGGCGATGAGGCCCAGGACCGCGTGCGAGACATCCCAGAGCTCGAGGAACCACTACGAAAGGTATCAGCGGCCGACTCGCCAGCAAAAAAAAATCACAAGAAACTCACGAAAAACTCAAAGAAGCCGACCATCCCCACGGTCCCAAGGACATGCGCGACGAACGCGATGCCCGACCCAAAGCGAGGGAACATCGAGTCGAGCATGGGGCCCAGGAGGAGCGACACGAGGAACAGCACCAGCAGCACCACCGCGTTCCACGCAATGGGGCCGAGCGAGATGACCGCGATACGGACAAGCGGGCTGGGCGGCAGCTTGCCGTCGATGGGGAACGACTTCACGAACATGTACGCGATGACGAACATCGTGGCCATGACGACCGGGAAGACGACCTCGGTGAACAGCACCGCGCGCCAGTCCGCGCGCGCGACGTCCCCAGACAGCTTCTCCGACGGGTGCCCGAGCTTTTTCTTCTTGTACCCCGTAATCATCGTGCGCGACAGCCGGCAGTACCCAATCCACGAGTTGTTGTGCGAGCGCGAATTGCCGCGCGACATCCACCGCAGGAACTCGCGGTAGTCGACGACATAGTCGGAGAAGACGAACTGATGCGGGTTGAAGAGGAAGGGCGCAATGCAGAGGGAGAGGATGGAGATCCAGAAGTAGATGAGGTACGGCGTCCACATCGACAGCGTCACATACAGCAGCATGATCAGCGTCCGCATCCCGAGGTAGATACTGGGCCCTGCGAAGCGCGAGAGCAGCGTGCTGAAGTGGATCCGGCTGGTCGCAAAGCCACGGCCGGTCGCGATGTACCGCGCGCCACCAAAGGTCAAGTTGCTGAGGATCGAGTGCGTGTATATCTGCGTCGAAAAGACCTCGAACAACGGCGAGAGCGAGCCGAACTGCTTGGCCAGACGGAAGATCGCCTTCCATGTCCCGCGCTCCACGAGCTCTGCGACCGTGTAAGTGATATGTCAGAACGACAGTTCAAGCACACACCTTGCAAGAACAATGGCAAGAACGCGATCATGAACACCAAGAAGATACTGATGATACACCGGTCGATCCAAGCAAAGACGTTGATGAGGTTGTAGCATCCCCCTTGGCCAGCGATGAACTGCCCAGACGAGGTATACCGACAAATATGAATGGTCGACTTCAAGGTGCCCATGAAGACCACTGTAACGTCCATCAGCCGTCCGTCCCCCTCGACATGACACAAAGAAGATGTACGCACTGGTAACAATGAAAATCTGGACCGAAAAGATGATCAGCATATTGTTGATTTGGAATCCGGGATGGCCATAGTAGAACGTCAGGAAACGGTCGATCGGGAGCTGCGTGCCGAGGTAGTAATACTCGCGACTGAGCATCTGCTCCCCCATGCCCGTCCCGATCTTCGTCTGGAAGTTCAGGATCGTCCCAAAGCCCAGGTCACGCCCCTTTCCGCACTGGTAGTACTCCGTGTGCTTGATCCGCCCTCCACGCCCAAACGCATTCATCCCGGCAAAGATATCCTCGTTCAGATGCAGGCCCTTCTGCGCCTTGGACACCCCTCCGCGCGTGGTCATATACAGCGCATTGATGAAATCTGGGTGCCCATAGTGCAGCTTCCCCCCAATCCACGCCATCGACCGCGCCGACAGCGTCCCGAACGTCTGCTCCTTCCCAGCGGCAAGATCACCCAGGATACCGATATTCTCCGAGAAGATGTATTCGCGCGCACCGACGATGGCGACGGGTGTCTTGTTGTTGAACTCCTTCGGATCCCACCGCGCGTACGGGCTCGTCTCCCCAGCCTGGTACTCCTCAAACTCGCCGAGCACGTTCCGGATCTTGAGACACTCCTCGAGGTAGTTGTCCTGGTTGGCGTCGATGAGCTGCAGGTACTCCCCGCGGTAAAAGATGATCGCGTGGTTCTGGTTGTCCGACTTGCCGTCCCCGAGGATCGGGTTCCCCGGCAGCTCAACGCGGAACTTTGGCCGACGGCGCCCAGTCTCGGGTATGAACTCGCTGTGCCCATCAATAAGCGCAGAGAAGATCCTCGGCTCCCCGCCCTCGCGGCGCGGCGGCTCCTCGTCCAAATACGCAATCTGCAGGTCCGGATACGCGCGCAGCAAAAACTCGGCATTCTCGTGCTCCTCCTTGTTAAACTTGCTGTACCGCTGCATCGACACGAGGAACTTGAACTTGCGCCGCGCCATCCGCTCCAGCTCGCGCTCGAGCTTGTCCGCGTTCGCGCCGTAGTGCTGCACGACCTCGGGGTTCTCCACGCGGTACAAGAGCTTGATCGCCTTGCTGTAGTTCATCATCCCCGACACCGTGCGGTACAGCGTCTGCGCGCGCAGCGAGCTCCAGATCCGCGTCCGCAGCGTAAACTCGGGCGCCGCGCTCTTGAAGCCGATAAAGTAGAACGGCAGGTCGTCCGTCTTGGACGACGCGTGCTTCTCGTTGAGCCCGAACGGCGTCGTATCCGCGCCGTTGAACATGGCCGACTCCTCCGCGAGGATCTTGGTGTCCTTGACAAAGTTCTCCCACTCGACCGGGTGCAGCTGCTTCAGGTACTCGAGCAGCGTCACGCGCGTGTTCTTGTCCTCCTCGCGGATGATCTCCCGCAGCGAGAGCAGGATCTGGCCGTCTTGTTAGCACAGGCACAATGGGAATGAGGAGGAAGGCTCACCTTCTCGCTGTAATGCGGCGTCAGCACCGTAAACGTCGGCATCGCATCCACGGGGATCGACGCAGGGATGTCCGTCGTCAGACTCTGCGCAAAGAACGATATCCTCCGCTCGGCCTCGCTGCCCGCGGGGAAGAACTCGCCGCCGTCCTTGTTCCCGTCCGCGATGAAGAACGGCGGTGCGCGCAGGGACCGGCGCCCGTTCGCGGTGTCCACCTGGTGGTAAAGCAGCTTCTGCACATGCTCGATCGAAAGCAAGTGCTCGCGGTACATCGAGATGATGATCGCGTTCCAGATCTGCGACACGAGGACCTGCGCGCGCGTCAGCCTTTATCGCTCTCCGGAAACACTGGGGAGACGACATACCTTGGGCTTATACTTGGTCTCCATATCCGCCGTCGCCAGCAGCTTCGCGTATATCCTCTTCGGCAAGCGCTGGTATATATCCGCCCACGGCGTCCAAATACTCAGCCCCAGCGTAAAGCTCCGCCCGATACTAAACACAGTGTTCCAGATAACATACCACAGGAACGTGTCCAGGAAGAACAGCACCAGGTCCATCAGGTACATGATCGCGAGCGTGAACGCGACCTGGTTGCGGCAGAGCGCGTTTCCAAACAGGCGGTCCGAGCAGCCCTGGATCTTCATGCCCACCATGGCGGCGACGGGCCGGCTGAACGCGAGCGTGAGGTAAAAGTACGACTCGACGAACTTGCACCCGAAGACGAGGAGCCAGAGGATGATGCTCGCGGTGCGGTTCGCGGCGGGCAGCGCGGGGTACGACGCGGTGAACGTCTGCGACGCGAGGTACTTGCGGCTCTTGCCGGCGACGCGGTCGCCGAACATGCGCCCCGAGGGCACGGTCGCGAACAGCAGAGTCGCGGCGACGGAGATGAAGAACTGCACCATGCCGATGATCTTGGTGACGCTCCCCGCGTTGCCGTTACTCGCAGCAATGGTGATGTAGAACGTGGGCCCGGCGGTGAGTGCGAGGATAACGACCAGGAAAAGGAGCCGGCGGGTCAGGTGCGAGGTGTTGTTCCAGGTGGTGGGGATGTATGAGAACTCGGCGAGCGTCGCGAAAATCATGATGAGAGTCGCGACCGCGCCACCCAGGGCGACCGCACTCCACTGCACTGCGGCGATGAGCTTGCCGTCGATTGCATAGACGGCAGGGGAGTTGTACGCGGTGTAGAAGAAATACATGGAAATGTGGATGATCCAGATGCGGTTGAAGTTGACGAGCAGATGGCCGAACGAACGCTTCTCATAGTAGGTCTTGAAGAAGGCCCGGTTCCAGTCAATACGGTCGAACTGCATGAAGCGCTGAGCAGGGGGGATGTCTACGAGTCGGGTCTGCAGCGTTGTTTAGCACGAGTAAGATCAGAGAAGAGGGAAACGGACCTTGTCCTGGAGAGCAATTCGCGCAATCCCTTCCGGGTACCAGAACAGCTGGTTGACGTCGTCGTAGCCGATGATATGCTCGTGGTCGCGCTCCCTCCGGACAAACTTGCCCTCGACAACCTCGTACCCCTGGTCACGGATGAACCGGTACAGCGGCCGCACGACACTCCGCAGGTACATGCCCTCGGGGATGGGCTCGACCCGGTTCTGGCACTCGGGCGAACGGTAGTAGTCGTCCGCGCACTTGAAGATGAAGCACATGGCCTCTGGGCAGAAGCGGACCTGGGCACCCTCGCCCCAGCACAGCAAGTAGAGCGCAATCTGGCGCAGGCGGTCGTACTGGCTCATGCCATGCATGGCCTGGCGCCAACGCTCGAGGGCGGTGTGGAGGGCTTTGGTCGCCTTGGGCCGACGGCCGTTGCCGCTCAGTTTGCCCTTTTGGGACTTGAGGCGGTCGAGCCCGGGGTTCTGCGTGTGGCCGACGGCGTCGTCGAGGTCCAGCTGGGCGGCAAAGTACCATTTGCGGTAGTTGGCGTGCTGACCGCCGATGTAGTCGGCGTGCAAGGTGAGCAAAGCCTGGTTGGGGGACATGCGGGAGGCGCGCGAGTCGAGTTGGTGCATGAGAAAGTCGAACTGCAAGTTGTTTAGCATTAGGTAGAGGAGTAGCTACCAAGCCGCGCTCTTTGCACGCCAATGGCGAGACCGCACAAGAGGCACCGAAATAAGGGGAAGAAGACTGAGCACTCACCATGTTCCTCATCGAATCCCTCTGGAAGCCAAACTTCTGGGTGAGATCCAAAAAGATGTCCTCAATCTCCTCCTTGGACAGCGGAATATGGCGTTCTGCAGACCATGCGGGATATGCCTCGGGTGTGCTGCCGTTGCTGCCGTTGTACTCGCTGAATGCGGAGGGAGACGCGGTGTGCCGCGGTGCATTGAGTGATTCTGCCGAGCGCTGGGCGTACTCTGCTGATCGCTGGACATAGACATCGCCGTCCGAGTCGGTGTCGTGCGGGGCTGGGCGCATTTAGCGCCAGGACACTGGTTAAAAAAAAGAAAAAGCTACCGTATGGATCATAGGTGCTGTTATGGTCGTAGTAGCCCTCTGTGGGTGCCTCGGAGACAAAAGTGTCGCGGCGTGCGTCGAGATCGTCGTTGTCATAATATCGGCGTCCACCACCGTTGAGAGTGCTGAAGGGGTCGTTTGGGTGTGCGTCGATTGACGGGGGAGTGGAGTCGGAGGGGTAGCCTTCGTGGCTGCTGCTCCCCTGCGGCGGCGACGACATGGCGGGTGAGAAGGGAAGGAGAAGGAACGCCGACTGACGCGTGGGAGGCCGTGGCAAACACAGCCACACACGCCTTGAGGCTTACTCTCGGGGGATCGTTGGGTGTCGGTTTTCGACTTTGCGAAGGGCTTTTATGCCTGCGCAACGGACGAAATACAAGTCTCAACCCGGGCGAGCTCGACTTCTTGCAGACTGCGCACCGGTAATCGGACCTCTATGCCAGACAACGCACCACGACGGTCAACCAACTCCGTCCACTGCATGCTACACCAGTGACCACCGGCGAACACGACCGACGTCGACGTCGACAGCGACCTCGACCTCAACACCGTCCTCGACGCTGCCCTCCCATTTTTCGCCGCCGACTCTCACCTAATCCGCAGCAAGCATCGCCTGGGCTCTCTTAGTCTATTTCTTCTGTTGCTACTCAAGCCAAATTCCTACGCCACTCTCCTCAAGCTGCTCTTTCACTCCCACGCGACATCGGGTCACAAAATGTCCGGACGCCAAGAACAACGGGCAGGTAAGCAAACACCGAACGGCCTTGCAGCTCCAGCGCCCAAAAACGTATACCCCGTTCAACAAAACGCCTCCTGTCCTTCCAGATTCCTAATCAATATATCAACACTTTTCCTCTCCTAAGAGCCCACCCTGCACTGCTTCATCCCTGGTTTTAGTCGGACGCCGAGGGGGAGGACGCGCAGGAATCTGGAGGAGGAGGAGGAGGAGTGTATTAACCGCGGTGGTCCCTACAAGGAACGTACGGCTGCTGTACCGACATACATCAAGCCCAAAATGTATGCTACAGCCATTCTGCCGCCCGAACGATACGACAGAACTAACATTGAGAACTTCTCACGAAACGGACCGTCGCAAACGGGACTTCGGAATAGGGAACCATGGTGTAACTTCACTGTCGTCCAGGCAAGTATCCCGGTCTAATGAAGCGACGCGAGCTACCGTAGGTCAGCCCTCAGTTTCACGGAGAGAGCAGGAGGCTTGCGCTCATGTTGTTGTGAACGCAGCGTTAATTGCTCGTCTAACTGTGTGGACTTGGTGAAAATTTGATTCAATGGAGATTGTACTCAGTGGAAGGCCTATGCCAACGTGTTTGTGTTGCCTCAAACTGACGAGCTCGAGTTTTCACCGAATTTTCATCCCGGCGCGCTACAACACGCTTGTTCTCGGCGCAAAACCAGAAAAAGATGGTGAAGTTCCCTTGGGTTGCGAGGTATGTAGGCTCGAACCCAGAAGACGCACGCACACTTGATGTACAAAAAGGTTTCAGTGCCCAGGGAGCTTGTGTTCGAACTTCGTTCGGGACTTCGTCGTGTGCCGAGGGACCATTAGCATTAGGGGTCGATCAAGCATCGTTGCTCGTTGCCCGAGATGGCCCGAAGGTCATAGCCGAAATCCCGATCGTCTTGCAAGGTCGCGGGAAAAGACGTCGAAGCGCATGTAGGAACTCGCCACCAGTCGCGGTACCAGCTGGCATGTGAGATGCGGTCTTTCCCGAGCATTCCGCGAACATCATAGAATAGGGGTGTGGTGGGTGGTGGTCGGTGTTCGACCGCGTTACACGTTCTGTGCGGTGTTGGTTGCTACTGCTGAGTTCGCTGGGCCGTTTAGCGGTCCGCAGCTTTCTCTCTCGCAGGTTGGCACACCGTATAATCGAGTTTTCGATTTTGATCATAGTGGTGAAAGGAGGAGAGCTCTGGCGCATTCGCTATTTCGTCAAAAAGTACACATTTTTTGGGAATGGATTCAAGCCTATTTTCCGAGAGGTCGTGATGGGGACGTGCCTGTTTAGGCCTGAATGGCTCCACTGCTTGGCCCCAAAGCTCCTTGATTAGGCTAGCGTCTCTTCTTTTCGTGCCGTTACTGTCCGCCGCAGCCACAACCGTGATCGCGAGAGTGTCACCAAGGACCTGAATAGTGCACCACTTTCTTGCGATGCTCTTCCACTCGTTTAGTGTCATTGTCATACTGAGGCATCTTGGGGCAGTGTCCATGTCTTCCGTGGCCAGGGCGACATACCCTCCCATGACTTTTCGACCCGAAGCCTCCGTCACTGAGCTGGAGAAGGCCGACGTGGCGCAATCGGTGCCTGGGGCACTCGTGGTGGCGGAAGGACCAGCGTTTCTGCCTCTCTACCTTGACGACAGACTCACGACGTCGGTGAAGTTGCGAGGGGCTAGGGCGACCTCTGACCTGAGGGCCAGCATCTGAACACCCACAACTCGTCCTTGACTATGTACGCGCTCGCTGAGCCTAGCTTCACCTCACTCACCTCTAGCCCACGCTCCCGTCCCGACTTTGGCGCAGTCTCCCGACTTGGAAGTGGATGACAGACACCCTCAAGCTCATGTCGCGCTCCGCCGTCCGCCGTCCCTCCTCCACGCTGGCTCGGGCACCCCCGACATGCCGCCAGGCGTTCCGCTCCATACTTTCTTCATCCAATTCAAAGCCCTGGCCAGCCAAAAGACCTCCCTTTTGTCAAGACCCGTTTTTGTATTATGAGTGTCGGTCTGTAGAGACTACCGTTTTTCTTAATCCCTGTCATCGTTATTACCTATCCGCACGTACCTCGAACGCCTTAGACTCTATTTGCGCCAGCGCTCCGCGTCCGTCGCGTCAATGCGTGTGCTAGATGACTGCACAATTCGCGTTCTCCGCTCGGCGGCGGCGGCGGCGCTCGCATACGATGAGCTTCAATCTAGGGCTACATCCTTCGAGACTCGCGATATTACCGTCCGAGTGCACTTATCCGGGACAATAGCGGCGCGCACATCTCTTTCACCATCCAAGTAAATATTCTCTCGACGCGACGCGTTCTTTGCACATATTGACACTGCTTACGTGTCCGCCCCGGCGACGCGCGCTGCTTATTCACAGCGACCATGTCAAGAACTCGGAACGCTTCCTCGGATGCGATCCAGCGTTCAAACTGATGCCTTGCTGATGCCTGTCCACATTCTGGACTGCGCTCTGCTGCATATAAAAGCCAGGCCATGATTTACCGTTCTCAACATCAATATCGATACCAATGGCCTCTTCTACAACTGCTTCTGTGCTAATCGTGCGTTTGCGCTTTATATCTCGTGAGCTGCGTACTCAATTACTTTGCTATAGGCTGGTGCTGGGCCGTCTGGGCTCATCTTAGCCCTAGTACTGCTGAAAAATGGTTCGCCCGACTCCTTTCCACGTTGCCCAACGAATTAATTCGCGGCTAGGCGTCTCTGTGCGTATCATCGACAAAGAACTCAAACACCGAGGAGGGTCTCGCGGGTCGGGCGTCCAGGTAATGCCTCCCCGCCAGCTATGAACTTGTGGCTAACCCATACGGCCAGGCCCGCACCCTGGAGCTGTACGACATCCTGGGCATCTTGCCAGAAATCCTCAAGGCGGGCGAACCTATCCCGGCCATGGCCAAGTACGAGCCGGGGGAACTCAAGCCTTCTTCGACGTTCAGGCTCTCCGAGCACATCGAGCCCACCCCGGATACCCCGCACGTACGTGGTCACCCCTTCTTTCAGATAGAGTCCAGTCCAGCCAACTCGATTTCTACTTTTTCGCAGCCGAATGGGCACAATATCAGCCAAGATGTGCACGAAGAGGTCCTGCGGGAGCATCTCCAGAAACTCGGCTGCTCCGTCGAGCTTGGCTCCGAGCTGCGCAGCTTCGAGCAGTTCCCGGACCATATCGTCGCGCACATCGCCAAGACCGATGCGAATGGGACGCAGGCAGAAGAAAATACGCGGTTTGACTGGTTGGTCGGGACGGACGGCGCGCGTAGCGTTGTGCGCAAGCAGCTCGGCCTGAGCTTCCTGGGTGAGACGCGCGCGGAGCACATAGCGCTAGGCGATATAGTCGTCGAGGAGGGCATCGATCTTGCCGTGAGTCGCGCCAATTTACTCCTGCTGGCGATCTCATAACTGAATCTCGCGCAGCTCTGGCACATGTGGAACGTCCCACCGAAACTGTAAGTCGCCGTGAGCAAGCAATGTTTCGACGTCTGACGCGCTACAATAGCATAGCCCTTCGTTCGAATGGTAATACAAAGAGCAAGGTCTTCATGTTCGCGTACAGCGGCCGTCCGGAACACTTGGCCGACACGCCCATCACCCGAGAGGAATTTATCGAAGAATTCTACGCCATTACCAAGCGACCAGACATCAAGTTCGGGCCAACGACTTGGCTCTCAAACTGGAGGTCCGTTCTCGATTCTTGTCGCCAATTCATTCTCTGACGCCGACGCCAGACCTAACATGCGCATGGTGGACACGTTGCGCAGCGGGCGCGTATTCATCGCCGGAGGTTCGCGATACCTCTCAATCTCTCTCTCTCTCTGCTCACGAACCCTCCATCGCAGACGCAGCACACTGTCACAGCCCGACGGGCGGGCAAGGCCTCAACTCGAGCGTCCAGGACGTCATCAACCTCGGCTGGAAGCTCGCGCTCGTGCACAAAGGCCTCGCCGCGCCCGCGCTGCTCGACACGTACAGCGAGGAGCGCCTGCGCGTCATCGCGCAGATGCTCAAGCTCACGACGGAGCTGTACAACAAGACCTTCAGCGGCAAGGACGACGAAGGGTGGCGGCGGGGCGGCGACCTCCGCATGTTGGGGGTGAACTACTGCCGGAGCTCCATTGTGCTGGAGGACGGGCCGGCGGTTCCGGGCGACAGTGCGTACGCGAATGCGGAAGGTGGGCCCACGCGTGCAGCCTATCGTGCGCCGGACGCGTCGGGTCTTGTTCGCGCGGAAGATGATGTGTCGATGCGACTCTTCGCCATCTTCAGCGCGTCCGCGCACACCGTCTTGCTCTTCGGGGGTGACGCGGCTGCGCATGCGGGTGTCGCAGAGGTGCTTGCGCGATTCCCTGAAGGAACTGTACGCACGGTGCAGATCGTTCCTCAAGGACAGACGGCGGACGCCTCTGCGGGTTCCGCCCTCGTCGTGGAGGATCGGGAGGGGCACGCGTACGCTGGCTACGGAGTACCAGTTGATAAGCTGACTGTTGTGGTGGTTCGCCCGGACGGAGTCGTAGGTGCCACTGTGACCGGTGCGGAGGGTGTAGAGCGTTATTTCCGGAAGATTTTGCTGTAGTAGAACATGAATTTGAAACCCGCTTCCGAATCCCTTTAGTTGCCTGGATGTTTTATGTCCTTTGGAGTGAACGTGTGCGTTAACCCCAACTCTTAACCCTTCGCCTTGTGATACTACGTGCAAGGTTGCGACAAGGAATATCCTCTCCCAAATACCACCTCCGCCAGATGGAAATTTCAATACCCAATACAAAGTGCAAACCACAATAGTACTTCGAAGACTCGAGACCCAGGTCTTCACCACAGTTCCCCATCAAACCTAAGTAGCGATGACACCCAAGACTCCCAGCGGCGCGGGCACAGTAGTCTTCCAAACGTCGTCGTCCGTCACAGCCTGCGAAGGAAACTGCATCCACTGCTTCAAAGTTGTGTCTTGGAAGGTGTAGAATGTAAGAGTCTTTCCGGGTTTCTTTACTATGTACGCCGGCCTCCGTCTGAGTTAAAATTGCTTCACATTCAATGGCGTTACATACCTTGTTCTTCCGCATTCGACTTGCCCACCCAAGTGTGAATATTAACATACTCTTTTGTCACTTCCACAGCTTCCTATTCTCGGGTGAATTTGCATTCTGTAGTAGGAATGATTGAAGCCGAAAGCTGACCGCATAACTGCTTGGCCGATCTATCAAATTAGTAGAACCGAGTGGCGATCTCAATTCCAGATCGGTCCAGGTGGTTAACCCTCCCCTCCTTCCACCGAATACAAGATGGACCGGGCCGCGCAGAAACACCGCCTGGGGGGCAAGCGGCCTCGGTACCTGCTTTAGAAACAGGCCAACTTCCGAGTCCTGCTTAACCACACCTCGCCATTCCCTAGGCTCGAACTCGGCCCAAATCCACTCCTTACTATCGCGGGGCTTCCTGGACTTGAGAACCACATCGCTCGCTTTGGGTGTCGGATCCGCCATGTATTTGCCAAGGAGGTGAAGCGCAGCGTCTACAGCTTGCTGCTCCTGGTGTGTTACTCACGGATGATGGAATGGTAGATAACGCACCGCACCACATAGTGCTCCGGGAATGGGACGACGGCATGGTGGGTTTCGCCATCTTCGTCTGGGGAGAAGTATGTGATGGTCAAGACCGAACCGGGTTCTGGATACGACGAGAACGAGTACGAGTACATGCTTGTTGGGAGTTAGCGCTTCGGGTAGTGTAGAGCTCAGCAGCCTCAGCAGTGCCTCAGCTCTCAAACGCCGCACCAATGCCGTTTCGGCACGATTCTGCCAGTTCGCACGCATCTTGAGAACTTGGGTCGCACTATCGTCAACAGGAACGCGACATCATGCCAATGCTGAGCAGCTCAGGGCACCAATATTAAGGAGCAATTGATGAGCACTGGCAATGCGTGGCTGAGGATCGTTTTGAGAGTGCTTGACCCGTTTGAAGAAGGAACCAGGCATCTGCAGCGAATGTTCAGAAGTAACTTACGCGTTCGACGCGTCAAAAGCTGCTGGGACTAGTGGAGGCTTCAAGGGTGAAGAAACGGTGGTTTTGGCTGCTGGCAAAAGCTGTCATCATGATGGCCGATCATTTTGGTCGCACGCCCATACAGGCTGCTCAGAGCTCTTGCCTCAAACCATCATATGCTCTGCATGCCTCCCCCCTCCACGAACCAGTGCAATGGGGGTATCCGAACGAGCTCGTCTAGAACGCGGAATACCGCACCAACGTGACATTGGCACCCCTGAATTTCGCGACGGCAGTCAGCCACCCCGAGACTTTGCTATTTAAATGGGTGGCTGACTCTCCCTCTTGCTTCAGTGCTTGTCCGCTACTCCCATCCGCTCAAAAAAGCAGGAAATGTTTACAGAAAAGGTATGTGGTACACCTTGCTTGTCCTTGTGTCCAGAGCTAACCCGTGTACTTACAGTTCAAGTTTCCTAAGCCCCATGGCGCGAAGACCCCGTTGCGAACCGCGTTGAAGCCTCTCGTGTTGGTTGACCGTCTTCAGCACGCGCAAGACCCAAAAGCGGGTCCAAAGAAACGCAGTCCCAACCCCGCAACTCGCGTTCTCCGCGTTCTTGGTCTCAAGAAGAAGAAGGCGCACATACCCAACGACTACGTCTTGGTCACTGTGGCGACCGGGACTGCTTCTTCTCAGGCATCGGGTCTGAGTTCCTCTGAACCTGCCGTTCTTAGTCCGCCGTTCAAAGTACCGAGACGCTACGATTCTCTGCCCCTGCCGCTCCCAGCCCGCCCCATCGTCAAGGCCGTACGCTCCCCTTGCACACCTCGGATCTCTCGTCCTTCCTCTTTCGCCGCTCCCCGTCTCGAGGTCCTCGACTCTCCCCGCCCGCGCTCGGCTCCCTTCGTCCGCGCGCCCGTCCTCTCAAATGCCGGCAGCACACGCCCAGCAAGAAGATCCTTCGAAGCGCCGATCATCTCTGTTACTACTCGCTCAAGCGGGGTTGCTGCTCCCGGCCTTAAGCCACTTCTTCTACGCGCCACTGCAGCAGCAACTACGACTCCTCCTCCTCCGCCGCCGCCCTCCCCGCCTCCATCCACTACGCCCGCCCCGACGGCCAAGAAGCAGTCCCGCATCCCGCGGTATGTCGGCAGCGCCAGGTCTTCAATGCCTTCCGGCGCGTGCTGCGTGCTGTGCGGCTCACCACAGTCACGGATGGCTCCCCCGACCTCCGCCGCGACGACACACGCCTCTGCCTCTTCTATCTTTGGTACGGCTCCAGACAACAAAGGCGGCGAGGCTCCGTCGAAGCTCACCGCGGAATGTGGCATGCAAACGGATACGGAAGTCCCTGCGCGTATGATGTTCAAGGAGAATGTGGAAGGCAAACACGCTGTGGACGTCGCGGGCGAAACCGGTCCTGGGGCGCATCCGTCGAAGGTCGGGGACGAGGCCTCTTCAAGAGCATCATCAGCGGAAATGGGTATACGGGCAGATTTCGTGGAGCCTGTGGACATACTGCGAGAGTCAAGAAAGGCGACTGTTGATGCCGGATCGCAAACGGAGCCCCAGCAGCCGGCGTCGTCGACAATAGTAACGGGCGCGTCCATCCCATCTCCTCCCGCAGCCGCAGCCCCTCCTCCGCCTCCCCCGCCTCCACCTCCACCTCCACCCCCGTCACCAACGGCGCTGCGGGCTCTCGTCGCCGCCTTCAAGGCCAAACAGAACAAGCCTGCAGCAACCACTACGACCTCGCCGGCCAGCTCCTGGAGCCGCGTCAAACGGGATTCCTCGGGCCTCCTGGACGAACTGAAGGATCGACTCGCGCGGCGCAACACGCACGCGACGACGCCCTCATCCCCGCCAAACCCCGGCCAGTCGAGCTCCCCCGCCGCGCCCAAGTTTTCGTTGCGAACTCGCAGACCGGTCCAGAAGGAGAACGTGGAGCCAGAGGAGGGCGAATTGCAGCAAGTGTTCCGGAATCGTCAGTCAGCGCGCGCTCCCCTCGGCCCCGTGGACAAGAATGCGGTCAGCGTGAAGTCATCCGACCAACCGTCGTTCGGTGCGCGCAAGATTCGGCGCATCGTTGTGCCTCCCGTCGAAGCGGGGTCCGTGCCCTCGAGGGACCCCCGCATTCAAGACGAGCTCGGTCGGCTTCGAGCGCAGGCCAAGGTTGGGGGCGGGGGTGGAGCGATTAAGGGTGCGGGTGTGGGTGCCTCGCGCACAAGCTGAAATTCAAATCCAGAAAAAATCGAAAAAAAAAATCGAAAAATTGGAGGAGAAAATAACTATGTAGAAGACTTTTGTGTTTGTGTTTCTGTACATGTGTAGAAGAAAATGGATTTGAAAACACTTCTTCCGAGTCTCCGAGTCTTGAGTTGCCCAAATGGTAGCAAGAGTTACTTGGAAAGAGTCTTCCCGTTGTTCTGGTATCAATTTGCATTCTGTAGTCACGATTGAAGCCGGGAGCTATTCGTCGAATTCATCACCTTCCCGGATATGCTGTCCAACAAGTCCAAAATCCGCCCTTCCTAGCTCCCGACAGAATCGATATTCCACCCAATACTCCGGATCGTTGTCGTACCCGCTTCACGGACAGCCCACGTCCACCATGGAGCCTACCCTATACCCAAGGAGGAACATCTGTACCTCTAAGAGTTGCGGAAGGAAGGGGCGCATCTCGTTGATCTTCGCCGCATATTGTTGGGCGGGAAATATCACTGTCGGGGGCTCGTCCCAGTGCTCCCCATCGAGGTATATCGCCCGGTACACGCGCAGGTACTCCAGGCGAGAAAGCGCCGCGAAGCTGTCAGAG
Source organism: Mycena polygramma (assembly GCA_029449255.1). Classification (NCBI taxonomy): domain Eukaryota; kingdom Fungi; phylum Basidiomycota; class Agaricomycetes; order Agaricales; family Mycenaceae; genus Mycena; species Mycena polygramma. Next base: position 831,271 of record JARKID010000025.1, read on the forward strand.
TATGCGCTCTTGAGAAGTTGTCGTCAGCGATGGGTGCAGCAGAGATGTAACGAATACGCATACAATCTTGGATTCTGGGTCGAGAGACACATTCAATTGCGTGACGTTCGGAAAGGCCAAAACCAGACACCCGAGCGACCGAGGGCGCAAAAAACCAGCAAAGTCAGGAGGTTCGTCATAGATATTCTCGCCCGTGCGCACAGTCAAGCGGCGGATGGTCGGGCCAACATTGGGTGGAAAACGGGTTGAAGTGAACTGGGCATTTTTACCGGCGTCACCTAACATGTGAAGGTGTTCCAGTCCAGGTGTGTGGGCGGAGACGACTGCTGCACACTGCTCGACAGAGCCAGTAAACGAGCGGAGGCGGCGTAGATTGGCGGGGCACCCGGCATTTAGCTGCAGCGGGATGCGTATCTGCATGTCCATATCCTCCACATCCACCAGAATGTCCCTGAGCGATGGATTTCCGAGCAGCAATGGCATGAAGGTCGCGCGAGGCACGTACTGTTTGCCAAAAAATATCGACGGCTTGACTGAAAGTTCAACCGAAGTGAGAGCAGAGAAACACATCTCATTTGTCTTTTTGACCAGCTTGCTGAATGCGTCCCAAAGACACATCATGGCATTGTCGTCGCCCGTGTAGCGTGCCAGCTGTATATTGATACCAAATTTCAGCGTTTGCAGGAGCGGCGAGGATACAGGGAGAAGGGCGAGTGCTTTCCCCAGTGCCGCGAGTGACCGCCCGCAAGGATTAGGCTTTTCTGAAGACAGAGGTTAAGACTTGGAGAGAGCCTTGAACAAACTTGGAAGCAACACTCACTACCGGTAATGAACCTCAAAGAAAACTCGAGTTTATCGAGGCCGGGAATCCTGACGAACTGTTTGTCGTCAGTAAAATCTCGCAATAAGCCAAAAGGGTCACACCGACATCGAAACCCGTCTCACTTTTGTTCACCGTGGCACAGACCGATACTCGTTTGAGATTCGGAAAATATCCAGGTGCAAGAAGGATCCGCAGCCCCGCGGTCTCTGGCAAGTTCCACTCCAACGATCGTAGAAGCGCCCCACGGATGGGCTGGCCGGGAGAGGAAATGTCTGCGAGATTCCACAGTGCGTCGCGGCACTGCTTCGAATTCCCCGAGAAGGAGACGATCTTGATTGCGTGTATTGGGTGTACGGAGGCGCGCACTTTGCCGATAGTTCGAGTAAGGAGGGTTGATTGGCTGCTAGTCAGTGGTGGGTAGTTCGTCGTGCCGTAGAGTAGCGGCGAGATTCTTGAATAGAATGTATGGGAGACAGCGCACAGACGCGCAATCGCTTGACGGCCAGATAGTGTAGCCACCTGCTCCCATATTTCGGGAGGAACTTCGAGAATCTGACGGTAACATTAGCTATTCTGGCAGGCGTGCAGCGAAACAAAGACGAACAGGATGCCTGTGCGTATCTGACCCATGGGAAATGAGTTTTCGACGATGCTGTTGGGATGCGATGAGCTGCTAAGACCAACTTGAAGGCTGACCGGGCTTACCATGCAGACGTTTTTTGAGAGGTAGAAAGAGAGAAGGTTAATCAGGAGTTTCACTCAGACTCGGACTCGGAGCCATCGCGATTGATCGATTTGAAATTGGATTTCGGAATCGCAACGACAATTGTGAGGAAGTGAGGGCACCCGTCAGACTAGCCGGTGGCCACACCTTCTTGCGACGATGCCGAGATATTTTGAAGTTGAAGTCGTTAACATTTTGTCAACACCGTGGATTTACTGAATCTTCCCTTGCTCAATGACCTTCGTCTTTTTCTTCGATGTCAATTTTCTTCGCGGGAACTTTTTCGGTACATTTTTCACGCGACAAAAAACGCACTGCCTGAGCTTGGCCTGAGCGAACCTTTCAAGGCGTGCCCTGGTGCCCGCCGAGACTCCGAGACTAGTCTGACGAAGTTGATGTTCCGGTGGCAACAGCTTTGTTCAAGCGTTATTTACCTGAGCCTGAGGCCTGGCGGGACTTCAAGTTGTCCAGCGTCGTCTGAGTTGTTCACAGAGACTGCCGTCGATAAACAAACCACAATCATAGCTATGATCCGCTTTTGGACACCACCGCCGCCGTCCAAATGCGGCAACGCCGCATTATTTAAGTATCTCATGACCAACGTTCAAGTTCCTGCAGGAACAGGGGCCTTGGCTAAATGTATACTATTGGGTCCATCCACCAACAGTCGCCCGATGGAGGGGGTGAGTCGTTGCCAGGAGTCGGACTCGTTGGCGGCTCAACCGGCAGCGCGTGCCCGAAATCCGGAAGCGTCAATGGGATAAGACTTTACCGCTCACAAATACAAATACAAAAAAAAAAAAACAGAAGTCGCCCAGAAGCAACGAGTTAGAGAAATAGCACGAAAAAACCTTCGTATCGTATATCTGGTCTATCTGTGTATCAAGGTGAGAAAACAAATATAGTGATGTTCTGGCTTTGGCCTCAGGCCAAGAAGCCATGGCTTTTTGGCTTTGGTACCAGGGCCAAAGCCAGGCCAAAATCTTGGCCTGGCATGGCTTTTGGCCTGGCCCGGGGATCGTTCAGGCCAAAGCCAGGCCAGAAAGCCATGGCTTCCGACCCCCCTCCACATACCCTATCTCATCGAATAAAATATCGAAATTTCACTCACCCGAGCTCCACAGGCGACACAGCGGCTCCAAGGATTGTCTCAGTGATCTTGAAAGTCCTAAATTGTACCGAAAGACCTGTTGAAGAGCTCGGATTCTGACGCTAGAAAACTCTACAAGATCGTACCTGGTGAGTTATCAGCGTCTGAAGAGCTTATTAGCATATTTTTCACTTCCTGATAGTATACACCGCGATTAGGATGTCGGAAAAAACTCAGATGACTTGAAACGTCTCCAGACATCTTGCAAGACGTTGCAAGGTCATTTGGTTTTGGGTGGCTTGCAGCACGGAGGTTAGGTTCTTGTAAGTACTTCCAAGTCACGGCGTGGATCTCAAGGCCTTGCAAGGCTACTGGTGCCAAATGGCCTTGCGGCGCGTCACAAGGTGTCAGAACACACCTAGTCATTCACAAAGCACGAGCACGGTAACGGTTCGTTCCAGCTATCCCTTTTTCACGCGGGCACACGATATGGTGTAAAATGTATATTTGATTGTCGTGTACAGAGATAGGTACACGACTACGCAACAGGACACAGTGCACCACAACAGCGGAGTGGGGGGAGGGAACTCGATGGCCACGATGGCTTGCTCACCTAGGCAGTACGCTCCTGTCAACAGGGAGGGAGGGCATCCGTGTAAACCGTGAACGGGCGCGCGTGGATATGGGGCGGGAGGGATAAGTCCGAGGGTATGTGAGAAGTGGGCTGGCAATGCGACGAGCATAGGAAGCAACGTGTGGGGAGATATAAAGGGGGTGCAGATTAGTGGATGCGAGGAGATAACTTGATAGAGTCCGCACCTCTGCGATTATCCCTGTCTCCACCACTGTCGGGTTCGAAGTTGAGGCTCTGCGGGCCTGATGCGATGGAGTGCGAAGATACTCGAGGATGTGGTGGAATCGGATGCGATGACGGGGAACAATGGCGGCGACGGACAGTGGTGGTAGGTGGTGGTGGTGGTGGAACGAAAGCAAGAGAGGTGGGGTCACATCGTCACAGGGCACCGGTTGATATAGTCAACCATGACGTCACGCTCCACTCGGTCTTCCCGATTTCCCCCGATTTCAACTTGAATGCCTTCGGCGCTCGTCGCCGCGTCGCTGCCCATTCGAAGTCGCACGCAAATATTAATTGATAGAATCTGAGTAGAAGCTGGACTATGAAATTTGAGCCGGCTCGCTACATACTCACGTAATCCTCAATCGAGTCGTGTCCCCCGCTCTCCCCTGAGCCCTTCTGCTATAGCCTGTGTATCTTTTATTGCGACCGACAGTGCAAAACAAGATAAGAACATATGTTTACAGGAGGTATTGGCAAAAAAAAGCTCACATGTTGCAAGTCGTCCCAAGTCATTCCAAGCCCTGCGTGCCTTGCCACGCCTTGAGACTCCTTCTGGGTTGCACCCCTGCCTTGCCGTGGCTTGTAAGTGCTTGGAAGGTTCGGCTGGGCGACTTGCAAGTGCTTACAAGGTCTTCCAAGGTCTCAAGCTGATTCAAGCCCTTGCAAGTCATTTGGGTTTTTTCCGACAGAGCCTATTTAGCAGATACACACCTTGGTTTGGTCGCGGTCCGAATTCCGCCGAAAAGCCATGGCTCAGGCCAAAGCCAGGCCAAGCCAAGCCAGAGCCAAAGAATTTGGCCTGGCCTCGAGTTTTACTGAGCCAAAGCCAGACAAAAGCGGGCCAAAGCCATGGCTTTCAGGCCAAGCCAAGGCCAGAACATCACTAAACAAATATGTAGCTGTCTTCTCTCGACTCCGAGTCGGACGGTATGTAGCCGAATTTCTCCGGCGCGTTCCGATGTGTAAGACTTCGTTTTGCCCTTCTGCCATGTATCTGTTGGGATGTAATTTTGGCTCATCTTGCAGACTCGTCCCGCGCACAGGGTTTTTAGGCTCAAATACTTGTAAAACGAACTACATGGAAGCCTTCCGAAATTCCAACCGACGCCAGAATTTTTACAAACTACTAGATAGCAATGACACCCATTACTCCGAGCGGCAGGGGCACAGTGGCCTTCCAGACGAGGTCATCTGTCATAGTCTGCGGAGGAAATTGTCTCCACTGTGCCAACGTATCCTTGAAGTGGAAGAAAGTAAGGGTCTTCCCGGGTTCGTTTACTACGACATCCACATGAGTACCAGTCACTCACAATGATGGCACTACGTACCTTCTTTTGGCAGGCTCCAGTGATTGTCACTGATACACTCCTTTGTCGCTTCCACAGCTTCCTATCTGGGGGTAAACATGGTTTCTCGGAATAAGGCTAAACGCTGACTGTATAACTGGCTGGCCGGTTTATCGAATATCGTGGTTTAGGATTGTGTCCCGTCGTCATCAGATCGGTCCAGGTTGTTAACCCAACCTTCGTGACACCGAACACGAGATGGACCGGCCCACGCCAAAATGTGGCGGCCTTGGGGGCCAGTGACCTCGGTACCTGCTTTATGAAAAGGCCAACTTCCGAACCCGGTTGAACCACGAGCAGCCAATTCGCAGGGTCAAACTCGGCCCAGATCCACTCCTTATCGCGGATTTTTCTGGATTTGAGGACGACATCGCCCGCTTGGGGTGCATCCGCCATGTATTTACCGAGGAGGGTAAGCGCGGCGGTTACAGCTTGCTGCTCAAGTGTGTTACCTACAGATGACCGAATCTTGAACAACGCACCTTGTAGTCCTGCGGGAAAGGAACAATTGCATGGTGGGTTTCGCCGTCTTTATCTGGAGAGCAGTATGTGATGGTCAAGATTGAAGATGCTGCCGCGGAGGCGTCGCCGGAGTTGGGAAGGTGAATCACCGGGTGTTTAGTCTGCGTCCATTCTGCGTCCATGATTGCTGCAAGTTAGCGCTTGGTTAGCGCTCGCTGCAGCTCTTAAACGCCGCACCAATGCCGCGGCGGCATGATTCTGGTTCGCACGGATGTTTGAATTTTGACAAGAATCAAATCGTGAAGTCTCTCCAAAGCAATTATGGGGGTGGACTGTCGTGTTCCATCTGCATGACGCTATAGAGGGGGGATAACATTGCAGTTCCGATGAACATTTATTTGGTAAGCAAAGAGAAACTTTTGAACTGTTCGATGCGCATGCAAAATCAAACGAGACCGTGGAACTTCGCAAACGGATCGTCTTTGGTCGTCACCTCTGGAATCTCGAACATCCCGCGGATGTGGCTCGCCGTCTTCGCCCCTGTGAGATGCTCCAAAAAGGCGAGTGCCATGTCGGAACCTCGAATTTCAACGTTAACGGCGCAATGGTTGCAACAACAAAACCCCATACCTGCAGCGACGCCCGAACTTGTCCATATTTTCCCGTCATCGTTGACGACCCAACGAGCTTCGGGAATCCACTCAATATCTTTCGGAGAAGAAGCCTGGAGGCGTTGTTCATCGACGAATGTCAGAGAACTGAGAATTGAACGTACCACGATGTGGCGGTAAAAGGCCTTGTTGGTCGTGGCACGTTTGCCCGAGAGTACGCCGGCAACAGCGAGCTGGTAGGCGCCACCGCAGACAGACATCACGTACTTGGCCTTCGGCGTTTGTTGGGCGATAAAATCGACCTCATCCGTCGGCACTCGGCTCTGGCCGTTGGCATCAGGAAGAGGACCTACGGGTTTCATTAGCATAGCTGACCAAGTGAGACAAAAAGAGGGGAGCTACCAGCAGGAACCCAGAGAATATCAAACTGCTTTCCGGTGGCGAGAGCGTCGGCGTAGGTGATGGTGGGGTTTAATGTCGGTCCCACGCGTCCGATAGGCACCACTGGGGCCATGGTAGGAGCGACGTAGTCAATTGCGATCCGGTAGGGTACGTCGCCCATGCTGGGGCCAAAGACAGGGTCATCCGCAGCGTTTAGACTGGCGAGGATCTCGACGGGAGTAATGAAGTCAGAGAGAGTGACTTCATCCGAAATGCAGACGGCGATGTGGAGGGTTTCGGGCATGTTTGAGTTGAGGACCTTGGTATTAGAACTGATGCTGTTAAATATTCCACTGCGGCCAAAGGGGGCCGCAAGTTGATCACGTCGGGAGCGATCGCGGAAGTGTTTAGTTATGGGCACTGCCCTTCAGAAGCGAACGAAACGCGTCCGTCTCAAGTCTGTCTGCTCTGTCAAGCATCTTAGATGTATGTACTTCCGGTCGTCTTGGATACAGCTTCAGTTTTGCTGCACAATTCTTTAGCTGGGGGAGCCCCTGCGAGGAAAGATGTGAAAAACCAAAGAAGCCTCATGCTATTGGATACGCACACGCAGACGAAAAAAGCGGTACAACCCAATCTCGGTTGGAAAGGTTGTTATAGGTGGGCACGGTGCCTTGCAAGATGAGAATCTGACAGAATCACAACTTCTGGCCGCCGCAGTTCGTCCGCAGTCATCAATATCACTGGATTCCCCTTGGCAAGATGTTCTCCACGTGAGACCGTACTGGCCCCCCAAGCGAGCTCAGTTTACGGCGGATGGTCGTGGATGGAGGACGGCGAACGTCGGGGACGTGGAAGTTGTGCGCAAGCGCAGATGCTGTGCATCAAAGCCTCGGAAGAAACCGGCACCTATTTGTTCCGAGTTGAACTTTTTTCCAACCCACACTCATGCCTGGGCGCCGACACGGACGCCTTAGCGCAGCTCGACGTTGGACGCACAAGAAAACCAGAAGCACGCATCTTCAGTTCGGTGAACCGACCGCACCCAAAGATTCCGTCTGGCCGACTCTCGAGCAGCATGGCACTTTCATCGGTGAGATGTAACGTTTCTCGAGTGAGACCTCGCTACATTCGTCTCGGCTAGTCATGGACGAGGACGGGAAGCAGCACCCGTTTCATCTGAACGACGTGTAGGCCACAATGCAGCGAAGCTCCCCAGACTCGGTTAACAAGGGTATGGTAGTGCGACAGTCGTCCCCGCTGGAAGGTTCTCGGAGGACATCTCGCTCGACGAATATTGGATGGTCAAGATAAAGGAGATCCGCTCTACTGACGAGGGAGAGGTTGGCCACTATCAAAGCTACTGCAGTGTATTCATCCTTACTTCAGGTCTGGGCAAAGATCAACTGGTATTACGCACCCCATGAAGTCAGTGAGCAGATGGAGGCATTGCAAGTACCATTTCCCTTTTACGGTGAATCTGAGTCTCATCCCGTGTAGTGACGCATCCCACTGCGCGCGGCGTGAGCGCATCTACTCCCATCATTCAGAAGTCATATCTGCGCAAACTTTCGAGGGTATGTACGTGCGACTGGGGAAATTCTGCAATAAAACTGACTTCTTCGGTAGCTCGGCTGTCGATAGTCGAGTTCTTGGAAGACGATCCGGACCAGCTCTCCATCAACTCTGACGAGTTCTTCTGTCGATATTTCTTCGATACGAACGGACCAAGTTTCTGCGTTCTGCAGTGCACAACATCCGACGCCAAAGCTCCCATCCGCGAAATGGAGCAGGTCTTCAGATGTAATACGTGTATCTGTGGCAAACCTTACAATCCGGAAGACCCACGCCCAGGCCGGGTCATGCACTGGTGCCCGCGGCCTGAATGTCGACAGGCCTATCACCGCACCTGTTTAATGGACACCGCTCATTACGCGGCGATGGCCACCCAAAAGAGTCGGGTCTGCGCGCGGCTTGCGAGCTCTGCTGATTCCGACGATCCTGTGGTACTGCCGGACAATGACACAGTGTTCCAGCTTCCGGAGCGGCTGTTGAATTTGGCGGCGCAACCAATGGTGCGTGGGGGCGTGCACGGCATCGCAGGAAACGTCGTGATCGTCGTGCGTGCGCGGCGTCTGGTGTATGCCGCATTGGGTGTGCTTGAATCGTGTTCTCAGTTTCTCTCCGGGTCGGAGCAGCCTCGGATCGTCGACGCGGAGTTCGGTTTTGACATGTACTTGGACCAGTGGGAGGCGGAGGGGGAGTTTGCATCTTGGGAGGAAGCAATAGTTGAAGAATATACGGGCAGGAAAGAAGGAATCGTTGTCTTGATTTGTCCGACTTGTGCAGGGGCAGTATGATTCTTGGGGGTAAATCATGTTTATTTTCCGCGTGTCAATCTCGCTCACGTGTGGTATCATAGCTTGTGAACTCCCCCCAATAGATAAATACTTAACTTGTACAGATAACTTGTACATAAACGACGGTTGGCCTGGAACTCTAATTTGAACCATGGGAACATACATATCCCAGACGAGGTGGTTGAAATGAGGATATCTGGGATTATAAAATCAGGAAGATATCCTCCAAAATGGATGCACTCTGTGCAAACTCTAACAGCTAGGCCACAATAAACGGATAACGTGTAAATACACAATGTTGAACTGGAACTCTGATTTGAACCGTGGGAACATAAGCCCAGACCAGGTAGGAAATTAGAAAGCAGGGAAACGTCCTTGAGGGTGCATGAATGCGGTCTACGGAAGAGTACATATGTGTATGCTAACCAAAGCAAGAAGTTATTGAGCTCGCCAGGAGTCGAATCTGCCCAAGGTTCATCATCGAAATTTTCAGAAATGGCAGTTTGATTCGGCTTGGATACCAATGACACAAGATGCCCGGGTTGATAGCTCCTTCAACGGGCCTTCGAGCTGGTAGTAGGTGCGCTGATTGTTAGATGAAGGTTCAGACAGAATCGTGCCGGTTGTAAACGCTGGCGACAGCCAGAGACGGAAGCCGTCTGAAATCAATTGGTGTCATGTACATATCGCATGAGGTTTCTGGCTCATTACACTCTATAGCCTCCACGACGGTGACGACGCTACTCAGCTCAAGACGCGAGCATCGGCTCCGCACCCCTGCGCGTCTGAGCATCGCTTTTGAGTACACGCTGACCGAGCCCCCGGGCATCATCGACCGGCATGCCGCATAGAATTAGATATTTAGATTGGTTGTTTAGCACTTACAATCGTCGCCCATAGCGGCTCGAGCACTGTAACAAAAGGTTGAGGCTCAAAGTGAGCTTTTCCCGAAGAGTGGTGGGATCCGCCGCCGATCCGGAGAAATTGATTTTGCAGCGGCGGCCTTTTAAAGCGCTAGCCATCCAGATGGAGCAAGTTGTGATGTTCCTCCCGCGAAAGTGAGGTCAGCGGCGGCCCGCAAGTTGATATGTATCGATCCAGAGGTTCCGGATTTTCCAGTGCACGGTTTCTTTGACTGTTGTAACTGTGCGATGCGGTGTCAACAATCTGCATTGTCGGTCTGGCAATATCCGAGGATCTGCACAACTGGTTGGCGGCCGGGTGAAAGTCGGGAACTCAAGTGACCGATCGCGAAAAGATGGGATCAATTTTGCTGTGCTGCAATTGTTGATGTTGGCGCTGAAGGGAAGATGCGAGAAAGATGCGGGAGCGTTCTTGTTCCTCTTCGCCTCCAGCGTGCGTCGATGAGCAATGTCCACGACGGTGCCCCGTAGGATTGTGGTCGACGACACCGACTCTGCCATTTCATACGGATCGACTGGATGGTTCGTTGCTGACTCGACAAAGCTCAATACTATCGGGAACTACGGTCCCATATACAATGGTGAGACTACTCTCTCAACTGCGGGAGTGATACTAATTTTTCTCTATCTAGGTACCTCACACACGACAATCACGAACGCGACGCTCAGCTTTCCTTTCAACGGTGCGTCTGTTAGCTTACAAACTGACATTTCTCATCCAATCACTGCAGGGACCTCGGTCAGCGTCTTGGGAACCATAGCGATAACCAAGGACGCCAACAATGTCACCGACCCCACCTGGGACTGCTTTGTCGACCAGATAAAAATTGAAAACCCCAATCCGACCTTTCAATTCGGGGAAAACAATTGGATGTTGTGCGACCAGTCCCAGATCGCGTCCGGTTCCCATGAATTGACCATCCAGGTCTCTTCGAAGGGGCAGCCGTTTTATCTGGATCAGATAACTTACACGCCATTGCCCAGCGTCAATTACGACGCCGCGGTGCTAGAGTACCCGAATACGGACCCTGCGGTCAGCTTTGGGACCGGGTGGCAGCCATGGGGAGTACAGAATGTCACACAGCAGACTGGAGCCCAGGTCGCGCTCAATTTCCATGGTGCGCAGGTCCGCCATATTTTTCACGTATGTCTTTTCATTGCAATTTACAGGCACTGCGGTTACTTTGATGGGCTATATCCCCACCGAACTCCCGCACAATGCGACCTCCGCAAGTTATACGATTGACGGCGGGGCCCCCGTAGCTTTCTCGCTGAAGGGGCTCTCCGCACAAAGCCCGACGGTGTACAATTCCGTGATGTTCACGACAGGTACATTGACCCCGTCCACCCACAATCTCGTTGTCACGTACGCTGGGGATAGCTCAAAAACACCACTCGTTGTCGGGTCATTTTATGTAACAAATGCATCCACCCCTTCCGCTCCTTCCAGCACCTCTTCTACTCCAGCTAATTCACCCTCGTCCGACGCCTCGACCTCCAACGTGACGACGAAAAGCTCCTCCCCAGTCGGCGCCATCGTCGGAGGTATCCTCGGCTGCCTCGCTCTTCTCGCCTTGATCACCGGCCTCGTCTTCTGGTGCCGGCGGCGACGACGGCGCGAAGCAGAGAACGTCCGACGCACGTCCGCCAACCCATTCTTGACGCCGGCCGCCGACGCAGCCCCCGTGAGCGTCGCAGGTGCGCAGTACTCGTACGCCGCCGTCCCCGGCGAGAGCCACGGGCACCCGTACGCGTACGCGCAGCCCGAGACGCACGGCTCGCCCGCGACCGCGACCAGCGGCTCCGTGGTGGAGTACCCGTACATCCCCCCGGGCGCGTCCACCGCCAGCAGGTCGCACGCGCACACGCCCAGCGCCAGTGCCAGCGCCAGCAGCGGCGCGTTCGACAGCTCCACGAGCATGTCTGCGCGCGGCGCGAACCTCGCGGGTGGGGCGTACCCGCACACCCCCAGCAGCAGCGGCGCGTACGACAGCTCCACGAACCTCCCTGCGCGTGGCGCGAACGTCGCAGGCGGCGCATACACAGCGTACCCGTACCCCACGTCTGTGCCCTCCGACGGCTCGGTCCGCTCGCGGAAACAAGAGCAGGAAGCGCTCGCGTCGGCGTCGATGTCGATTCCCAGTGACGCGCCGCTGACCCCTCAGCGGCGGGGTCTGCCGCGGCCGATTGTGCTGCATCGGCACGAGGACAGCGGGGTGCGGTTGCAGCCCGCACCGCCCTCGCCGATGTCGGAGCCGGAGATCGTCGACCTCCCGCCTGGGTACAGCCGGGACTAGCTGGACATTTTCTTGATTGTATATAATGGATGGACTTTGTTGGCAGATACCTGGTACTATATGCGTGTAAACCTGTTTGTAATCGCTCTGCATTAATGAAAACAGTTGCGCCGCCTGTTGTGGTTTGTCCATATAAGTAGGAGGAAGATGACTGTCGTCTTCCTTCGAAGGATTCCTGACCAGGGACTGTAAAATCCGATAGGCTGCGCTCTTTGATGAGGTGGAACGTTGGGACGCGTGAGGAGTGCTGCGAAGATTTGAGCACACCTCAAGCATAGCTGTTTTGCCTGAGCAACTAAATAATGATTATCTCTCCGGTTTATCTTTTGTTCACTGCAATTGAAACATAGGTATCGAGATGTACTACTAGTATACCTTACAGACACTTTCCTCCCAACCCCGGAAACCCAGATTCAAATTTCAGACATCGTACCATTCAAGGGCCCGCCAACTCGTCCACCGCGCCTCATATGCATACTCCCGCTCGAGCTCAGTCCCTTCCGGTAGAAACCTCGCCCAACGTAACCTCTCATCTTGCGGGACGTCCGGGAACGACTGGGGCATAGATAATAATTAAATTCCGCTCGCAATGACCCGATTCAAGTTGAACATACCTCGAGCCACCTCAACACGTCGTAAATCTCGCTCTCTGTTGCGATATTATGCTGGCTGTCGTCGCGAGGTGCAAAGCCGGCCAGCTCACGTAGGAGCTCGGTGGATGGCGGGGATGACCGGACGTAACGTCCCCATTCAAGCCAGTAACTGAGCGATGTTGAAAAAATCGGAATCGGACGAGAGTTATTATGCTCACCCAACGACTTCCATGGGTATCGTCCCTATGTATGCGGCCTTCATTATGCGGATGCTCTGACGCGCGAGATCCCGAAATACGGTCGACCATGGGACTATCGCTCTTGCAAACCCTGGATCTTGCAGAGACGTCCACAGCTGCATCAACGCCGTGTCGTTCCGACCAAAGATCGGGCGCAGCGCACAGACGACGGCCTGCAATTCCTCCCAAGAAACATCTAGCAAAACACGGAACTGGAACAGCGGCGTCAACGCCGGCAACACCATCGAGAATCGAAGAAGACGGATAAGTTGAGGATGGCGCAGTAAGATTTCCCGCTGGGCACCCAGCTCCGAGGCGGCGAACATGGCGGGTTCCTCGTCGAAATCAAAATCATTCACGTTGGAGTGGAAGAAGGCCATGTATGAGTAGTCCTCCCAGAGTTGTATGGCTTGTGCCGGACGCGGATGCATTTTCTGTGAGGGATGAGAGCCGAAGGTTCAAAAATCACAACAAACTCACTTTCAACCACGCCAATACCTTGGGGCCCTCTTTCTCGAAAGTGTAGAGAGAGCCGAAGAAAAAATCAGGGTTGATGCACTCGACTAGGGGTAGTAAATCGGCAGATGGATAAGACGAAGTGACATATTCAACCATCGCCGCTAAGTGATTCCTGAACCAGCCAGTCAGCTATTTGTAAATGAATGCGGTGACGCTTACCATGCGACATGTCCCGCGCGGTTGACGCGCGGATTCTGGTGCACGTATGCCAGTGATTTCAGGATGCAGCGCACCAGGTACATCGAGTGTGCAACGCTTGAAACGCAAAACGCACCCGCTCTCGCGGGGTCTACCAAAAATTCGAGGAACGAGGAATGTTGCACGGTGATGACGCCGTCATCCGAAGCCGGTGCGTTCAAAACAGAACGGACGCGACGCAGCAGGCGCCGAAGCCGCCCGCTTTTCATATGAAGGAGCTGTTCGACGTGAAGGAGAGGTAGATCAGCAAAGTTCTTGGTGGCGAGGATGTGGAGGAGTGCGAGCAAATGGACGTGCGATTCCGTAGGGACTGACGCCAGAATGTGAGTGTACAGGTTGTCAAGAGCCGAGTTGAGATGATTATATGGCAGACTCGCGACGGCGGCTAATCGCTTGGTCGGAGAAAAATGTGTGTCGCCCAAAAACCTGACGAGTGTGAATGCATACAAAAAGCATCCGGAGGAAGCTTCGACGAGTGCGTCGAGTACTTGAGCTGAAAACCAGGGAACTACGCCGGAGAAGTCAGGACTGTTTTCCTGGATCCGGCCCAACTCAGCCAATAAATACGATCGAACATCGTTGCGCGATCGTTCAACACTGAATGATCGCCATAGTCCGCCGCAAGATTGGGTAAAAACTTGAGAGACGTTGTTTCCGAATCTAGTGGCGATGAGGATTCGGAGGGAAGATGGTTGGATTTCGACAGCGTTGCCCAGCAAGCATAATATCTCTCGCTGCACATCGTCCGCGAATTCGTCCAGTCCGTCGATGATCAAAACCAGCGGGTTTGGAAGCATTATGTCTCGGCATGGCTGCAGAATTAGCTCCTGAAGCTGGACGTCCATGGCGTCCCTGACAATACCAGGATTCTTTCTCACAGCCCGCGATATTGACGCTCGTAGAGGTGGGATGTTGATCGCCAGTTGATATGCGATAATGCAGAAGAAGGCCCTTGCATTTTTCTGAGGCGAATGTGAACGATGAAAAACGAAGCTCGCTCCAAGACGGCCGGCGGCATGCAACCGTTCCGCAAGTGTCCCAAAAATCGCAGATTTTCCAACGCCGACAGGCCCATGGACGCAAAGGATCCTGCCGGTGCTTGCAGAGTCTGTGGCCCATCTGTACAGAACCGCGAGCGCGTCCCTTCGCGTTTCTATATGACACGCTGAGGGTGTAGAGGGAACGGGACCAAAGGAACTAGCGCGACGCAATATATCAAGACCTGGATTCACGGTGGGATTAGTGTTGAATTTTTTGAAGAAAACGACAGTCATACCTATTTCGCGACGAACTCGAATGTGCCCTGCACTATGAGCCCGAAAGAATGTACTGATATAAACGTTTGCGGTCGAGACAAATGGGATCGGAATCCATTGTGAGCGATTGCCAGAGATATCATCACTTTCCGCGTGGTGTGCACTGGGTGAAGAATATTGTGGCGGCGGGAGCCCGTAACCTGGAGGGCAGGGAAGTGCGACAGGAAAACGACCAAGATCATGGTACGTCGGGTAGAAACTTGGAGAAGAGGCATCTGCGGCGATCATGTGGGCAAGAGATCCAGGAACATTTGGTTAGAAAATGCACCTGATGCTGCTAAGCCGCTGGATACGCCGTCAGACTTCAGCAGATCCGACTCCTCGCTAACATTGACAGTTTCCCATGGGCCGAGGGCAGCCTTCAGACCGTCCAGACCGTCGTCGTTCTGCACGCCATAGGTGGATTTGTGTGGCATGTTGCGCAGATGGGAGGGCGGGCGGCAGGAAGCTAGCTGGGAGTGGATTGCCCCAGCTGCTTATCTCTGTATTGAGCGCTTATATCTCATACAAGCGTTGCAGACTGGAGTACGTGATTACGGTGGCGCCAGACGAAAGTCGCGAGGCGTCGAGTCATTCGGCCATATCTTTCAGAGTATATCCTCGGCATCGGTGGCCACAGAAGGGCTTGAAGGGGGTGTCCTCGTTGCTACGGGTCGTCAGCCGGTTCCAGTTCCAAGTTCGTACTGCCGTTCTGCTGCCCACCACAACTTTTAAGTTTCCTAAATCACAAGAGCCGGAAGCTTCAAGCCACAGATGATTCAGCAGAAGACTAATATTGTCTCATCCGATATGCATGAATACCCCTCCATCGCCCTGAGATCCTGAGGGAAATCGGTTGTTTTCCTTTGGCCCAAGCTGCGTTTCGTGATTCGACATGTGGCAGTGTTCCTAGTGCTTCTCGATCAAAGCGGAAAGCAGACTGCGAGTCTTCAATTTCGGGAAGTAAAACAGTAGCAACACGCGGTCTGGGCGAGGTTTGAGTATAATCCGTCATTAAAACGTAGTGCGCAGAAGAGGATGTGCGACTACTCAATGTATTGTACATTACCCCGGCTTGGGTTCTAGTCATCGCCAATAAAACCACCCACAGCGGTGATGCCATTGACGAGCCGTCGATAGTCCTTCAGCAGCTCCGCAACTTCAGCCAGTCGCAGGTCGTCCGCAGCGCAGTCCAGGAAGCGCGGATTGGGCGGCGCTAGGCGCAAACCGAGGATAGCGGGCGAGCTGGGCCGCGAGGAAACGGGTGTGTCGAAGCGGCTCGTGCTGGCTAGCAGTGACTCCCGGCGCGGCGGCGGCGACCCCTACAAATCCATTAAGTTACTTTAAACGAATAAAATCGTCCGATAGTCGGGGACGTGCCTTGAACCCCGCCAGCCCGGAGACGTGCGCGAGGCGGTCAGAGAGGGTCTTCCGCCCGGCACTCTGCCTGCGTGCGGCACCCCTGCCCTTGCTGCGTTGGCTCATCATGCTCTCAAAGCTCCGTATACTCCGCGCGTCGTGTGAACCGCCCTCGTTCTCGTAGTACTCCTCTTCCTCCTCCTCCTCCGGGCTCTCCCTCTCCCCGCCGTCCGACTCGTCCTCATCGGAGCCTGCATCGCCGCGCACGCTGCTAGGGCGGGAGACATCTTTAAGCTCCTCCTCCTTCTTCTCCTTCTCCTCTGCCCGCCCCCCGATACTGATGCCCCCGATCGAGAATCCCGTCTCACGCCGTAGCAACCCGAACCCGGGCCTCGGCGGAAAGTTCCAAGGCGCGGAGGACGTCGTGCTGTCGAGCGGCGGCGTCATGGGCATCGGGCTTCCGGGTAGTAGTTGCCGCAGCATGCCGAACGACGAATCGACGACGCCAGTCACGCCTGTGAGCACGCGACCCGCACCGTCCGCGAGCGTGTCGACCTGCCGTCGCAGAAGCCCCGTGCCGTCTTCTACGAGCGACAATGTTGGCGGCTTCGGGCTATTGCGGGGAAGGGGGATCGGCGTAAGGTCCGCGGAGCTGGTTGGGTGAGTCAGTTAGGACGAGATCATCATTTAAGGTTGTAATTAACCTGATACCGCTGTCGCCCAGCCCAAGCGCCTCGAGATCGACGTTCTCCAGAAACTCGGCGGCAGCCATTAGGTTGACGAGGCAAAAGGCCTCCTCGCCCTGTGCGATGCCCGACGGCGTCACACGGAAACGTTGCGTGTACAGCAGGTGCGAGACGAGGCGTGGAGGGTTTGATTTGACGACCGCAAAGATGATCAATGGCAGAAGGACATCGGAAGACACGGGTGTGCGGGTCCGGACCAAGGACGGGGGTTCGTTGTCTGATATGGATGGGTCTCCATTGTACGAAGGCGGGAGGGGCACAAGCTCGGGGCGAGCAGGGCTAGCATCGGCGGAATCTGGTGCTGCGGGATGGGTAGATTGGGTTGAGGTGCGCGCCAAATCAGCTGGCGGGTCAGGTAGCACAAGCTCTGAGTCAGCAAGACTGCCATCGGCGGGGTCTGGGGGCGCTGGATGGGTCGACTGTGTTGGCGTGGGAGCCGTATCAACAGTGGTGTCAGTTACGGAAACCGATGGAGGAGGCGTCAGAGGGAGGGGGGCTGGAGGCCCTCGTCTAGCTCCAGACCCATTTGTAGATACAGGCGACGCAACCGATGTGTCTGACAATATATTCGGAGGTGCGATCTTTCTGGATGATGCTCGAGCGCGCTCTTCTTCCTCCGTCAGTAGCCGAATCGGAGGAAGCCTTGAGAGGCCCTCTGAAAACGTTCAGTAAGATGGAGTAGAGCCGGGTGTAAGACTCACCGATGACTTCATGGTGAGCTTGAACCATAGTAGCCGCCTTTTCCGCGGGGCTTTGATGCAGCTCCAGGCTGGAGAGGACTGTAATTTATTTCAGCCTCAGGTTTCGGCTGAAAAGAGAGCTACATGAAACGTACTTTGGCCGCAGGCCTTGACCACGCGGTCCAAACCCTCTGTCGCCGCGGACGGTACGTCCACACCCAGATGCTCAAGATTGAGGTCAAGCATATTCAGCGCTGCCACGCGACTAGATAATGCTTGGTCGTGTGAAGCATCGTCAGACGACGGTGGTGCAAATAGTCTGGAAGAAAAACTGAGTGTACCATCCACCACAGAGAATCACAATACTCACCTGTCGAAAAACAATACACAGATTGCGCGTTCCACGCAGCCAAGCACCTCGGTGACCCACGCTTCCTTCTCCTCTTTGCCCTTCTCGTCCTCGCCATCATGGCTAGCCTCGCTTGCCTTCCGCCTCCCGCTCCCGGCGCGCAGGTCCTCCTCCAGCTTCGCATAGAACCCTTGCACCATGTCACCGGTCTCCTCCGGTAACATGCCGGCGAGCGGGTCGCCAACGACGTAGTTACTGCCGACTACGGCACCCGCGCCCTTGTCCCCAGCGGTGCCGCGCTTTACGCGCGCAAATGGATACCATGGTGCGACGAACGCGTCTACGCGCTCCGCGACCCACGGCGGCGCACCACAAAGCGTATGCAGCTCGGCGCGCAGCGCGCGGTCGATGGAACGCGCGGCATCCTTGCGCACAATGTGCCGAGCCAGAGTGAACGCAGGAACGTCGAGCGGCTGCTCAGATGAGGCAGCCTCATGGATCGACGCCGGGGGTGAGGCTTGCTGGGTCGGCGGGGGCTGTTTCGGATTGTGAGAGCCAAAGAGGGAAGCAAAGGGATTCGGCAGGCGAGAAGGCAGAGATTGCCCGTTGGCGTTGCGGGACAGGTTGGGGCGTGGTGGGAGAGGCGGAGGCGTGCGAGGAGGTAGAGGAAGGGACGCGGTGTAGGAAGGAACGCCGAACATGGGATATGGGGTCGCTGTTGGTAAGTGGGGAAGAGGAGCGAGGGTGGCAAGCGTAGAAGAGCGGGTGACTGGGGAGAGAAGGTCTAGGAACGTTTTCGAGGAAGGATGGATGGTTGAGCGCAGGGTCAACGTGTTGCTGTACATGATTAGCAACGAGAATCACAGCAGCTCAAGGCGCTCACCCGTCTAGAGTTCCCCGTAGACCCGACAAAGTAATAATATGCGCATTCTTGCGGGATGGCCCGTCGCAGAGGATAACATGGTCTAAAGAGGGTTATGAGAAAACACAGATGTAGTAGAGAGTAAAGACGGTACCTCTCACAAACTCGGCTGTGACCTTTTCATTGGTTGCCGCTGGTTCTAATGGGAGCATTAATGTAGCCTATTCACAGTCAGAAAAAATGGGAAGGTTAGCTGGAACACACATACCTTTCCTACCCAAAGAGCGCTCCAAATGTCCGTCCACTCGCCACCTTCTGATGCAACTAGCTTTTCTAAAATTGCCCAGCCCACACTACCAGTGTCCAGCCCGACGTTTTGAGCAGCAGCCTTGAGATTCATGAGCTGGAGTTTGCTGGTGGCTCCCCCTTGTTGCTGGTGCGAGGCGGCCGCAACAACAGAAGGATGAGTAGTCATGCCAGTAGTGGTTGCCGCGCTTGGTGCACTTCGCTGCCTCGGAGTATACGGCACATAACGAGGGCCATTTCCGCTAGGACTATGACTCCGTTGTGTGTGATCTGGAGAGTTTGGGGTCGACGTCGATGGGGTGGGCGAAAGCAAAGGATGCGCCGTCAACAATTCGGACGACGTGGTGTGGCCCTGACTTCGTCCAATAGATACCGCAGGGAATAGATGCTCCCTATTAGAACTCATAGCAGGCCTTCCAGTCGGGCAAAAGGACCAGGGAAGGCCACGCAAGTCCTCGAGGGATGTGGTTACGGTATGGAACGCGTCGAGCTGTCACAAGCCCGTGATCCCTTCAGGGTTGCGTTCACGGCTAAAATCCACTTTATTCCCTGGAATCCGGCTTGTCTCCTGCGCTCATGTCCGACCCAGAGGACAGAATCCACTTTATTCCCCTGGAATCAGATCCTATTATCTTTACGAGCTTGATACGACACTTGGGCGTTCATTCGCTCGAATTCCAGGACGTACTCTCGCTCGACTTGCCGGATCTACTTCCTGGCGGAAGCCTCGCTCTGCCTGGCCCTGTCCACGCACTTGTCTTGATATTTCCTGCCTCTCAATCGTACGAGGCCGAACTGAAAGCCGCGAAACGTCTTGCGTATTCAGACGGAACGCGATACGCAGGGCACGGTCCCGAGGAGCCAGTAATCTGGTTCGAGCAAACGATTCACAATGCCTGCGGGCTCTACGCTATCTTGCACGCCATCTCGAATCTCGACCAAACTATTGCAAGTCGAGCCATCGGTGAGTTGATTTCAACCTCACTTTTCGCTATTCAACACATTTCCAGACCGTGAATCCCTGTTTGGCAAGTTCCTCGAGTCCTCCATCCATCTGAACCCCGAGGAACGTGCAAGAGCCCTCGAGACCTCGCTCGGGATCGCCGAGGCTTATCGCCAAGCTGCGACCCAAGGCAGCACCGCTGTACCCAATGCCGAGGAGGAAGTGGAGTTCCATTACGTGTGCTTCGTCAAGTCGCCTTTGAACGGGCATCTGTACGATATGGATGGCGATAAGAATGGTCCCGTGGATCGGGGTGGTGGAGATTGTGAGCTACTGAGCGCAGGTTTGACGCTGGCAAAGTCTTACATCAAAGACGGGGATCCTCATTTTCAACTCATGGCGTTGATTCCAAGCGCATTCTGATCTAAATACTACTGGCAAAACAACGCTGGATTCGCATTGAGGAACGCCATCTGCTTCCGGCGAAAGTCATCCGGAATCATCCTGTTGTTGGTACTGTTCAACCGCATGACGCGCTGCAAAGCGGATTCAAAACAAGCTGAGAATCACCGCACAATGCTCACCTGCTCAACGCCGTATGCCTCCCATTTAGGTCCTGGTGCATTTTCCATCAGCACTTCACGCAACGAAGGGGGAAAAAACATACGCCGCGCCCCATTGCCATCATTCGGGTTCAACGAAGTCGCGAACGAGATCCAATAATCCAGCATCATCTCGCTCAGTCCGGCCGGCCCAGTCCCGTTCGCTGCGGCGGTGATCTCGCCATAGACGTATGCGAGCTCCGATCCATGCGCCACTGGGTCAAGTTCGTTCAACATTCTAACCTGAAAAGATATACTCAAATCACCTCCTAAGAATGGGGGATTTTCCGGTTGCGGGTCTGTGAAGATGTACGAAAACACTTCGGTGCCTTTGGCGGACGCTGTTTGGGACCAGAACCTTCTCGGCGCGTGGAGGTCGATGTCGCCCACTGCAGTTTTGGCAAAATTAGCCAGGCATATATGGGCAGAGGCGCACGGTTACCGAGTGCCGCC
The DNA here is from genome assembly GCA_029449255.1 of Mycena polygramma. Taxonomy (NCBI): domain Eukaryota; kingdom Fungi; phylum Basidiomycota; class Agaricomycetes; order Agaricales; family Mycenaceae; genus Mycena; species Mycena polygramma. The sequence goes on from JARKID010000025.1 coordinate 852,291, forward strand.
GCCTGCTTGAAAACGGGGCTGATACCGAACGTGTCGTTACCTGTGTTGAACGGAGAGCCGAGCGCTGGAACGTCGGGGTACAATTCCAGCAGCTTATCCATGGCCTTCTGGAATTCGCCAGAGCTGGAGCATGGCGAAAACGACGAATTCAACTGGTCGACAATTTGCGCGGTCGAGTTGATTGCGGTCGAGGCAGTAACGAAAGTGGTGCCTGCCATGCAAATATCAACATAAGTTCTCTACGAAGATAAAAAAAAATTGAACACGCCTTCGTCTAGTACAGTGCCAGATATGAACGGAATCACGTTCCCCGAAGTAGAGGAACGCAGTCGGTCACTCGGGAGTGCAGGAATTATGCCGTCCGGCCCATCCAGAACAGGAAAGAACGGAAGTTCGCCGACCATGGCTTCGAGACCTGCAAACTCCGCTGCAAGGAGCTCGTCCGTCGTCGCAGCGCGGAGGCACGCGAATTCATCGCCCACATTCCCTGCACACGTCGGGGTGTTGTTGACGAATACATTCCACTGATCGAGTGATTTGTTGGCGTTGAATACCGGACTTGTGCCGGCCTGTCCGGATTCGAAAATCTGCCACATGGTTGGATGGTACAGCGCAAATCCAAGAAGATACCAAGAACACGCACGGCCGCCCTGGCGAGATTCTTGAAATCCTTGTTGAGGTACAGCAAGTTAATGGCGATCGCCCCGGCAGATTCGCCGAATAAAGTTACCTGCACAAAGGGCGATAAATTAGAGGGCCTAGGCGGCTCAACAGAGGACAAACCTTCGTGGGATCACCACCGAACGCCGCGATATTTTTTTGAACCGAACGCCGCGATATTTTTTGAATCCATTCCAGAGCGAGCATTTGATCGCGCAAGCCCAGATTGAGAAGTCCCTGGTTGGCCGCTTCCGGGCCTTGAGGAAAGCCAAAAGGGCCCAGACGATAGTTGAAAGACACGTAAATGACTGGGGTCCCTCGTACAATTGAGTGGGCCACGAGCGCGGACGCATTGTATGTTGTCGTTGTTCCAACTGCGACGGATCAATTTTCATAAAATTTGACGGTGGTTGAAAACGCACTGAGGAAAGAGCCGCCAAATATCCATGCCATGACGGGGAGTAAAGCGCTGGGTTTCAAACCGGCAGGGCGAAACACGTTGAGCGTAAGGCAGTCTTCAGATACTGAGAGATTCGGCTGTTCAAAATGATGGTTGAATTCGGCCCTCGTCCGAGTCATGCGCGTGGATAGACCATACCGGCACAAAAGGAGAAGCTGGTTGCACGCAGGACTTTCCGAATGCCGTTGCATCATAGGTAGACAGACTTCCGAGTGAGAACTTTGCAACTGGCCGCGCAAACCGCAATTCTCCAACCGGGGGCTCGGCATACGGAATTCCTACAAATCAATGAGTCAAATTCCAAAGAGTGAGGATGGATACATACCTCCGAAGAATTCTCCTCTCGCAAGGGGAATATTGCTCCCTATGATTGTCGTCTGGCCCAGTTTGACCTCAGCTCCGGATCCAGAGCTGCACGCCAGGGAAAAAAGACCCCATAGTAAAACAATGTTCAGAAAATGCATCATGGGCAGTCAGGTTCTGCAGTACGAGCAAGGATGAGGGTTTTATACAAACCACGCTTATTTAGTGACTCATACGAGTCGATTCGTATCAGAGCTTCTCACAATAAGCTCTGCTGTCAGTAATCAGTAGCAATCCACCAGTTGGGTACCACCTGTAAAAGGTGTCGACTTGACCTTCACCATCCTTTTTGCTTAACAGGAATCAAAATAAATCGCGCCAAGGTTAGAAAGAAAGGCAAGGATCTCGGACAACCGTTTGACGAGCAAAAAAACAACAAACTGCAAGCGGCGAAGTTGAGATGGCTATCGGGTCGAGCACCACGCTACGACCGAGACAGCAAGTAATTATAACGGATTTGGCTTTTGTACTTAACGAAACTGGTTCTCCATCGATGCAAACAATTGTGATTGTTCGAAAAGTCGTGAAACCGAGAAATCATTGACACCACAGGGCCGGATTCTCGTTAATGAACGCCATCTGCTTCAGGCGAAAGTCGTCCGGAATCATTTCCGTATTAGTACTATTGAGTTGCATGACTTGCTGCTGGACTCCATACGGCTCCCAGTTAGGCCCTGCGGTTTCCTTTAGTGTTCGCATCAAGAAGCCCTAAACTGCATACGCTTAGCCCCTTTCCCATCATTCGGGTTCAAAGAGGTCGCGAACGAGATCCAGTAATCCTGCATAATTTCGCTCAGTGTGCCTGGCCCAGTGCCATTTGCTGCAATGGTAATGTCGCCGTAGACGTATGGCAGTTCAGACAGATGCGCGACTGGCTCAAGCACGTCAGAGCTCAACATCAAAGCGCGTTTTACAGTTCAACTTACCTCCGAGAAAGGGAGGGTTTTCCGGTTGCGGGTCAGTGAAGATGTACGAAAAAACTTGGGTCCCTTTTGCGGACGCTGTTTGAGACAAGAACCTTCTTGGCCCCTGGATAACTATATCACCCACTGTAGGTTGACAACGTTAGCTAGTTTTTGGTCAGAAGTGTGCCGCATTACCAAGAGCCGCGGCCTGTTTGAAGACGGGGTTAATGCCAAAAGTGTCGTTGCCTGTACCGAAAGGGCAGCCCAGAGCGGGTACGTCAGGGTACAGCTGCACCACCGTATTTATGGCATTCTGGAGCGCACTGGGGCTTGCGCAGGGGAAAAACTGACGCGTTCAACTGGTCGACGATCTGTGACGTGGAGTTGATCGCGCTGCCTGCAGCAACGAAAAGAGTACCTGGGCAGATATGATGGGAAGATTTATCTGTGAAAGAATCGTTGAGGCCAACCATCGTCAAGTACTGTGCCAGACATGAATGGAATCCGCTTCCCCGTCACAGCGGGAGATTGAAGAAGATTGCTTGGAAGTGCAGGAATAATGCCGTCCGGCCCATCTAGCACGGGGAAGAAAGGGAATTCGCCGACCATCGCCGCAAGACCGGCAAGCTGTGCTGTCATAAGTTCGTCGGTTGTTGCAGCGCGGAGACACGAGAATTCATCGCCGGAATTATTTGCGCATGTCGGAGTGCTGTTGACGAAGATGTTCCATTGGTCAAGTGATTTATTAGCGTCGAATATTCCGGTTGTGCCCGCCTGCCCGGATTCAAATATCTGGGCTAGGATTCATGAATGTACAAAGCGAGAGGGGTGAAAATACGCACAGCTGCTCTGGCTAAATTGGAGAAATTGTGGGTGAGGTATAGCAAACCGACGGAGACACTCCCGGCAGATTGACCAAATGCTGTCACCTTAAAGCAACAATTCAAATTTCAGTTCGTCTGAATCAGCAAGATTATGAACCTTGGCGGGATCACCACCGAACGCTGCGATATTTGCCTGTATCCATTCCAGAGCGATAATTTGATCACGCAAGCCCAGATTGAGCAATCCCTGATTGGTCGCTTCAGGGCCTTGTGGGAAACCCAGGGGACCCAGACGATAATTGAAGGACACATAAATGATCGGGGTCCCTCGGGCAATAGAGCGGGACACGAGTGCAGACGCGTTGAATGTTGTGGTCGTGCCAGCTGTAATGGATCAACTGGGAGCCTGAAAAGCGTAAATCAGGACTCACTAAAGAACGAGCCGCCAAAAATCCATGCCATCACTGGCACGGCGGAGTCTGGGTTTAATCCGGCAGGTCGAAATACATTGAGAGTCAAGCAGTCCTCCGACGTCGGAAGGTCTACCTGTTGCCGATAAATTATCAGGAACTGCTCACCACGCGCGGGACTAGATCATACAGGCGTGAACGGAGAAGGCGGCTGTGGGCATGATTTTCCGAATTGCGTCGCATCGTAGGTCGATAAATCCCCAAGCGAAAATTTTGGGACTGGCCGGGCAAATCGCAATTTTCCAACGGGAGCCTCAGCGTACGGAATTCCTTGGTTTGTGTGTGTCAATTTTGGATGGTGGATGAAGGGATGGCCAATACCGCCGAAAAATTCGCTTCCTCCGCTACCACTCCCGATAAGCATCGTTCGGCCTAGCTTCACTTCAGGTGCAGAGCTACTAGTGGAGAAAAGAGCCCAGAGCACGAGGTTGAAAAAATGACTCAGTGTCGGTTGCATTTTGAGAAAGATGTCGTCAGATGCCAAGACTGGGGGGATCATCGCAGAGGGCGGGACAGTATTTATAACGTTCTTTATGGCCGACGAACTGAGATTGGTAAACCTGCTGCCAGGTTCAATAAGGCCCGGCTGAAAATGAAAAGGAAGGAAGGCTCAAGCCAATCGGGTGGCGTGGGCAGCGCAAAATGGTTAGATTGATAACGGTACGGGTCATGGATCCCGAGCGTTGGCCACATTGGGACTCGGGCTTCACATTGTTGCCACCATTGCTGATATCAGGGACAGCGTCGTTGGCAGTGCTGTCAAGAAACTGTTGAGCAGTGGCAGGTCCTTGTGACAGTCGAATCCAAATCAGCGACTGGGCAGCCAAAACAACGCGGGCTCAGTCCCGAAGGTTCTGAAAATTCAGACTCCTGCTTGATGAGTCCTCGAAGAGACCCTACTTGGTTAAACGCAGGACCGTCGACGCAGCACTTCCGCAGGACCGGCCAAAAATAGTAGAAACCCTCACAAGATTGGCTCCGAGGACTCGGGGAGCGCATGAGAGAAACTTGAGAGGTATTCTTGCGGGCAAATCGTGGAATGAGGAGGCTGTCCAAAGTCTGCGTGAGTGGCATGACAAACGAGCTTCAAGTGACAGAAGAGCTGCCATGCGCAGGCGGATCGAGCCCAAGGCATGAAGCTGCAACGGAAATCGCCAGTCATGTTCAAGGAGTCAAGCCCACGGTTAAGAAACGGAGTGTGGGCGTCAAATGGGCGTTGGGAGCATGAACTGTGACGGCGTTAGGAAAAACGATCCGATCAGATGTCGCTTGATCCATTTAATTGTTAATCCGGCTGTCATAACGCGGCACTCTTCCAACTCAGTCGTCAAAAAAAAAAAAACGGCGCGGTACCAGTTGGACTTGAAAGAGAGCAAGAGGAACCATCGGATAGGAGAGAAAATGATTTTCAAGGCAGTGAGAGAGATGTTGTGTTTTTCACCAGCAGCTCCACATTCAAGAAATAACCCAGTGCCAGCAGTCGGAAGAAGTTATCCGGAAATACTTGAGAACCCGGCCTTCTCTTGCTGTTTCTAGACAGCACCTTTTGGCTGTGCGCTCACCTGTGGGGAATTGCCACCGTGAGGTGAATATATTGATACCTCTAAATTGTACTGTACTCATTTGCGTTTTCCAGCCCAAAATTGTTCCAATAAGTGCTTCAGTACAAGTGAGAACACACGTGCTATGGCTCAAGGAGCCCCCTTCCCTCCGCTCCCCCCGATTTTTCCGGTGAATTCAAATTTCTCGGGGCTCTTTTTCTTCACACTGAGGCAGATGCAAATTGATGTTATGCTGGGAGCTGCTAGGCCACTCAAAATCTGACCATTGCAAACCAAAACAGCTAGTAGCCGGACAAATAAAGCTTTTAACCGTCTATTTTCTTCCAGCCCGACAGATCCGGCTCCAGGTTCACAAACAGAACTTTAGTTCTGATTGTGCTTAGAGGACCGAAAATGTCGCCAAAAATTACATGTGACTTGTGCACAAAACGTGATCTTTTGTCATTTCCGCTGACATCTAATGATCCATGTTCGAACCAGTGAAAAAATGAACTCTGAGTTGATTCTGGCGAGTACCATTCATCTGGACATCGATGACCGGAAAGAAAAGAAAATGCTCTCTACATACCGACCACGTAATCATCCCTTTTCCCTTTGCTCCTCTAAACCCTTGCTCCTCTAAAAGCAGAAACTAAGTACAAGTTAGATCTTACAGAGCTGCCTCGCAATTGTGTTATTCATCTACTTACAAACGCTTGATATGTTCAAAAATCTGTTTGTGACCCGCCGCTTGCCGGCAACCTATATTCATTGTAGCCAACCCAAAATTGAACATAGTCACGTGTTTTGTGTTCAATTTCTCCGCCACGTCACATCATGCATGTCTACCCACAGACTTCTCATCGCAGGTCTTGGCAAAGTGTTAATGGTACAGATCGAAGGGCTTCTATGCCTTCAGGGTGAAATGTAGATAGATGACACTATTATTACATTGACTTCACACAGGCCGACCCCAGAGTTCCGGAGTTGCCGAACTTCTGAACTGTCCAAAATTCAGACAGATATGAAGGAAGGAAACTTGAGCTTTCTCCCAGAGTTCTACGGCTACATAGAAGCCGCATGTCGCCCTTTCCCCGAGAAGCCACCGACCTGTCGAGAGCAACTCGCGGTCAGTTGATTGGAGGTGTCAAGATGGACAGGAACCTGATTCGGAAGCATCGTTGCATTTAAAGCCAGGGAGCAAAGGGAGGCTGAATTGCCTCCTGGTGTGGCCCGGGCTCGGGGACGGATAAGCCGGTCGAGTACCGCAGTGGTAAGGATATTAACACCCTGGATTCATTTAAAAAAGGATCAATGAGAAACGGTAGGAAGGGACCTGACAGATCAAGGGCCAAGGAAGCGAGGCCTGACCAGTTCACTATTGGGCGACCCCAGCGGAAAAAAATACGAGCCGAGAACCTGGGTGATTTCGATGTATCTGTACTCGGCACTGGCAGCGATCTACGAGGATAAATCTAATTAGCAACCCTCCGTGCCAGGTAATAAGAAAGAGTATTCACTGCAGAGACTAGATGGGGAGAATTCGGAGAACATTTGTCAGGTAGCACTGTTCGATTTTTGGTTGGCCATCCATGATGGGTCGATGGCAACCTGCGATGAACCAGAGCTGCTCAGCTGGATATGCCAAACTTTCACAGTACTGAGATATTACTGATCGCATTTTTGTGGGCTGCATCTCCGAATCTAAGCTGAATATCTGAGGTGTCATGTGGAATTTTCGAGTTTAGGTCTCATAACGGCGTTGCAATGAAGTAAAAACGCAGTTTGGATGGGAAGTACAGCTGCCGATCGGTGCCGAGCCAACTTTGATCATGCTCCCATCAACCGCCGTTCGCTCACGTAAGTACCGCCTTCTTGCCGTATTCCATTTCAATGGGCTGCGATGGGACCCCTCCTTCCTACATCCGTCGAACGAGACCGACTCCTCTATTTGGAACAGCAATACATCAAGTTCAACAAGCGGAAAGGGACGGATCGTCACTTGTTCGGTCCTCGAAAGTCCTCGAAAATAGGCATCCAAACGCGGCCGACTCTTCGGGTGCCGATGAACCAAATACCTTCCACAGCCGACCGTGCTATCTCCGAGACGAACGCCTTCAATTTCTCAGTGGCCATGGGTCACACACTTCCCGGCGGCGTATCTTTACAATGGATCTATCATCAGGCATGACCTTTGCGTTATAATAAGCACTACTGGCTATCTCCGCGCCAAAAAATTCAGTTCAGCGGTGATGTACGTCAAGCGACCGAATCACTTCCCTGTCGCCCCTTAACTTGAGCGATGCGATGCTTTCGATAGTTGCGCCTGTCAGCTTTACCTGGCGTCCCACGCCCGATTTGTCCGTGCTTTTATAAGCCCTGGAGCACCGTCGGCTGGGAGTAACACATCCCAGCCATGGCAACTGCGCCAGTCGTTCTGGATTTGAACCTTCAGAGTACCTATGGTACCCTGCTCATCGGATGTTTCCTTTCCGCTGCAGTGTGGGGGGTGTCTTTTGTGCAAACGCAAGTGCTTCAGTTTCTCGCCTAGGCCTTCGATGACCACCCTTCAGATTCTTGTATTTCATGATGTACGTGTCGTAGATATCTCCTGCGGGAGGATTCAATAATGGCCTATCAGGTATGAGAGAGATTCTCGGAAGCTCAAGCTCCTCGTATGCATTTGCACGCATCTATACCGACGTGAACTCTTACACTCAGTTTCCCGCAGGTCTTGTTTTTAATGTGTGTCCCTCTTATACGCGTGAATCAAATTTTCACATTGTCAAAGCATCATCGATACTGCGAATGAGATAGTGGTGCTGAAGTCCGGTAGGTCCAGCGACTCTACCTTGTGAGAAAACAATGGCCTGATATTCCATTTCCAGTCTGGCCAGCCCTTATTTTACACTGGGGCCGGGTCGATATACTAGGAAAATCTGAGGGGACTATGTACGTGTCCACCTTCAAGCGTCAGTCTACTTACGATCGTCCGTTTGACGTAGAGAACTCATCGTCAGTGCTATCAATCTCATCCGTAATACTGACTGTTCCTACTCAATATCCCCTCACAGCATCACGTTTGGGTCGCTGTAAGTCCTCGAATTGTTCCTTCGATTGCGGGGATTAACCATCCACAAAGGCAATCGTCGCCGCAGTAGTTCAATCGTATTACACGTGGAGGATTTACACGCGTAAGCTCAGCTCCGTCCTATACACACGATATCGTGATCTCAATGTTTCGCTCAGTCAGCGGCCGGAAGCGTCTCATCCCGTGTCTTTTGGTGCGCGACATGATCATCGCCTGGTGCGAAAGACTAAGAACAAGGAAAGATTCCTTTGATAGCTTGGCAAATCAGTTGGTGTTTACCTCATGTTCGTGGTCTCCGGAGCTGATTATTGCTTCCAGTCGGCCTCGGGCGTGAGTGTCGTAATGCCCACTATTGTTGAGTTTCTAATGTGAGCATTGTCAGCGTACAATTTCCTTGCGTAAGTCCTTTTTGTATGCCTGCAACATTATTTCACCGCTTGCAGTTTGGGGCATGCAGCGGTCTCCGCAGGTAAACAAACACAGCAATTGACTGTACGTTCACGCAAGCTTTCTGTCGATAGCTGAAAAAAAACTGATCTCAAACTTCAAGGCGGTGGCTATTTCTCTTCGGGCAACAGGAGCAGCGGCCGACATTCTCATTACGGGATCCATGATATATCTGCTCACGAAACCAAACGCCCAGTTCACAAGGTAAAGTGCTATCGAGGAGGACTGACAGTAATTCTGACTTCCCATTCATCTAGCACACAAAAATTGGTCTTCCGCTTGCTCGTCCTGTCGATTAACAGTGGCGCCTGGACCGCTATATTGGCGGTGTTGGACTTTATCTCGGTCGGTTTTCTCCGGTTTTTTCACCATCTGAATGTGTCCCTGACTTTATGAAGATTGTGGCACTCCCAGTCGACTTCACGTTCTGCATATTCGAGCTCCCGATCTGCTCTTTATATCTCAGCACCCTCCTCGTCAACTTGAACGCCCGAAAGTTCCTCAGTGAACTCCCGACAAGTATGGACCTCCGCGACATGAGCGGCAACAGAAACACTGATCAAAGCGCGTCTGCGGGGACGATCCATTTTGTGCAGCAGAGTGGGACGGCGTATCTGTCGTCTCAGGCGGTTGGTTACATGTATTCGTCACCTTATTATCTCATTAACTCGTTGTTTTAGGATTCTGCGGTGTCTCCAGCCGTCAAGAAAGTCAATTTGCACCCCACCGAGGATTCCACAGATGTGGAAAAGAGCTCCAGTCAATCGGCTGCAGTTTGAAAAAATTGCTCAAGTCCCTTTCTCAATCAATCTAGGGCGGCAGAACTTATCGTTTTTTATCTCAGGCTCTTCGATTCCGGAAAACATTGTATTACTGTATTTATATTTGCCAGTCCAACCATGTATTATCGACGCGAATCTGCCCCGAAATCCCTCCGGAACGTTGCCTAACGCAAAATCGTGCTTTTCAACCAAATTGAGAAAAACGAAAGGTTTTGTGAGCATGTACGTGAAAACGAGTCGGAGGTCCGCTCACTCATCGGTCCTGAGACATTTGATAGGTGGTGAGTGGAAGGTGGTATGGAAGTTTGTGGATCACCAGGCACAGAAGCACGGAAGCTTGTAGATGATTAACAGTGGAGAACATCGGAAGAAAATAACAAGATGGACAACAACTCTAATTCTGCGTACATATATACTCGACCCGGCCGAATGGTTGCCCGTCGCTCATCCCACGAAGCCATGTGCGCGGCTTCAAGTTGATGAAAGGCTTTGTGCTCGAGGTGGAAGAATTTATGCGGTTCCCACTGGCCTCCGGCCCTGGGCAACGAACTGTATTTTAATCCCCGACTCATACTTGCGGATAAGACTGTGGATAAATTCCAAGCCCAGCGTGGTCCGGTGCATGCAAGTTTTTCAACCAGACATTTGGATAATTCTATCTAACAACCCCCCTTGTTAGAAACAACCGGGTTGCAGAAAATAATCTTTCTATCTAACAACCCTTTCTATTTAACAACCCCGGTTGCAGCTGTCAAATCAGTGAACCGGTCCGGTTCAAATGTTCGCGCAGATGCTCAGTTACATATCCATTTCAAGCCTTGTCTTGCTTGTCTGAGATGCTGACCTGCTGCTATCAGACGGGATGGTCAAGTTCGAGGCAAAAATAGGTGGGAAGGGATGCATTCATGCGCACGGGCCGGGGCCCACGGCTGTGCTAGCGCTCAACGTCTACTGCATTCGGTGCTCGCAAGTGTTTTTTTTCTTCTTTTCATTCCAGTTAAGGAAACACACGACGCAGAAGGCCTAGGGAATCAAAACGGCTGCATTTGAATGCAGACCGTCAAGCCATTGACGCGAACGCTGCGTGGGGGAAGCGCGAAGCCGGTTCATTGGCCGCTTCAATCATGGAGGTCCACACAGAAACCCAGAGAAACCAGAGAGAGAGACGAGGATGTGGCAAAATGTCTCCTACAACCCGAACTCCCGGGGACGCCGGACGGTCAGTTGGTTTGTGGTTCGGCTCGTTTTGGGGGTTGTTACATAGAACGGTTATTTTTGGAAACTTTTGGGAGTGTTGTTAGAAATAAAATCAGTGGTTGACTTTCCATAAGCTTAGAAAATTCCTGAGCTTGGTTGAAGGTGCCAGTGATGCGATCGAGCTTCAAGATATTCTGGCTGCCCAACAATGTGTTGGTTTTCCATGACCTAGAATATTTTCATCAAGGTTGTGTCTCTCCTTGAACAAGAGTCGGAATGAAGTCCGATGACCGTTGGGAGTGTGCCGAATTTTACTTGAAGCGAATGGTCCACGGGACGGCCTGGCAGAAGGGTAGGAAGGTGTGGGTCCCAGCCAAACCAGTTTATTCATCTACAAAAATCTGGAGGGGGGGTAGCGACCCCTCCTTCAGATTTTTCTAGATTCACATTAAATCGTGTCTACTTTTGGGCTCCCGATTGATGGGGTCCCGACAGCTGTCGTCGGGAAGCTTGAAAATATTCCTCGCGGAATTTTCTACGCTTATGGAAAGTCAACCAGTTTTAACAACCCGGTTGTTCTTAATAAGGGGGGTTGTTAGATAGAATTATCCCAGACATTTGGACCGGAAGTAATAGTTTTCGGGGACCCGAAAAGACGACCAGATTCCCACTATCTTTAGTAGTGGGTTTTTGTACCTCCTTAAAAAAACGGGTTTCAGCGACTTATGATATTTGTTGTTTGTACATGATCGATCGCGGTGATGCCCGCATTTCGATCATTCTGATTGAAAATGTGCCAAAGTCGACTTATGATATTTGCCGAAGTTTGCCAAAAGCTTGCCCCTCATTCTCGATCTCTGCGGTTGAAACTGCACCAATGATATTTGTCGAAGCTTGTGCGATCACGGTGATTTCCGATTCTCGATCTTTGTGCTTGAAACTGCAGACAAAGTCAAGCCATGATATTTACATAACACAGTTCCTCCATCTAGTTCTGCCTGAACATCCAATCAGCCCCCAAAATTAGGTCACAAAGTTAGGGGCACTATTGAGAGGGAGGTTTGAGGGAGGGGCAAGAAACAGCCGGGGCTCATACTACATACCTGGGATGTACGCTGTTGCGTTCCATGGCTTCCAAAATTCCCCCTCCCGGATCGTTCGGGCTCTTCATTATTCAAAACCTCGATTCCCACCATCTTTAGTAGTGGGTTTTTGTGCCTCCTCAACACATCGGTAGCTGCCGTGATCCTTCGGTAAGACCCGGGCCACCAACAAAAAATCCTCTATCTCGCAAAATGCATAGCGGACGTGATACAGGGTCATAACTCACTGCAAGAAGGACGACATATCGTCTTTTGGGAGGCATCATCGATGTCTCAAGTCTTGGACCAAATTCAATCAATTGGGACTTGGAAAACAACCAACGATCACCGTTCGTTTGAACCTTTCAGTCAACTCCCTGTCTACTTTCTACTGGATTATCGGCCACATATTCCGAGGGATGAGCCAAGGCTTGGAGATCATTATTGCCGAGCAATATATCGAAGCCTATAAACTCCGTCCACATCGCACAAGCAGCAGCATTGTAACATTAGTCTCAGGCAAGGTGTAAGACTGTGCATCTTATTATTGTTACGAGACGTTTTTGCCTCCCAGCGAGAAACATACACGGGAGCATCGGGCCACGACCAACGGGGCTTTCAACCTCCCGCGAGGCGCTGGAGCCGACCGAAGGTCGGGCGAGGGTGCCGAGCTTTGAATGGAATTTGTACAATCCACAAATGTTCCCATCGGTATCTGGATGAGTTTTGAAAATGAAATTTACTGACCTTCCACATGACTGAACCGCAAGAACAATGTGCTGCAAATGTGCTGTCGCAGCTGTGCTCACTCTCACTATGTTTTTCCTGTCCGAGGTTGTTGTATAAGTACGCAAACCTCCGCAACGCAGGTCAACCTACATAAGTAATTAGAACTGTTTTCTTCAGTTTTCATAGGGATCGGATGGATAGTGGGCCCTGCCGCGCGAGCGGGCTACTAAATTATATTATAAGTTAAAAGGTATGGAAGAGCCTATATATATACCGATGAGCAACAGGAACCCCTGAACGATGCACAGCTTATTTGACATTTAAGAGGACTACGCACCAGTGCATGGCATGTAGTGTGCTGCGCAAGTGGCACGATACCATCCGACGTAATATATGTACCCACTCCGAAATGTTTTCCGGCAGTCTCTGTTTTGTTTTCATTGCTCCTCTTGTAAAGCGTAGTGTGTCGCTTGTCAACAAACAGGTACGCTGGAGTCACTCCTAATGTCTTAGAAAGTGCGAATCTAGACCATGGTTTTTTTTTGGGGGGGAAGAAATGTCCTGCGGAATTACATTAAAGATCCCGAAGCATCGGGAAGGTCCTGGAACACAAAGTTCTCGGCTGGAGAGGGGATCAGAAAACAGGACCGTCAGGAAATAAAACCAGAACTCACAATCAACTTCCCCGGAGACGCGCTTGGCGATGAACTTTTCTGCGCGCACCCAGAAATCATCGCCGCCGCGGGCACCAATTTGCCAGTCTTGTGAAAGTGGCGAAGCGGGCATGCATATAAATCGCGTGTCATGCGCCAGTGACTCCAATCCAAAACCCACGTCCTGTATATTTAGATGGTGGATATGTACGAAAATGAGGACCTGCAGCGCAGAACACGCAGTCAGGGCGCACTGGAAGATCGGAAGCGATTTTTTGACCAAAAAAGCCAGATGCGTTAGGTTTGGTATGAGCGAAAGACCCTTCCAGTCCTCCCGCTGGGCGAAGAAGAGATCCTCCATCAATTCGAGGTGCGTGATGTGTGTAAAAAGTGAATGCGTAAAGTCAATGCCCCCCATGAAGAACAGGTCAGCCAGGGTTGTTCTCAGGCGGCGGAGTGGCATGGCGGATACGAAGGGGAGTAAGTCTGTGCCTTCCGGGATTTGGAGGCTTGGAAGCACCAAGTTTTCGACGGCGGTGCAACTCGCTAGAACAAGCTCCAGATCGATAGCAAGGACCTTGTCGTACGGTATGAATAAATGCTTGACGTATCCTGAGATCGCTTGGGACTGAATTGCCGAGGAAAAATGGGTGGGCCCAAAAGATAGATGGCCGGGTATTGGATGAGAAAAGACGACGACGCTGTATAATATTGGCTCCAGCCTGGAATCTGTTAATCCAGAGTTTAGGACGGACGTAGGTATGCACCATATCTTCACCCGCTGAGCAACCAGGAGAAGTTTTGGGATGGATTTAGAGTGCGCGCGAGCAGCAAGCTCAAAAATGTTGCGTTCCAGTTCGACGGGTAGTCGTGGTTCTGACATGACTTCAATGCCAGAGACGGCAGAAAGATGTATTTGAGTGGCAGTGCTATACACTGCCACTCTATACACTGCCACTCACTTTCTCCGGCTTTCTATTGGCTTTCTCCCTGACGTTGACCTCGATTCTGAAATCGTAAACCGCTTTTAGCGCAGATACATGGCAGATTCTGCAGTAAATTCCAAGGATTCTTTTAGCGGTATTCCCCTCGAATGACCCCGAGATCTTCACCGACCTTCTCCGCGCTCTGGGTGTGCGCTCGCTCGAATTCAACCGCGACGTCCTTTCCCTCAGAAGCGAGGACCTCCTTCATGGCGGAGATCTAGCGCTTTATTCGCCCGTACATGCCCTTATTCTCGTGTACAACACGACTAGGGAATACAAGGCTGGTATCCGCGCTGATCGACAGAAGGCATGCGACGAAGGGCACGACTATGCTGCAGGCCACGGCGAAAGCGAGCCAGTTGTTTGGTTCTGGCAAACCGTCCGCAATGCGTGTGGGCTATTCGCTCTGCTGCATGCCGTCTCGAATCTGAGCCCCACCGCACACCAGTCTATTAGTCAGTGTTTTTTTTTATCAATTTAGTCTTCGACAGCGCTGAGATGTGACGTGAAAAGAACGAGACTCTCTACTTGCTGAGTTTCTCCGCCCAGTCACTTCTCTCGGGCCTGTTGAACGCGCAGAGACGCTCAAACACTCGGACGGCATTGCACAGGTGTACAACCGTGCTTCACAGTAGCCCACGGCTGGATGAAGTTCCCGGTCACTACCTATGTTTCGTGCGCTCGCCGAAGGATGGCCACATATCCGAGCTCGACGGAGGCAAAAATGGCCCTGTGGACCACGACGAGTTCCTTGGCGGGGACCGGGACATGTTAAGCGGAGGGTTGAAGTTGGTTCAAGATTTTGTTCGATCGAAATTGGACCCTGCAAACCCTCACTTTCACCTGGTGGCACTTGTTCCGTCCAGTGCGTAAGACCGGCAGGAGAGCTTTCGAGTCGAAACACCTGTAACTGTTACTAAGTCGATAACGGTTGAAATCCATTCGCCCCGAGTCATTTTGTTGAGGCGTGTCGGGTAGACGCAAATCAAGTATATTCCAGCCCTCCTTGGTTACTTAGACAATTCATTACTCCGTATTCATTAATATTCGTCGACTTGATAGCTATGGCATAAAATCAAAAGCTCTCCAGTTCTTGTCTCATATACGCAACAAGCATATTCTCGGTCTCGACCGATTGCGACATCTTGGTGGCCACGCCGGGACCCGCAATGCGTGCCCATGGGATGAGATACTGCAAGGAAGGGAGTCAGAAGCGCTGGCAAGGACAACCATATCAATTTTCAAATCACCTGGCCATTGATATCTGCAGCGCGCGCTGTAGTCCCGGCCCAGAGTTGTGTTTGCGCACCCATCCTGCGGTGAATAACGCCATAAATAAGGGACGGTGAATACAAGGCAGACGACGCACGAGGCTCGATAATACATCTTAAACATCATGTTTTGCATGCGGTCATGTCTAAGGGCATTCACTTGAATTCGGACAGCCAAACGGAAAAAAGCATCACGTACCGCCCGAGATCGGTGCTGATGAAGCCTGGGTGTACCGCGCACGAGACCAGGATGTCGCCGTAGTGGCGTGCAAAGTGGTTTGATATCAGAATGTTACCGAGTTTGCTTTGGCCGTACAGCCGCCTGGGAGGGAGAAGGTCGTCAATACGGGATACGAGTAGGCACACAGACGGAGAGAAACATACAACGGCGCCATCATGCTGCCCCACTTTTTAATTTGGTGGTCTCGTGCCTTGCCTCCTTTGAGTGTATCCATCACAAATCCAGTCGGTTTGGGCGCCAAGTTGTGTCCCCAGGATGATACGCTGATGACCCGCGCCGGGATTCCGCTAGCAGCATGTGAGGCGCGGAGAGCAGGGATCTGAACACAGTGGTCAGGTAATATCTGGCAGAAACAAAGGGCGACCGACGAGGAGCTCTGTGAAGAAAAAGTGGCCGAGAACGTTTGTCCCAAATTCTGTTCGTGTAGATAGATCAATAAAATGTGAGACGGGAGCATGAGGCGACGCACGCAGATCAAAATTCTGGGCTGTGAGTTGGTCGGGTGGGGTCGTCATAACACCTCTGCGAGCTAAAATCAGAGAACAAGTGTGAAAATTTCCGATCGACTCGCACCCATTATTGAAGAGGATATCAAGCCGCTTCTCGCGCGCTAAAAAATCTGTAGCTCCTGCGCGCACACATTGGAGATCCGCAAGATCTAGTTTCACAAAGTGGACTTGGTTCTCGGAGGCCTTCGTTTCGGCTCGCAGACGTCTTATGGCTTCTGTGGCTTTCTCTGGGGAACGAGCGGCGATGTAGACTGTGGCACCCTTGAGAAGAAGTTGCTTTGCGGTCTCAAAGCCCAAGCCAGCATTGCCACCGGTAATGAGCGCAATCTAGTATGCATCAGATTAGGCAGTGAAATATGGCCGGCAAGCTATCTTGCCTTTCCAGAGAGGTCGGGAATATCCCGTTCGGGGTTGAACTTTGTTGGTGGAGGAATCATCGATGTTGAAAGATGACTATTCGGGGCAAGAGCGCTGAGGATACCTCCCATCGTGTTCGGTTTTGACTTGTGGATGAATGTCGAAAAAATTGAGGGCGAACAGGTTGAACTCTGTCAACCAGAAAATGCGCGACTTTATAGCTGGCATGCCATGCCCTGCCTGGGGCGTGGATCGGCGATCGCGAAGCCAGGGCTGCGATCCTTCATGACGAACTCAGTGGATAGACGGAAAGCGCTTGAAGCAGGCTCCGGATAGACGGCAAGACGGAGACGAGCGGAAGCAGTCAAGGGATCAGTGATGATCAAGTCGCCCAAAAGTCGCCTCGTCGCCTCGACTTGGCCTCGAAAAAGAGGTCAGCCCAGTCCGGATCAGAGGGTAATATTCGCATGGACCCAACGCAGAGATAATGCACGTCGATACTCTGTGTTTCGCGACGCGGCTATCTACGAATTCGATCATCTCGTAGTGGACTTCATATCTGTCGCTCAGGCTGTAGGCAGAGAATTCGAATTTTAAGTTGTTACTCGGCGCTTATTGTCTTCTGGTTTCTCAATAAAAGTCCGACCAAGATGGCCCCTCCCGCTGTATTCAGCAATGTCGCCCAAATGACGACTGCGAAGGGCTCTGCAGTTTGTTTGGACTCGCTGATACCAAGCAGAGGTCGGGCTATCTCCGCGACGATGAGTGCAATCTCTCCGCGGGCGATCATAGCGAGGCCAACGAGCGCGGCGGAACGGAAGCGCGTAAAATCAGGTGGGGATGCATTGTCGACTGCTGGCGAGTCCAGGATTTCTGCGTCTGGGTCGCTGCGACTTGGAGGAAGGCGGCGACCGAGCCACCCCTTTCCTGCGCCAAGGTCTGGCCATGTAAGCATCCACAGCCCTACGACCATTTTCGCGATGCCCATCAGCAGCGAGTAGACGATTCCGCGCCAAATGACCCGGGATGATCCATCGACGGAGCCCAGGGATCGGATAGGGAGTGCGCTGCCGATGGAGGCAAAGAACAACGGGGAGAGAAAGCACTGGAGAATTGGCATGACGTGCTTGTTGAATGCAAGGAGGGGTGCGGCTGAATCCTGGGGCGAGGCAGGGGCTGTGGACGGAAGGGGGCTGAAGATATATGCTAGATATGCGCCGGCGAGGTACGCCCCGAAGAGCTCGCTCGTCCCGGCATACTGGGCCCCCGCCACGAAGCCTGAAAGCGTCGCAACCGCGATGAACAACTGCGCACTGGGCGTAAACAGTCCGTGTTCCTGCGAGGACACTGTACGCTCCACGACGTATCGCGAAACGAAGGCGAGAAATGGGATGCCAAAGGCGAATCCGAACGAGACGAGGATGGGGCGGACAATGATGTACCAGGGGATGGACGACGACGATGTCCCGTACGATGAAAGCTGCGATAATATGGCAGCAATCACGAGACCGCCGATATCGTCCAGGAGCGCAGCGGCCATCAGCACTGTCCCCGTCCGTGTCCGACGATACGCGGGCTTCAGTACAGTGAGCGTCGTTCCGAGTGAAGTGGAGCTGAGGGCGGCACCCGCTGCGAAGGATTGGAGCGCGGGGTATCCAAATCCAAAGCGAAGTAGGAGCATCGACAGAGCGATAGGCAGACCCATGCCTGTGAGGGCGATGGTGCACGAAAGCATGACGTTGTCGAATAAGAGGGAGATATTCGTTGACAATCCGGCCTCAAAGACAATTAGAAGAAGCCCTATATAGCCCAAGGCAACGAATGTGCTCTGAATAGTTTCTGGGAGGATGCCGGAAGCCTCTGAGCCGAATACAACGCCTATGAAGAGTGATCCAAGGAGTCCAGCATTGATGAGGCGTGCAAAGACAGTCTCAGCGACATTGATCAGATACAGAAACGAGCCAAGTGTGAGGATAAGAGGAGCTTCTGGTGTGATATACGCTACAGCCATATTCACTGGAAGCCATGAAGCTCTTGAGCAATGCCAAGCTGAATGAGGGTGAGGGACACTGAGGAGGGCTTGTTTGGAAATTGATGCCCGTGATCGACTCCGAACCTCACCGTGGTGTACAACTCGCGAGGCTCAGCCTGCTGTGCTTCCGCTTGTGTTGATTCATCCTCCTCTGATATCGCAGCTGGGTGTCATTGGGTTCAGACACCCGTTCAGATGCCCGTCAGGCCTGATATTTCTCAATGCATCTTGCGACTCGGCGGCGCGCAAAGTTAAGGGGTGGGGAGGTCTTCAACAGATCCGACATGGAGCTTGCATGAAGTCCGGCACTTAGGCTGATATTTTTCATGGTGGTCAGCGAAGATATGTCCGTCAAAATCTAAATGCGCTCGATTTACGGTCCGTTGATCTCAATTTTGCAACGGTGATTCCCGTATAAAAATTGCAACAGTGGACCTACAAGACTGAGGCGCACC
The DNA here is from genome assembly GCA_029449255.1 of Mycena polygramma. NCBI lineage: Eukaryota > Fungi > Basidiomycota > Agaricomycetes > Agaricales > Mycenaceae > Mycena > Mycena polygramma. The sequence goes on from JARKID010000025.1 coordinate 871,346, forward strand.
ACCCACGCACCACCCACTCCACCCAATGGTTCCGCTGCTCGTCGAAGACTTTATCATACCTGGTGCACCTGAGGATGACCTACTCAAGACCTGCGCGAAACGATATTCCCCAGCTCAACTTCCCGAAGGAAAGCGCTCCGTGGCGCTTATGTTCACGCCCAATATCGGAGCTCGTAGGCCACCCTTGAATTAGCGGCCGCTCTCTGCTTATTTTTGGTAACACAGATTGCGAGACATGGCAGACAACAATCGAGAAACTCTTCGACATCCAGCAGGCAGATTCGCGCGTCACGGATGTTGTGATTACTGAGGCGTGGGCGCTTGAGTACCCCAACCACGGACGTGCAGCGATCATCAACGACCACGCCTTGTTGAAACGACCCCAAGGCGCAGACGGTCAGGTCCGTATTAGCAAGAATCCAGCGACGTTGTATGTTAACCCAGGTGCACAGGTGTGTGCGAGGGGGGTCTTGCGATTCATGAGCAGTGGCCTGGTAAACGCCGAGGCCCTCATTCCCGTTGGGTATTCGGCTTCAACCTGCGTAATGTAACAAGCCCGTGAATCAAGTCGGCCCTTACTGACGGCCTGGTTTGCATAGGATATTGACGACATCCGGGATGGACTTGAACAAGCTTCCTTATCCAATGATGATACTTGTCGAGCCGCCGATGATGACTCGCGAAGTAATGGCGAAGGCATCCAAGCTCACTGGTCCCCGCTCTCCTCATGCTCAGTTGGAGATGGTCATGACGGCCGTGGGGAGCAAACGGGATATTTGGCCTACACGCGAGGATGCTCGGCAGTGGATGTCGCGTCGACCTCCATGGAACAACTGGAAGGCGGAAGTCCTGGACCACTTTGTTGTCAGTCGCAAGCTCCCAGTTTTCGCCCTCCCTGGAATGACGTAACTTCGTTCTAGGAATTTGCATTGCGTGACCTCCCTACTGCGGCCTACCCCGAGGCCAAAGGCGGGGTTACCTTATGTTGTACTCGACAGCAAGAAGTGACTGCGTATACACATTTTCACGACGCCATCGATGGTGTCGCCCGTCTGACCGAACTCTGTGCCGTACTTCCGGTCCATTGCATCTTTGGAGCGAAAAACGATCTCATGTGCGTCCCAGTCTGTCATCTTTTTCGGTTTTAAAGACTGTCTCAACAGAGCCGCTGAAACCCAGAAGGCCCTCATCGACCCGGCCAGCGGCCGTAAGATGGCGTCCATAACACGTATCCCTGGCGCCGGTCATCTGGTTTGTTAATGGTTGCGGTATTCATATTTCGACGCTCAAAAACTCACAGGTTGTCCAAGAAGAACCTCACAAGCTAGCCGAGCGTATCTATGCCGTAGTTAATCCTTATGAGCATAGCAAGCTCTGAAATAAATGCTGGTGGGCAGCCAATCAAGATGTTATTATCGGTAAACCGATGAACAACTTCGTCCTCCCTCGGCTAGTTACATGCGAGGATCAGAGGAAAGTGAATGGTATTAAAATTATGTGTTGTGTTAAAGTGGAGCTAACTGATACAACGAGACCTACTTATGCGGCTTTGCGGAAAGTGTGTGAAGTGTGAGGTACTTGGGGAAGGGATACAACGACGAACGGAAAGCAGATGTTGACAACAAGAGCGAACAGAGTAAGGGAAGTGAAAGAAGATGATAACGATTAGAGACAACGCTCAATACTAAGCCGGAAAATGACTGGCCTAGGGACCGTGTCCATGGCTAGTGGAACGCGTCAGTCTTCTATTTTCTTAGAGGGACCACCTCACTCACTGTGTCTGATTGTACAAACTAAACTCGTGCAGCGAATAATGGGGCTCCGTGTGTACCGCCAGCGCAGGATCGTGAAGCTCGCCGTAGACGGGTCCCAGCCCGGGCGGGAACGCCGCATAATCGTTCCAATATTGCTGCTGATGTTGCGGCTGCCCGAACCTCGGCTCGCCCTCGTGCACTGGCGGCGGGCGCCGGTCGTCGACCAGCCCTGTGCTATACGCCGGCCCCAGCACCGCGGTCGATAGTACGGAACCCTGGAACGGAAGCGCTGCGCCGTCCTCCGCGGGCCAGCGCTCATACGGCGACGCCGAAGGTGGGTAGTATGCCACGGGGCTGCGCGTCTCGTGCGCATAGTGTCCATTCGCTGAGTATCCCTGCGTAAACTGGCGCAGCGGGAGGAAGTTTTCCGAGCCAGGCACCGGTGCGAACGAGTCGTCGAGGGTCTGTGTTGCGGAGCGCTTGCGAGTGATCCGGCTCACGAGCGTGCTGCTGCTGCGGCCGCCACTGAGGTCCGCTTCCGCATCGGCGAGGTTGGCTTGTGCGCCGCGCAGGAGCTCGAACGCGCGCCCGGCGGCGGGCCAGACAATGTCCATCTGCTTCAGCGCGTCCATGCATTTTGCAAGCCCAAGTCGGGCCTGTGGATCGGTTGGATAGGCGGAGACTATCGGGGACAGTAAGGGAGCCTGATCGGCACAAGCATAATCAGAGCACTCACGCGAAGTAACGTGCATGATACTGGCAGTGAATATATAATAGCAGAGAAACACTGCGCAGTGCTTGAGTGTGTAGGTTTCAGAATATAATGTGGCTGAAGCACAGTTAAGTACGCGACTCGTAAGTTGCAAGCGTGAACGCACCAATAGTTGTAATATGATTGGCCGCGCTAGCACACAGCTCATAGTTCTGCTCAGCGTTTCTCCTCACGTCTCCTTCCTCCGGTGCCGGACTACTGTACGTGCAGAAAGGCATGAATTCCTTGCATCAACCTCTAATGAAAACGAAAAGAAACGTACTGCTTATTCCGAACCCCGCTCTGCCGGATGCTAAGACAGTAAATCAATCCATAGTCAGTGAAAAGCAAGGGAAGAGACGCACAACGGCCGGTGTAGCAGTAGCACCGCGCACCAGTACTGCATGTGCAGTGTCAGGACCTGTGGGAGTGGCACCTCACCGACGCCACCGCCGCGTGTGCTGCGCGCAGGGTCGTGATGAAGGTGCGCCGGCAGCGCAAGGCGCCACCTGTCGAGCTGCCCGTCGAGCACAACCAGCTCTGCGTGCCGGCTGCCCGCTGGCCGTAACGCGTAGATCGACTGCACGATTTGACTGAGGATGCCGGCTGGAAGGCGGGGACTCAGCGTGGGACCGAAAAAGCAAGGGCGAAAGAGGATGTACCGAGTCGGGCAGACTCGTTGAAACACGAGATGACGCGCCCCGCGCGCGGTGGGAAGCTTACGGGGGCGTCCGCCGGCGGCACCCACTCCTCCATCTCCTCCAGATCACTCTCACTCGGCAAGGACGTGTCGAAGTCCCGCTCAAAGATCGCGAGGGGCCGGCCTGCAGAGGGGCAGTCAGTCAGTCGACGATAAACCCGAAAAGATGGGGGGACGTACCGATATACGTGCTGACATACTTGTCCATGATAACGCACGCGTACCATATTCGCCGCCTCTCCGCGATCTCCCACACGCCGAACAATTTCCCGTCCTCCCCGCGTGGCCCCGTCATCCCGCCCTCACTCAAACGCTCACCGTCAGCGTCATCCTCCATTCTTGCTCCCTCTCCGTCGCCATTCCTATCATTCCTACTCCCACTCTTCCCCGTCCCTTTGCCCCTTCGCCGCCCAACCTTGACCCCCGCGCGCACCCAACCATCAGCATCTGTACGAGGGTGTTAAAATAGCTCAGGATGCAATAAGGATAGATATACGCGCCTCGCTGCATCCCCAAGTCTTGCGCCATCCGCACGGCCATCCCGATGTATATCCACGCCTGCGCCATCGCGCCGATCCCAATCTCGCGGAAGCCCATGAGCAGCAAAGCCTGGCAAGTGCTGGCGCGCGAGGAAGCGTACGAAGAGTCGAGCAGCCCCTTTGCGCGGAAAAGGTACGCATCGCCCGCGGGCCACATATACTGCGAGGGCGCGTCGGGGAGGGACGACGAGGGCGGCTGCGGCGCGTGCCGCGCTGCGAGCGCATACATGGCGAGGAGCAGGAGCGGTGGCGGTCTGCAATTTTTGTGCCTTAGTTTAGCCCAATGAGAACGAAACGAAAGCGGACGCACCCCTCCCCTCGCGCCCACGCCTCGAGCACCGCACGCTTGTGAACGACCGGGAAGCTCGGGTGGACGTGAGCAAAGTAACGCGCGAGCAGCTCCTCCTGCGCAGCGCGAGGTGGCAGCCCGTCGGCGTCTGCTTCCCCCGCGCTGGAGCCGTAGTCGTCGTCGGCCGGCGCAGCAGGCCACACGCGCGCCTTCGGGAAGCGCCTTGAAAAGGAAGTTCCTCAGCATATGTCAAAGGGGCAGGAGAGAAGCTCACCAAATTCCGCCCACATTGCGTCCCACCTCCGTGTCATCCCCGTCCGCCTGCCCGTCCGCTTCCGCATGTCCATTCAAAGTCTCCCTTGTCGTGCTCGTCCCTGTTCTCGCCTGCGTCCGCCCCCGGTCCCCTTCCGGCTCGCGGCGCGCCAGTAGATGCAGCCCGCTCGCCTTCCCATGATACCGCACCTGTTTATCCTCGTTCAAGCTCAACTGGCCCACCGCGCCCGCCAGCCCCTCCGCCAAACTCCTATCCCGCCCCTCCCGTGCGCGGTACCCCTCCCCGCCCCCAGCATACCGCTCGCCCCTTGGCGCCGGCGATGCACTCGGCACATCGACGTCCAGCTCCGCCTCGCTCCCCGAGCCCTCGGGCGAGTACGACCGCGACCGCTGCCGGCGCTGGAACGACGGCACACCGCTGACCGACGCGTCCCGGAACGCTGTCCCATCGCGATACGCGCCGAACTCCTGGTACACGCCCGGGCTCGCGAGCACCTCCGCGTACTCCGGCCCGCCGTCCACGCGCCGGCGCAACCGCCGCCCGTCGGTTCCCGCGCCCGCGGAGAGCGGCATCATCCGTGCACTTGCGCTCCCGGCCCCTGCATCGGCCGAGAGCGGGTGGTAGCTCTGTCCCTGCGGGAGCGCGGTGATGATCGCGGGACGCTGGGGCGGGATGTTGAGCTGGCTCGCGCTGTGTCGGGTGTGAAGCTGCCGCGACGCGTGCTGCTGCGCGTACGCATACGCCGCACTCGGCGGCGAGGAGCGCGCGGGGGAGTGGTGCTCGAAGGAGCGCGAGTGAGTTAGATGGCGTTGGGAGATGGGGGCTTGTGTATGCACGGGGCTCGCGAAGGCGTGATTGTTATTGTTGCTGCTATTGCTATTGCTGTTCCCGGGCCCGCGGCTTGGATGTCGAGGGTCGTTAGAATTGGAGGAGCGGCCGCGGCGAAGGATATGGGCGGTGACGCGGTCCATCCATTCATGCGAGGGACTGGAGAAATAGTCAGTAGTCAGAAAGCAGGCTCCCAACAACAAAACCCACTGTGTGCTCGCTAAATCCCCTCCCCCTCCTTTGGATCCTGTATTTCCGCTTCCGTTGGGGATCGGGCTATGATTTGACGATGCAGGCGATGCTCCAGCGGCAGCACGCCTGGCACTAGGTCCGTACGCGCTCTGGTCGATGCGCGCGAGGATCGCACGCGCTAGCGGGTCCTCCGCCAAGTCGCTGAGCAGACCGCGCGCGCGTTCGTCTACCACGGCCTCCCGCTCCTTGCGTCCTCTTTGCTCATCCTCCTCTTCGATGGAGTATGTTTTCCTCGAACCAGAGTAGTTCGCGGCGGCGAGGAGGATGCCGACAAGCGCCTCTGTCTGATGCAGTCTAGCCTCGATGGCGTCGATGTATCCCTTCGGTGGGCCGCGCTTGCGTGAGGGGCCCAGGGAGGTGCATTCTGTAAGTTTCGTCAGCTCGTACATCTATGTAAGAAGGATAGCGAGACACACCAGTTCCAAGCACGACACAGCTGCGACATGGCTCGCCAGGACCCGGACGCTCGCATTTGCATTTGCTCTTGCGGCACTGGTCGCAGGCTATCCGTTATCATCAGCACGCGCAAATCAACAGAAGCCCGCAGGGTACGCACCCTTGCTGCTTCGCCTCCGTACGGCCTTTTCTTTTGCGGTCCCACCAGCGCCACCCGGCGGGGTGTCAGGCTCGTGGTCGTCTTCATCGTCGTACTCCCCAAACGGGAGGGTGTACGCGGGGGCGTTCGCGGGCCAGGACATCCCGTGTTTGTCCCTGGACTCACTTTTGCCTAGGACCTGTCGTTGGCAGTGGAGCAGTTATATTATAGTTGTTGGTCAATCAATTTTGGATTGAAGCTGCCACTGGCACGATGAAACGAAGCCAAGAACAAGCCGAGAAATGACGACAACTGAGACAACGGCAAGATCTAGAACGTCGGCCGGGCGGCTGAGAGATGAGGCCCGCGGTATTGTCAATGCAAGTGGTGGTGGTGGTCCTTGAGAGTCCTTTGGTGAATCGGAGACACGGCTCTGGCAGTGTGCTCAGCAACCTTCGCTGCTATGCGACACTACTCCCTGCCAGTTGCAATGTACACGGCCGACGCGTCGGATGACGACAGGAGAACGAGGCCGATGGTCGGACAGACGCGAGAAACCAAGAAAAATCGATAAACAAAGGGTTTCCAAAGATTTCAAGCCAGATCCAAGGCAGCAAGGGAGAAACAACGAGGGAGAAAGCAAGTCAGCATCCCAGTACTCAAACAAAATTCGAGGCGACGAGGACTGACCGTTGCGGGCTGCAAGTCCGGGTGAACGGAGTTGGCGGAAGAAACGCCGAAACGCGATGTCATCTGCATGCGAAAAAACCGAAACATACACAAACTCCCTTGAAACTCCCTCTATGCCTCCTCAAAAAAAAATACACTATGCGTTCTAACGCGTCAATATCGCCCTGGAACGCAGTCCTCCAACGGCATTATCTGCAGCCTTGAAAAAAATCTCGATACGGGCTCCCAGATCGTGTATAAATGGCATTTTTGGAGGGTCTCTGCGTTGCGCTAACACGAGGACCCCGGTCGGTCTATTACAAAAACATATTCGCCCCGAACGACACCAATCCCTAAGTACCCTCCTCACCTGAGGACCGCAAATCAACAAAGCAGCGATTCTCGAGCAAAAGTCCATATACCTCGCTGGCCGTCTCCTCCTTGTCGTTCCCCAGCGCGCCGTATTAAACCCCAAGTCGAAATGCAGCGAATCTGCCCATCGATGTCCCCAATACCGATCGCGGAGGAAGCCAGGGTGCACCACCTCCACCTTCTCTTCTTCCCCGCTCGCTGACACTCTCTCTTCGTCAGCACGTCCCTCCCCAAGCTCCCTCGGTGTTTTTTCACCAGATCCCCGGGGTCACCCGAAGCTCCGCCGTCTGTTGCTGCTGTCGCTGCTGTTGCCGCTGCGCATACGCAAACAGCTCCTCTGTGGTCGACGTGCGCGCAGGCGGCGGCTCGACGGCGTGCGGGGGGTGTGAGAGTGATTGCGGCGCGTATGCGTACAGCCCGTTCGGCGGGGGATGCAGCCGTGGCGACGATGCCGATGCGTGCGGGCTGCTGGCGGGCGGAGTCCGGTGCAGCTGCTCCTGCTCGTGCAGCGCGGCGTGCACGGGGTCGAAACGACTACTGCTGGTCCCACGGTGGCTCTGCGGTCGCTGGAGGTCGTGGAGGTGCGAGTTTCCGTTCGAGTGTGAGTGTGAATTTGAGGAGGACGAGGAGGACGAGCCGTGGCGTACGACCCCGGGGCGCAGGACGCGGGCGGTGACGCGGTCGATCCATTCGTGCGAAGGGCTGGAAAGCGAAAGAAAGTTGGCATCGAGAGCAACGAAGGGGAAAGAACAGACGTACTGTCCCGTGTCCCCGTCTGTCCCTTCGCCGCTTCCACTCGGGCTGCGCGTCAAGGAGGAAGCGCCAGCGGCCGCGCGCCCTGTAGGGCCGTACGTGCTCTGGTCGATGCGCGCAAGGATAGAGCGGGCAAGGGGGTCCTCTGCCAAGTCGTCCAGCACCCCCCGCAGCGCGCGCGCACGCTCATCTACCTGCCGCTCGGTCCCTCGTCCTCCCCGCTCCATATCCTCATCGTCGTCGTCGTGGGACGCCACAGAGGCATTCGCCGCCGCGAGAAGGATGCCGACGAGGGCTTCGGTCTGATGCAGGCGGGCCTCAATCGCGTCGATGTACCCCTTGGACGGGCCGCGCTTGCGTGTCGGACCAAAGGTGCATTCTAAGTGAGGTGCATGTAGTAGGACAACGGTGCAAGGGGGATATCCGAGGGGGTGCGCAAGAACAAAAACAGGCGAAGATTAGATGTATGCATGTAGTAAAGGGCGAGAAAAGACGCACCCGTCCCCGACGCAACGCAGCTGCGACACGGCTCGCTTGGGCTCGCGCGCTCGCATTTGCACTTGCTCTTTCGGCAATGGTCGCAGGCTGCCGACTTCGTTAACCATACTTATATCACACCAGAAAATTCGGACGCACCTTTGCTTATCCTCTTCCTCACCGCTACTGACTTGTCCTTGCCCCCATGGGCGCTGCCGCCCCCAAGCATATCGTGGTCGTCTTCGTCGTCGGACATCCTGGCGCTTGTTCTCTGAGTCGCCGACCAGTTTAATTAAATAAAATATGCCGTCAGAGCACTACTGCCGGGCCAGAGCGGGCCAGTCAGGTGTACGCTGGCAAGTCCACACGCCCAGGTGTTCAGGAGCCACAAGACCAAGGAGGAAGCGCCTCCTGTTGCCCAATTCCTGTACATTTCGAGACGAAAGTCGGGTCCGAGCATTTTCAAGGTCAAAATTCAACGCAGCAAGGAAAGATAAGGATAAAACTGGGTCAGGACGCAGGGAAGGCATTGCAAGCGGGGATCGGGCTGACCTGTGGTGGGTGTTCGGACGAAAAGGGAAACCGGCGGAACCTGAATCTCACTGATTCTCTCAGACGCCGGCGGCCGAACAAGGCCGACCAAACTTGTACCACTGACTTGGTCCCGACCACTTCTTCTCGAGGCTACCTGTAGACGAGCACCCTGAATTTTGACGCCTTGCACGCCGAATTCTGCGTCTCCGAGGCTGCAAATATCGAACCGATTCCGAATCAAGCTTCCAAGTTCCAACGGATATCTCAGTGGGTCCTCACCACGCGTTTGTGTCAAGTTTGTGTACTTGGCGGACCCAGGTTCGGCCATGCCCCGGTCTCCGCCTTCGTCTTCGTCATCTCAAGACTCAAATCCCATTCAGCCTTCGGGTGCCCGTTTTCCTGGTCTGGCTCCTTCTCAGGCTGGTCTGGTTTCCTGTCTTGCGCAAACAAATCCGTTCTCTTTCTCTGCGATCGAGTTTTTTTCTTTCTCGGTGTGGCAATTCGCGACGAGAGGATCGTCGGGGCCTTGCGAGATCTGCACAAACGAATAAGATCTACGATCTAATCATGCGCGGAAGAAATTCAAGACGACGGACACAAATCTGGTTCAAAATCGTCGTAAGAGGCCCGTTGAACGCAACCTTCACTCACCATTGGCTCTTTTTCTATGGCCGACTTGATGTATTCGTTTGGGCATCTGTAGCTTGGATAGTCTTTACTAGTCGCTCGCGCATGACATGCGATTTATGTGCATGCCCCGTCCTGCCCGTCCTCCCATGTGAAGACTGGCAAATTGGTGCCCGATCTTTGGTTGCGCGCAGAGAAGTCCATCGTAAAGCGCATCTCCGGCGGGAAAGCTTGCGGCGCGAAAGTCGTCGTAAGTTCTGCATCTATATCTAGCTGGGAAGCTTACTGGCACTTTTGTTTCTCAGGCAACAGTTCTGTGTTAGCTTTGGAGTGAGTTACTCTCGAAATATCTATCGCCTCCTGATGTCCTCAAAAACATGGCCTACTACCGCGGCATATCGGCGGCCACTCCTTTTCTCTGTCCAATATCATACGCCCGCTCACCCGGCTTTCGAACTGCGCCAAAACTGGATATGTGTGTACACCCGAATTGTCTTAATGAAAGATAAACCAGGGTGGTGTAAGGCTGAATCTATTGGCCCCTTACTGGTATTCGATATCCCGAGGCGGGCGTGCGGCTACTGGGAGATGGGGGAGATTGGTCGGTGTAGTTGCCCGGATTCATTTGGTCGGATGTTCCCCAAGCTAGCGATACAACTACTCCACTGCCGCATCGAATTGGGTCGGCTGTTGCCAGAGGCGCGTTTCTGTCCAATTCAGTTTCGTAAACAAAAAACGTTTGGAGTCTCAGGATCGACTGCGGACTTCAAGTGGACTTTTTTTTCCGTTCCAGTGCAGGCAAATATGATAGGAGCACCGTTCTAAAGCTCGCCACCAATTGTACGCCACTACTCACAACGGGCTGATTTAGATCCCGCATTTTATTTTAGCAAGCTCTGCCCCACGTATAAAACGTTCTATCCAGGCCTAGGATGCACTATCCTCACCCAAGCCGTACTCAAACGACAAACACTCTTCAGCTGCTTCCACACTGAGGCTTCGCCGATATCTAACTCACTCCCGCGTATTCTCCGCACACGACGTCGTCGACCCCGAACCAGCAGCTCATCGAAATCAGATCTCCATGAGTCTCAAACTAACCGGCAGCACTCTCCTTCTCGCAATTATCGTCTGTATTTCCCTACCATCCGTGTGTTACGCCTCGCCGCCGTGGACACCGGACGACTTCGACTGGAGCAGCTTGCCAGTTGCGCCCAGGGACCAATGGGCGGGACGCTACCTAAACCTCACCGCGCACCCACTGCCCAACCACCCGAACATCGCGCTTTTGATGGAGGTGGGAGAGCCGGGAACGATTGACGGGCACAACGTCCTATTCATTCCGTTCAGCATCGGGCTCCTGTGGCAGGCAATCAACGTCGCCGTCGGGATTGGTTCCGTCGCGACCGCGATCCAGGGTTGCGCGACGAGCGACGGCTCCGCAGGCTCCGTTGCTGGCTGCGTTTTCGGTCTCGCGGGCACGGTGCTCTCAATCGGGTCCGCGTTCAAAGCCGCAAACGCCGCCGGCTGGTTCGCGAAGGCAAACAACGGCTTCGGCAACTCCGGTCTCGAGAACATCGCTCTCGACGTCTTCACGAAGCGGGCGCAGGATCTCCACCAAGAGCGTCACGACGACCTCATGCGGCGCGTACTAGGCAGCTTCTCCACGGGGCCGATCGAGTTCCTGGGCTACGCGCCAGAGATGCATCGTCTTGCGCGCCGCGACGGAGGCCACCTTCACCCGCACGCGCCCCTTTTCCGCTTCACACACCCGAGACACGGCCTCATGGACATCGTGTCGCGCGAGCATCTGAATTCGACGCGCTTCACAATCTCCTACACCGCGCCGCACGGGAAGCGCCAGTCATTCCAACACGAAACGCTCAGCACCGATCTGTTCGAGGCACGCTTCGACGGCGGCGCGGAGGGTGCGGACCCTGGGGCGGACTTCGACGCTGCGAGCGGCTACCAGCAGGTGGATAACACGATTCAGTGCTTTGCAGCCGGCACGTGGCAGGGCGGTCAGGTGCTTAGCGCGCAGATGTACGATAACGCGGCGAGGACGACATTCGCATTTGCCAGCATGGGCATCTTCGCGGATAGCAGTGCGGACGGGACACTTCAGGGATTCACACCGCAGGGCTTGCCGCTCCCTATCCCGTGCTAAACGCCGAAGTAAGCATTTCGCTGGCTGAACCGTCTTCGGCTGACGCGCTTTGCTCCAGCATTTTAGCGACACAAGACGAACGTCTTGTCGTGATTCCCTTGAAGCAAATTGTCTAACTGTACCAGTATGAGGCACACCACTTTCACTAGTCTCCTGTATTTGAACTCTATCCCGAAAGAAAAAAGTGACCTGGTATCCCTGTACACGTCTGTTGGCGCTATTGGCTGGCACGATCATAAATAGTCATCTCGAGAGTCCACTGACCGCCCTATCTACGCGGCTCAGAAGATTTCTTTCTTTTCCTAAACGCTAAAGCCGTTTGGTACACATACGGCGTTTACCGTGGAGCCTCACATGCGATTTAGGTCTGTACTCACAATTCGGCTGTAAATTTATCCCACAGTTGAGATCTGGTTCAACTTCCAGCCAGATATAAGACCCACTGCCAAGCAAGAACTCACGGCGAGACCAGGAGGGCGGAAATATACCCAATATACAACAAGGTTGCAAATAGTCTGTTTACTCTACACGACCTGCTACTGTGACTCTGGCGAATGGATTTCGATCGTTGTCAACTTACTAATACAGGAATTTAAATTCGGATTTCCAAGGGATCTCTGGATTCTCCTGCTGCTTTACACACTGCAAGGTACAAGTGCCATCAGGTGAAAGTGAGGGTTCCCAGGGTCCAACTTCGATCGAACGAAATCCTGGACCAACTTCAATCCTCCAGTCAACATATCTTGATCGCCGCCAAGGAACTCGTCGTGGTCCACGGGCCCATTTTTGCCTCCGTCGAGTTCATATATGTGACCGTTCTTCGGGGAGCGCACGAAACACACATAGTGGCCTGGCACTTCATCTTCAGCTTGGAGCAGCTGACTGGTCCCCCGCTGGGAAGCGCGGTTGTACACATGTGCAATTCCGTCCGAGTGTTTGAGCGTGTCGGCGCGTTCAGTAGGCCCGAGGGGAGTGACCGTGCCGAGAAGCTCAGCGAGTAGAGAGTCTCTTTCTTTGAACGGCATATCTCAGCGCTGTCGAAGGGACGAGGTTGATCAAATAAAGACTGACCAATAAACCCCTGCCCCGATGAGCTCAGATTCGAGACTGCGTGTAACAGAGCGAACAGTCCACACGCATGCCGGATGGTTTGCCAGAACCAGATCACCGGCTCGCTGTCCCCGTGGCCGGCGTAGCCGTGCCCATCGTCGCGTGCCTTCTGTCGCTCAGCACGGACACCAGCCTCGTACTCCCTGGTCGTGTTGTACACGAAAACGAGTGCATGCACCGGTGAAGGAAGCGCTAGATCGCCGCCCGGAAGGAGATCCTTGGCGTCGATGGAAAGGACGTCGCGGAACTCGAGCGAGCGCACTCCCAGAGCGCGGACAAGGTCGGTGAATATCTCGGGATCTGATTCGAGGGGAATGCCGCTGAACGGACCCTTGGTGCTCACTGCGGAATCTACCATGTATAGAGTGGGACGAGAATGGCTGAGCGGAGTGGAAGTAGCAGAGCGCTGACAGGACGCGTCACCAGCCAGTAACATGACCTGGAGTTGCCGCTGCGGCCATCAAACATTATCTTCCCACGGTTCAAGTTCAAATTAGAGTCAAATCAAGTTTAAAGTTCCTTGGTTGTGCCATGGAATGTAAGCGCAAGTTAGGCTTGCCATGTAGGCAAAAATATCTGGGCAACCGAAAACCACGAATCACCGCCTCAGGAAAAAGTCCACTGCCCGTTTCAAGCGTCGCTGCATGCAGGGAATTTTCCTGCGCCTGAAATAACGAAGAAAACGGCTGTTAAATGGTATTATTAGATGTATATGCTACCTAATCTATTCATATACACAACAAGCGCACGCAGTACAGGTTTAAACATATTCAGAAACCCTTGAGCTCCTTCTGCATATACGCGATGAGCTTCTCCTCAGCCTCTACCGACTCCGAGATATTCGTGGCCACGCCCGCCGGCGCAATGCGCGCCCATGGGATAAGATACTGGTCGCACATAAGCAGGAAGTTGGCGGGTTATAAAATGAACAAGCACCCGAGCGTTGATTTCAGTAGCCGAAGCTGTGGTCCCCGCCCAGAGTTGGGTTTGCGCGCCCAAGCTAGAGTGTGGTGTACACAAATGAGTAACAATAGCTGAAGATTTAGAGTACGACGTACGATACGGGGTAAAACATGCTGAAGGTCAACTTCCCCAGCGGGGCGCTCCTGCAAAGGTATATTCGGTTCTCTAGCTCGATGCCAAAACAAGGACTGCGTACCGCCCAAGATCTGTGCTGATGAACCCAGGATGTACGGCGCACGAGACGAGAATGTCGCTGTACTGGCGTGCAAAATAATTCGATATCAGGATGTTGCCGAGTTTACTTTGCACGTATAGCTGCCTGATGAGCGAGGGCATATTAGGAGGGAGGCTGGAGACACAACGAAAGTGAAACGATCCATGGTGCGAGCAGACCGCCCCATTTCTTGATTTGCTTGTCGCGCCCTTCACTCTTCTTTAGCGTGGCTTCGATAAATCCGGTCTTTGGTGTCAAGGTGTGGCCCCACGATGAAATATTGACAATGCGGGCTGGAATCCCACTGGCAGCATGGGAGGCGCGAAGTGCAGGGATCTGATGACGCTCAAGTTCAGTCTGGTAGAGATCGGGAAGAGTTGACCCACGAGGAGTTCGGTGAAGAAAAAATGGTCCAGCACGTTCGTTCCGAATTCTAGGGAACAACTTTGTAAACAAGTGTGGAAATAAATTAAACAACATGGCGTACGCAAATCAAAATTCTGGGCCGTGAGAAGGTGCGGAGGGGTCGTCATAACGCCTCTACAACAGAAATTAGGAGAAAAAATTGCAACCGAAGTTTCCAGAAAGCCCACCCATTGTTGAAGAGGATATCGAGCTGCTTCTCGCGTGCTAAAAAATCTGCAGCCCCCGCGCGGACACTATGGAGATCGGCGAGATCCAATTTCACAAACAGAACTCGGTCCTCGCCAGCCTTCGTTTCGGATCGCAGACGTTTTGTGGCTTCGGTGGCTTTTTCTGGAGAGCGAGCGGCGATGTAGACCTTTGCACCCTTGAGAAGGACCTGCTTCGCCGTCTCATATCCCAGACCAGCATTTCCTCCTGTAATCAGTATGATCTGAGACGGACGTCAGCGTCACCAGCAGCTGCAGGGAACCAGAAATAACTTGCCTTGCCGGAGAGGTCAGGAATGTCACGTTCGGGGTTGAACTTGGTTGCAGGAGGAAAGAGCGAGGTAGAAAGGTCGCTTCGAGGGGCAAGCTTGTACAAAATGTTTCCCATGACGGTTGGTTTGAGGATGAATGAAGTTGAGCAGTCCGAGATTTAGGTTGAGTCTGACAGATAGACCACTTGCGACCTCTTTTTATATGGTTTTCTATTCCGCCGTGGACGGACGACATCAGCTCGAGCCTTGTCGCCGATAGAACGCGCGTTCTACTCTCCGAGGCAAGGCTGAATGAGGTGCCCGAGCGAAGCCCGAGTAAATGACCGAGGCAATACCATATCCGCCCAACCGAATATTAGTAATCAGGTGGACGGGAACTTGCCATAGGATAGGCGGTTAGAACGCGAGCCATTGCCACAGATGCAATGGGGAAGTTGGCAATGGGAATTATTCCGGCCCTGGATCGGGCAGCGATTGGACCGAGCTTGCAAGTCTTACTTGACTAGGAGCTAGCAAGGCATCAGTAAGTACAATAATCGCTTTGGAGGTCCATACCCAGTGGTGAGGAGAGCATGCAACCAACTCCTGGTTTGAAGCTTTAACGTTCACTGGCAAGGCGCACGGTGTACAACTGAGGCCCTCATTTTGCGGGGAAATGAGCCTTCGAGGGTTGGGGTAACGGTCAGATCCATCCGGACGGCTTCTATCGTTCAGAATAGGTTACAATAACGCCGAGGCTCGGTGGCCCTCCAAGTCGCCAGACTCCAGTGGCAGCGATATCGATTGAACTGGATTGAACGCCCCCCACCGCTTGTCTAAGTTTGTATGTAGCGTCGACGGAGGTCCGCCAAGCACGGATTTTTTTGACAAAAGACTTTTCCGAAAAGCTCCAGGCTCGTGTAGGAAGACTCAGGAGGTTGAAAAGTTGATGGTAAGCAAGAGAGCACTGCCACGCACGTGCTGTTGGCAAATACCTCACAACAACCTGCCAACTGTCGATACGAATCCATCATACGATCCGACACTGGCACTGTGCCACAATGCAGCTCCGATGGCAACTTGGGGCTTCAGAAAGTTTGGTTCAGGCCAAGCTCAGCTACATTTTTTCTCGCGTGAAAAGAAGCACACAAAAGCCCGCCGCTGGGCAAGTCGACTTTCGGAAAGAGAAGATGAACCAGATGAACGGATGCAGCGGCGACGGTGCTGATAAGCTAGTAATGGGTTCGAATTCAACATATTTCGGAATCACTGCGAGAAGGCGTGGTGGCCATGACGGGCGCATTCGCGTCCACAACAAACTTTCGTTGCGAACTTCAATTTCAACTCGATCGATTTGCTGATACTTACATGACTCCGAATCTGAGTCAAACCCCTGATTAAACTTCTCTCTTTCGCCCGCCACCCAACGAATTGCATGGTAAGCCCTATTGGCCTTGATTGGCCTTGGTGGTCCAATGCTCATTGTACCCCGGCAGGACGGGTCAAAATCTATCCGCTATGCGTCAAATACGCACAGGCATCCCGTTCGTCCTTGCTCTCCTGAACGCCTGCCCTGGATTGCTGATACTGCCGTCAGATTCTCGAAGTCCCTCCCGAGATATGGGGGCAGGTTGCTGCATTAGCTAGCCGTCAAGCGATTGCGTGTCTGTGTGCCGCCTCCCATATATTCTATTCAAGAATTTCGCCACTACTCTACGGCGTGACGACCTACCCACCTCTGACGCGCACCCAATCGACCCTCCTCATCCGAACCATCCGCAGTGTGCGCGCTTCTGTACACCCAATACATGCGATCAGGACCGTCTCCTTCTCGGACAATCCGAGGCATTGCCGCGAAGCACTCTGGAATCTCGCAGATATTTCCTCCCCCGGCCAGCCCATCCGTGGCGCACTTCTACGGTCGCTGGAGTGGAATTTGC
The DNA here is from genome assembly GCA_029449255.1 of Mycena polygramma. Lineage (NCBI taxonomy): Eukaryota > Fungi > Basidiomycota > Agaricomycetes > Agaricales > Mycenaceae > Mycena > Mycena polygramma. Next base: position 887,977 of record JARKID010000025.1, read on the forward strand.
CAGAGACCGCGGGACTGCGGATCCTTCTCGCACCCGGATATTTTCCCAATCTCATGCAAATATCGGTCTGCGCCACGGTGGATAAAAGCAAGACGGGTTTCGATGTCGGTGTGATTTTTTCGACTGCTTCAGAGATTTTTCTAACGGCGTATAGTTCGTCAGGATTCCCGGCCTCGAGAAGCTCGAGTTCTCTTTGGAGTTCATTGTCGGCAGTGAGCGTTGCTTACAAGTTTGTTTGAGGCTCTTTCTAAGTCATATTCTTTTCCTTCAGAGGATCCCAAGCCTTGCGGGCGATCACTCGCGGCACTCGGCAAAGCACTCGCCCTTCTCCCTTCATCTTCGCCCCTCCTGCAAACCTTGAGATTCGGCCTCGAGATAAACCCAGAACACTACTACCGCGCCCAAGACGATACCAATATGGACTCCCTTTGGGAAGCATACAGCCGACTGGTCCAAACGACGAATGAGATGCGTTTCTCTGCTCTCACTTCGGTCGAACTTTCTGTCGAGCTGTCGAGCTTTCTCGGGGAGCATTCCGCGCCTCGCACGAACTTGGTGCCACTGCTGCTCGGAAATCCATCGCTGATGGACATCATGGTGAATGTCGAGGAAATGCGTATCCCGATAGATGCCGTCTACGCCGCCAATTTCCGCTCTTTCACTGGCTCTGTCGAACAATGTGCAGCAGTTGTCTCTGCTCATGCACAGAGCCTGGAACAGCTTCACATCACAGGTTATGACTATCCCGATGAAGATGTTGAAGATCCCCTGTCTGTGGTCTTCAACCCAACTCGTTTCTCATCCAATGCTGGCCCGGCCCTCCGCCATTTAACAGTACGCAGGCCCACGAGAAGTCGTGTTCGATTCCCTGAATTTTCGGAGCCGTTGTCCCCTCGGGCATTCCGCTATCTGGTTCTGGCCTTTTCGAACGTCACCCACTTGGATGTACGTCTCGAGCAAGAGTCCAAAATTGTAAACACTTTCGTCACCTCCGGTGCACACATCGCTGATGACGACTTCTCAGAGTGCATACTCTGACAGCTTCGTGGCACTTCCTCACCTGGAGTATCTGCGCATGTACAGGTCCGAATTCATCGATTCGGAGGACTGGGACACGCCCCCGACAGTGATTTTCCCCGCCCAACGATACGCGGCGAAGATCAACAAGACTTTGCGCCCTTTCCTCCCGCGACTCTCCGAGGTCCACGTATTCCTTCTTGGGCTCAGGGAAACTAACATAGAGGAAATTGGCTGTCCGTGTTGCGAATCCTGGGACTCGCGTCCACCTCATCGGGTGGAATACCGATTCTGTCGGGAGCTGGGAAAGGCCAAGTTTGCGCTCGTTGAAACACATATCCGCGAAGCTTAGGATCAGAAACACATCAAATAGTTGCTTGTATCGAAGCGGGAGTATTTGAGATAATTATTCATAGCCAGGAATCTTCCAGTTGGCAAAACACATGGGTACATGTACAGCTGAGTAAGTAGCAGGTCGTGAACTGAATGATTTTCTTGTGCGTCCAACATCGAGCCGCGCGAAAAGTTCAACTCGGAACAAACAGGTACCGGTTTCTCCCGAGATTTTGATGCCCAGCGTCTACTTACGCTTGCACACAACTTCAACTTGACTTCCACGCCCCAGACGTTCTCCAACTAAACTGAGCTCGCTTGAGGGTCCCAGCACGGTCTCACGCGGGAGAACAACGGGACAACGTCTTGGCGAGGAATTCTGATCCTACCTGATCCTACTGGAACTACCTGGCGGGACAGAGAAACTGTGATTCACATCTCGGTGGTCCGACATTACCCAACTGGAACCTTTCCAACCTGTATCGGGCTCTATCTCTTTCTGTGTTTCTCGCAGCACGATGGCTTGTTTCTTTCTTTCTTCTTTGCTTTCGCAGGAGCTTTTTCAGGTGAAGGATTGCGCAGTAGAACTGAACATGTATCCAAGACGACCGGAATTACATCCCAAAGCTTTGGCAGGCGTTTCTTTCGCTTCTGAAATGCCGTGCCCGTACTGATTAACACTTCCGCGATCCCCCGAGGCCAAAATGGACTACTTAAACAGCATCGGTTCTAACAAGTTCATTCAACCTGAGCATGCCCCAAACCCTCAGCATCGCCGTCTGCATCTCGGATGAAGTCACTCTCTCTGACTTCATTACTCCCGTCGAAATCCTCGCCAGTCTAAACGCTGCGGATGACCCTGTCTTTGGCCCCAGCATGGGCGACGTACCCTACCGGATCGCAATAGATTACGTCGCTCCGACCATGACCCCAGTGGTCCCTGGCATAGGACGCGTGGGACCGACATTTAAGCCCACCATCACCTACGCCGACGCTCTCGCCACCGGAAAGCAATTTGATATACTCTGGGTTCCTGCTGGTAGCTCCCCTATTTTTATTGTCTCACTTGGATAGCTATACTAACTAGCCCCGCAGGTCCTCTTCCTGATGCCAAAGGCGAGAGCCGCGTGCCAAAGGATGAGGTCGATTTCATCGCCCAACAGACGCCGAAGGCGAAGTACGTGATGTCCGTTTGCGGTGGCGCCTACCAGCTCGCCGTTGCCGGTGTCCTCTCGGGAAAACGTGCCACGACCAACAAGGCTTTTTACCGCCACATTGTGGTACGTTCAATTCTCAGTTCTAAGTTCTCTGGTATCTATTGATGGATAACACCTCCAGGCTTCGTCTCCGAAAGACATTGAATGGATTCCCGAAGCTCGTTGGGTTGTCAACGATGATGGGAAAATATGGACAAGCTCCGGCGTCACTGCAGGTATCGGGCTCTGCTTTCGTAACCAGTTGCTCCGTTGACGTTGAAATTTGAGGTTCCGACATGGCGCTCGCGTTTTTGGAGCACCTCACAGGCGCGAAAACTGCGAGCTTCGTCCGCGGAATATTCGAGATTCCAGAGGTGACAACGAGAGACGATCCTTTTGCGAAGTTCCATGGTCTCGTTTGATTTTGCCAATCAGACACTTCCCAAGTTTCGCTCTACCTAAACAAATATTCATCTATCTATTCATCGGAATTGCAATGTCTATCCCCCGCTATAGCTTCCTGGAAGTCGAGCACGACTAGTGCGGCTCAACTCAGTCTTGAAGCTAACCCTACGTGCGAACCCGAATCGTGCGATCAAACAGACGTACAAAGACTTTCACGAAAGCTGGGTCGCGAGCGCAATGCGTTGTAAAGCACAGATACACCTGCAGTTTCGCCGAGTTAGGACATTGATCTGAAAACAAGGAAACCGTTCTACTTGAAGGCAAGTGACTCCAAACAGCCTGGCAAAAAAAAAATGTTCAACATCGATCTACGGGTATTGAAGCTGGCTTACACTGCAGACACTATCAGGCCAATGAGCCAGGCCCCAAGTAAACTGTCCAGTGGTACAAGACTGGCCCGAGGGAGAATGGCGGAGTCAGACATCGGGTGAGATAAGGATGGGGGTTGAATATCGATGTACTTCCGCTACATGGAGATCTTTTAAACAGTTATGAAGAGCACTGGTTTCTTCGGGCCTTGAATTTCAACACGCGGCGGCGGCATACTGATTTCCGCTCGACGAATCGCTGGTGCCGGTGGGGTAAGTAATGAATTTATCACGGACACGGCGATGATAGACAAACGGTGGGTTTAGTGTGGGTCCGAAGAAGTAAGCTGTGAGTTGAACCGGATTGGTTCGGTGGTATAGAATAAACGCGCATGAGAGTGAATTGAGAGACTGGAAAAGATGAAAAGATGGATGGAGGCCGGGAGTTTTGAGACAGATACAGACCTGGGAGATGTAAGATGGCACGCATACGAGATTGGCGCTAGCCAGTAGGAAACATAGGTAGCACGGAAAAGTCCGAAACACAAAGACGACCCAATGGGCCTCGCCCGAGTCGCCTCGCCGCAACCGCTACAGCCGATGGAAGCCTTTAAGTTGCGGGAGATGGAGATGTGGATGTAAAAGAACCCACTCCAAGTTCTCGCCGTGGAAATACGGAGCAAGACGCAAACCTTAAAGACAGAAACGTTAACGGCATCCGATCACATGTCACTGATATAACTCGCTTTGACCGGCACGTGATGTTCTCCCACCTTCTCCTTTCTCGCCATGTCGAATATCGTCCTCTCCGCAAAGCCCGGCGACCAATGGACATTCAACGAGCTGGCCGCACTCAACATTCGCGTCGAGACCGTTGATGCCATTTCCTTCTTCGGACACGCATTGCCCGATCCTCAGACAGATCCCGCCTTGTTGGCGTACCCAGTCTTGATGTCCAACGAGACGCGTCCGGAGAGTAGCGTGGCACCCATTTCGAAGGACGACCGTCTTTTCTTCGCCTACCTCCGGCACGTCGCTCAGCCTTTTACCCTTGGACCGGCCGGTGCCGTTATCGACTTTACTGCATTTCTGCTGCAGATGTTGAACTACGATGAGCCCGAGGGTAGCGTCCGTCGGCGCGTAGAGCTCGAATTGGAAATGTGTGGCGAGCGGGTCACGGCGAAGCTTGACGTGGTGGTGATGCACGACCAGGATTACATTTTACCTGTTCAAGTGGGCGCCCGCAAGGAGGATGATCAGACGACGATGAAACGTCAGCACTACACCCCGGATGCCGAGCCGCAACTCATCGCAGCGGCTGTCGCCGCACACTCCGAGAACAACCGGCGCCGGCGGACGCTCGGGCTGCCCACAGTGTCTTCCAAGGTCTTCGCCGGCCTCGTCATGAACGGCAGCGCACCTACATTCTACCAGATCCCCGTTTCCGAGGCGCTCGTGGAGGCAGTCCGGAGAGGACACTATCCTCCCGCAGCCACTGTCGTCAGGAAATTCGTCCCGCCGGTGAATAACCCGAAGGACCACTTTGAAGACGGAATGGGATCTTTGGCGAATAGAATAATCATCTTCCAGTGCTTGGGAGCCTTTAAAGCGGTCAGTGTGTGCTTTTCGGTCAACGTCATATTGTTGTTTAATCGTTTCCTTTTTACCTCTCCAGTCCGTGGTTTAGGTTCAACGCTGTCTGATGGCATGCATTTGAACTACGTTTCATAGACAGTTGAGCTTCTTAGCAGTGGAGTACGGCCCAGCGTAAGTACAAGAAAGGAGAAGTTGTTGCTTGGGCGGACCGTAGATGTTCTCGAAATCAAGAGACACTGGATAGTTTCAAATGAGATTCGGCTTGAATTTACAGTGGTACAAAAAATCGTCAACCCATCAGTGCTGGTGGTTACACCCATACCCAAATGCGGCGCGCGCGAGCTTCGCCTTGCTCATCGGCCTTGACTGGGGGAGGAACGCGCGCCCTTCGAGCTCCGCCTCCTCCACCGTCGGCAGCGCCTCCAAGTCCACACGCAGCCCCCGCTTCCTCGCAACCTCCTGCGTGTACACCAAATTGAGCCAGTTCGCGAGGCGATACCCGCCCTTGGCGATCTGCAGCTCGACGGTGCCGATGACGCTGTTGTAGTACGTCGGGAAGAGGTCGGATGCGCCGGTGAGCGCGGCGACGCCGTTGGGTATGACGACGCTGCACACGAGCGCGTTCGCGTCGGCCGCCCAGCGCGTCGCGGTCGTCACCGGGTCCGAGATCGTGTCGCCCGCGATCCAGCTCGCCGCCGCGCTCTTGAACGCCCCGGTCTTGATCTCCGCGGTGAGGTTCGCCGCCCAGGTCTTGGCGTCCGCGAGCGTGCCGCCGCCGACCAGGGCCTCGGGGATGTACGTGTCCCAGTCCGAGTGCAGATTGTCGTTGAACCCCTGGAACTTCACCAGGATGGTGTTGCCGCCGACGTCGAGCGCCTCGTCGTGCAGCGGCTGCGTGATGTCGCCGACAAAGTGCACGAGGAAGCGCACCGCCTCGGCGGTGTTGGCCGCGCTCAGACGCCCGTCGCCCGCGCGTTGGGTGTAGTTGGCGATGGCGGAGATGGAGCACCCCGTGGCGCCGCAGTCGCGCGCGTAGTCGACGTCGCACGCGCTCGGCGGGTTGTCCTCCGCGTCGATGAAGTGCAGGGGCGCGGACCAGGCGCCGGCGGCGGTGGCGCGGTAGGTGTCCGCCCAGGACGCGATGTTGGCGAGGTAGGAGGTGGAGGTGTCGCCGAGGACGCCTTGGGCCCAGTCGGCGACGTCCGCGGAGACGAAACTTTGCGCGACGTAGGCGACGGTGGCGTGCCCGAGGGCGCCCCAGGCACGGACGCCGTGCAGAGAGGCGAGGGCGATGAGCAGGTACGACGAGGTCATGTCTGGGTCGTGTGTCTTGTCGTCGACGAACGACGTTTATTTATGAGGGATTCTTGGGCGATAAACGTGCGATGTGCTTCCTGCCTATCAGGAGCGTCCATGCGTGTAGGAGCTATTGATAGTGATGCATGGCCAGTTTGCACATGGACCTGTTGTCGTCGAGACCGATGGATAGCACAAAAGCATCCCACGAAGCTGATCCACAAAGGAAATTGCAGAACCAATGGAAGGCCACGAACGTGGACCGGAGAATATAGAAGACATAACCTTGTTTTTCAGCAGAACTCTTGTGGAAGAAAGGCGCCGACTTGGATGGTGGTGAGAAAGATGCGAGAAGATCCCGTCGATCGTTACGGAATGTTCGTGCCGGCAATCTCCGAAGCCCCTATCGATTTGAGCTATAAAAGGTCGAACGCACAGCGCGCGATATCACAGTGTTTCTCAGAGTGCCCGAGGCCCCAAGCAAGTAGCAATCAGACCACAGATAATATTGGAGAGGCCAAGGGGGGCTACACATCCGGAATCCTCTAATCTTTCTTCTTTTCGAATTCCTCCAGCAAACACTGTGGTATCTTCTGCAATGTACACGCAGCTTCCCCCATACGCAGCTCACATTCCGCCACGCGGCGGTCAAGTTCTGTTATGCGAAGGCCAAGTTGCGCAAGATGTCTTTCGGTCTCGACGAGTTCGTAGTGCAGGCTTCTTATCCCTATGTATTCGAGTCATAATGGAAAATGACATCACTTGGATAATGTCGTCGCGCACCAGTTGTGAGGTTTTTGGACGTGGTGGGTTGGGGAGGGAGGCGGGGAGTCGAACGGGGCTTCGGAAAGCCTGACATGGCGAATAGGTGCAAGGAAAATCGTCCTTCGTCTGACTCGTCAGACGGGCCCGGTTGCGATGTTCAAATGTTGACGTTTTTGCCCCTAATGGCTCTTGCAGGGGAAAACATAGTTATATGAACCGTTCATTTGCGCGGCTGCACCCCGGTTGACACGGACCAGTGCGGGCGCGCTTTCAGATCTCATCATTCAGTTGTACACACTCAAAATCCCATCATCTTAGGCAGCCGTCGTCCCTTCCAACCTCCGTATCTCAAGCAGCTTCTCCGCTCGATCCCAGTAATCCCCCAGGCCCCGCGCACCACGATGCCAGTCATTTGCCCCATCATCCATGTTATGGTCCGGCATCACCACCACACACGGATGTCTCTCTAGCTCCCTGAGCTCCGGGCTGACGACCAGCATGTCTGAGAACAGGACTACAAGCACGCGCAAGGAGGTGCACACGTCGAACAGCTGCAGGAACAGCGGATGTGGCGTGGGGCGATGGTGCTCGAACGAGAGGTGCGTCAGGCACGGGAGGCTCGCGAGACCCGTCTTCCAGGTCTCCCAACGCGGCTGCGGCTTGGGCATGGAGTCGAACAGCGCGAGATGCGTGAGGTGCTGGAACATCGGGCGCGAGAAATCGACGATCCCGTCCTGGTAAATGTCCACCTCTGCGCACGGGCTGAAGAGCATGCCGAGGTTTGCTTGGAGGCGGCGCAGGGGCACGCGGCTGAGGCACGCGAGGAGGGAAGGGGCGTCCTGAATGTTGAACAGATTGACGTCAAGCACGCCGGTGCAGCGCGCGAGGAGGGCGTTCCGGTCCTCGACCGCGCAACCATTGAGCCGGGCCGCGGCCGACTGGTGATGTTGCGCAATGGAGAGGGTATACGTGCGGCAATCGAGGAAAAGGTGGCGGACGTGCGTGTGGAAGAAAACAGATGGGAGCCGCTGGATAGCGGCTGTTATCGCGCGAGGGTGTATCACGGCGTCTCTCGTCTTCTCAAAGAGGTCTCTTCCAAAGTAGTCCCGAGTGGGATTTTCTCGCACGAAAATGACGCGGTACAGCAGGGGTTCCGTCCTGCGCTTAGTATCAGATTCCACGGTACAGAATCCTTTGGTTGAAGCCAGATGTACCAAACCTTGACGCGCCGAGCGACCCGTAGCAGAGGGGGGATGGATTTGATACCCTCCGACGCGACGATATCGAAGATCTCCCGTTCCAGGTCGCGAGGTAGGACGGGCGCCATTCCAACTGTATACGAGTAATATGAGGGCAAGCTTTTCACAGAGTACGAGGTCGATGAACGCTGTGTACCGTGGCCAGCCGCCGGACCGAGAACTTGAAGAAGGGGCAGATGTAAGGAAGATGCCGGTTTGTTCCGAGACGGAATGATTCCGTGTTCGGACTATTAGTAACTTGCCAGCAGGCTCGCAGTGAATCAAGAGGCGAGCGGCAATCAAATTTCCGACATTAACCTACTTTTGGGCCTAAATCGTTTGCAGCGCCTGCCGTTCTCTACTTTGCATAAGACGGGTAGTGCATTATTCATAGCAGACTACTTTCGAATCGTTTCTCGGTATACATCACGAATTACGAATTTTCTGCGGAAATGGGCCCACCGGCAAGCTGCCGATCAAACGTGGAAAATCGCCATCAATTTCTGTCTTGATTTGGAAGGAGCACAAAATGGCTTTATTTCCTTCGCGTTGCCTCGATTTAAAAAATGGACTACCGGAGCTTGTAGCCCGTACCCAGAAACGGGGGGGTGTCGTCGTACAAATTGACACGAAATACTGAAAGTTGAGGGCGCTGGAGAGATGCCGAAGAACCGTGGGAAAGACATGTTCCCCCCTTGAACTCAACCGTCTGGACCTCGAACCCCCTCGGATGACTGAAAAAACGGTGAGAACGACCCAAATTTACACAAAAGAGGTTGGTGTATTTTCCAAAACTTTCGCTCGCCTCTTGCAGTGAATCCAAGAAAGCAGAATTTACTCGTATGTCGCCGATCCAGAATTTCAGATAAGGTGAGCCGGCGCGCGTACCTGCTTCGGAAGGCCTGACATGGCGGAAAGCAACCCTGGGTGGATACTCACTAACTCGTACGCACCCGTTCGGCGGCGGTCCAACTGCCGCCATCTCGATATACGAATGTTGAGGTACGTATCGGTTTTTGCCCCTAAGATTCAGATGGTTCAAAACACAAATCGCACACGGCAAATGGAAGTTGACGAGGATGCGGAAGATGATCGATGATTTGTATGTTAAAACATTGGGGTGGTATAAGCTAGTCTAAGGCTCTGTGTTAGCTACTTGGCACTACTGCGGATGACAATTTAAATTCTGGAAATGCAGCGCGGTCTGTGAGTTAGAGCCCAGAGAGGTTGAGCGTAGCAAGCAATCCTCCAACGACGCCGCCGACAGGTACCAGACTGAGGAAACGTTCAGAAAATAAGCCGCACATTCGAGACGGGTACTCACATGGCGCCGACTGTTGCAATGACGGGAGCGAGGACGGGAGAGAGACCGGTCAATAAGCCAGTTAGGGCGCCGTCGAGAGGAGTGAGCACGGCGTTGAGTCCGAGTTTGGGGACGAGCTTGTTCAGAGCGTCGTTGAGTTTCTGTTCAAAACATGTAAGAAATTGTGCTGAATAACAAACACGCAAACTAACGTTCAGAATGGTCTCGACAAGGTTCCCGATGTCCTGGTCAGCCGCACCCATGTTTCCGGGGCCCACAGCCGCGAGCTGCCCAGTCGACGCCGTCAGCGCATCCGCCAGCTGCTTAAGCAGGGGAACGATACTGGCAGAGGGAGAGTCGGCTTCAGGTCCGGAGGCAGCCACGATCGTGTCTGAATACAGCCCGTTATTAACATGCAAGACATTGAAATGCAAAAGTGACTCGCCTATTCCCGGAGCAATCGCATCCACGGCTTTGTTGAGGGTTTGGAGCACCTCGTTGAGGGTGAGGGGGACGACGGAGGTGTTGGGAGAGCTGTCCTGGCGAGCGACTTCGTTCGGGGACGGCGTCGGGCTGGCAACGACAAAGGCGGAGAGTGCGAGGACGAGCAACGAGGAAGAGAAGAACATCATGTTGGTAGAGATGGGTTGGTGAGGTGGGTGGTTCTGTACTCGGAGGAGAATGATAAAATCTACCTCTCGACGAAAGTTTTTATACCTCTTTCAGGAGGTGTACCGATCGTAGCCGGTCCATTGTGGGGCGCGTGTGGAGCTGAAGGAGGTGGAATGCAGGAAATATGTTTGATTATTCACGGATTATGGTTGACAGGGGAGAGACAACATTCTGTGGAGTCGATTCTAAGGCGAAACCATCGAAAGGAGTGCGCTGGCCCGAGCTTAAGTCTCAACTGTTCTCAACCAGGTTTGTCCAGAGTTGACGTCGCCGCCGGGTTCTGGTCAAGTCCGGGATCCAGTAACAGGCGTCAACTGCAGTATAGGTTTGTAGGTGTATGTTGGTCCAGTATCGGTCCCGTAGTAGCCAGACCGAGAGGGGAACTACGCTCAGCCTTGACGTCAAGCAGATATTCCACACGTGGAGGATCGGTGAGAGGGGAGTTGACGCAAAGTTGACGTCAACGAAAGACATTGCATCGTATGGTTTGCGAGACATATGATCTTGATTGGGCCCCTGGTGTTCGAACCCGGGGCACAACTGTTGGATTCAAGGATCTTGATACGATACAAGTACAGCAAATAAAATCCTAGGTGATGTGTGAGCGGTGCGCTGAAGGAGAAGAGGAACTCCATGCCGGATGCGGTAAATTGCACCAGCTAGTACACAAAACTAGGCAGCAGTCGTCAACGCCGGCCTTCCAAGCTCCTTGCCTTAAGCTCCTTCTGAGCTCGATCCCAGTAATCCCCCAGTCCCCGCGCGCCGCGATGCCAATCATTTGCCCCGTCATAAGTGTTATGGTTATGCATAACTACAATCCGTGGATGCCTCTCAAGCTCTTCCAGCGCTGGCCCGATGATCATCGGCTCGTCCAACATGGGTGAGACTAAAATCACAAGCACATGCAGTGAGGCACAGACGTCGACGAGCTGCAGAAATAGCTCCGTGGGGTCACCGTATTCGAACGAGAGGTGCGTCAGGCATGGCAGGCTCGCCAGGCCAGTCTTCCATTCCGCCGACTCACGCGAGTGCGGGTCGGGCAGCCTGTCACACACCGCCAGATGCGTGAGGTGTTGGAACATCGGGAGCGAGAAGTCGATGGTGCCGCCCATGGTTGCTCCGTTGTCGTTAAAATGCACCTCCGGGACCGAGCTAAAGAGCATGCCGAGGTTTGCTTGGAGGCGGCGCAGGTGCACGCAGCTGAGGCACGCGAGGAGAGAAGGGGCATCCTGGATGTTGAGCAGATGGACGTCAAGCACGCCGGTGCAGCGCGCGAGCAGGGCGTCCCGATCTTCGACCGCGCAGCCGTTAAGCCGAGCAGCGGCCAACTTGTGATGCTGCGTGGTGAGGGTATACGCGCGGCAATCGAGGTAAAGGTGGCGGACGTGCGTGTGGAAGAAAATGGACGGGAGACGCTGGATAGCGGCTGTTACTGCGCGAGGGGGCATCAAGGCATCTCTCGTCTTTGCAAAGAGTTGTCCTCCGGGATCGCTCAGAGTGCCTTCTCGCACGAACATGACGCGGTACAGCAAGGGTTCCATCCTGCGCTGGTATCAATTTCTACAGTCCAGGAGCCTCCGGTAGTGGAGAAATGTACCAAAGCTTGACGCGCTGAGCCACCCGCAGGAGAGGGGGAATGGATTTCATACCCTCCGACGCGACGATATCGAAGATCTCTCGTTCCAAGTCGGGAGGCAAAAAGGGTGCCATTAGGCTCTTCAAGCGAGAGATAGCTGCGATAACTTTCACCCGCCGGCCGGGAAGTGCGCGGACCGAGAGATGCCGGTTTGTTCCGGGACGGAATGATCCGTGTTCAAGCTTGGTTCAAAGTTCAAACTACAAAACAACGTTGCAACAGCCATTGGCTCGCAGTGAATCCGAAAAAACAGAACCTACCTATATTGCCTCGCCTACAATGACGCGATGCGTCCGATGTAACGACGGACTAAGGCCCTTGCGCGATTTATGAATCAGCTCCCGAGCTGAGTTCCCTGACTCGCGCTGATTGCAGCCGTCGGTATGTCAGCAACCTGAATTTCTACCGCAATGTGCAGCAAGCAGCGGAAATATTACGTCCCTGATGTGTTGCAAAACAAATTCAGGCTTAACTCGCCTCCAGCCCATACGTATACGCCAACACGACAACAGCAGTGGTGTGGTTGAATTGCCAGTATGAAACCGCTTCATCAAGCCGTCGTTCTTATGGCCGTCAGACTTGTTTACGGTGACGGCGGGATAAAACGTTCTTGTCATTACGCTGGTGCCAGTGAAGTACAGTTCCTCGCCGCAGAGTTCCGTTGAAAGCGAACTATGGGAAAAGAAGAAAGGTGGGAGCCTCAGGGCAGAAGGAACATGCACACCGATATCTAAGCTGCATAGCTCCATCGCAAGCTGCCCTAGTTGCACATTGTACGTACAGTACAACAGTAAAATTTTGTAAACAATCATAAAACCCACTACATAATCCAAGTCCGAGCGCGCCGCCACGTATACTTACATTTGTAAGCCCTTGAGCTCCTTCTGCATATATGCAATGAGCGCCTCCTCAACCTCTACTGACTCTGAGATCTTCAGAGCTACGCCCTCCGGTGCGACGCGTGCCCATGGGATGAGATACTGCGACGCAGGTCAGTGAGCAAAATCGAGGGATATATAAGAAGAGCTAAGTACCTTGGCATTGATTTCCGTGGGGGAAGCGGTGGTGCCAGCCCAAATCTGTGTTTGCGCGCCCAACCTATGATTGATGCATGAACAACGACGCGTAGAGAAAACTAGAATAGAACGTACGATACGGGATAAAAGAAGGTGAAGGCCATCGTCCATAACGAACCACTCCTGTATGTGCGCATTCAACACAATTTGTCATTCCCAAGGAAGGAGTATCACGCACCGCCCGAGATCCGTGCTGACAAACCCGGGATGCACGGCGCACGAGACGAGAATGTCGCTGTACTGGCGTGCAAAATAATTCGATATCAGGATGTTGCCGAGTTTGCTTTGCGCGTACAGCCATCTGGTGGAGGAGGAGGTTAGGATGGGCGGAGGAGCCATCCAAGGGAAGCGTACGAAGGGGCGAGCATGCCCCATTGCTTGATCTGCTTGTCGCGCGCTTCGCTCTTCTTGAGACTGTCTACGACGAATCCAGTCTTTGGTGCCAGGGTGTGGCCCCACGATGTAATGTTGACAATACGGGCTGGAATGCCGCTGGAGGAATAGGAGGCGCGAAGCGCAGGAATCTGAAAGGCCGTCAAGCTTGGTCCAACAGAGAATTAGAAAGAAAGGTGGCCCACGAGAAGTTCAGTCAAGAAAAAGTGGCCGAGGACGTTTGTTCCGAATTCTGTAAAACAACCGCGTGAATAAACGTTAAAACCGGCTTCATGAGACGGCGCACGCAAATCAAAGCCCTGCGCCGTGAGTTGCTCGGGTGGCGTTGTCATCACACCTCTACCGAAGAAAATCAGAATCGAAAGGGGAACGGAATTTTCGGACCAGCTCACCCATTGTTGTACAGAACGTCCAGTCGCTCCTCACGTGCTAGAAATTCTGCAGCCGCCGCTCGGACACTGTGAAGATCTGCGAGATCCAGTTTCACAAACAGAACTCGGTCTTCGCCCGCCTTCGTTTCCGCGCGCAAACGTTTTGTGGCTTCGGCTGCTTTTTCTGGTGAACGAGCGGCGATGTAGATTTTCGCGCCCTTGAGAAGAACCTGCTTGGCAGTTTCATATCCGAGGCCAGCGTTTCCTCCTGTGATCAGCACAATCTGAGACGCAAGTCAGCGTCACCCCGCATGGACCGGGAAAGCAACATGCCTTGCCAGAGAGGTCGGGAATGTCACGTTCGGGGTCGAACTTGGTTGTAGGAGGAATGAGTGACGTCGAAAGGTCGCTTCGGGGAGCTAGTTTATGCAAGAGGTTGTTCATGGCTATCGTGGAACGAGGAGAAATGTGGCTTACGATCGACTTGCGAGTTTAAGAAGGTGCTCGGTTGCGGCTGACGTGTAGACCGGTGGACGGGAGCAGACGCGAGCACCCGGTGGAAGCCGGTGGACGCAAAAGTCGTCTAGGCCCGCAGCCGATGACCATAGCAATGCGCGTCACTATCGCCGATCCGCCGAGTCCGCGGCATCTTTCAACCGGCGGAGATTCGCGCAAGAAACTTGAAAATGACCATCCCTAGACACAGCTGGTAGTCCATTGTAAACGGGCTTTCTATAGCCAATGTGCTCCTAGTACTTACCTCGCATGTAGTTTTCTGTCAGAACAGTCACTTGGCAAGCGGAATAATCAGACCGTTGTGGAACTGATAGAACTTCATGAATTCTGGAAGCCCGGCTGCCCCACCCCCGTTAAGCAGCGCGAAGCGCAAGGCACCCGGCAAACATTGGAAGACCAAGGTTCCTAGAACAACGATGTAAACTTGATGTTGAAACCGAGGCTTTGGGAATCGGGAAAAATCGATTGCTTACCCCTGCTAGCCTTCCGACAGCCGAAAGAGCAAGGAACGCAGTCTCTGGGATAGATCGTTTCGTCGCGCAAAAAGCAGGAAACCCAATAGCGGAGGCTAGCGGAGGCGACAACGATGAATTAGAAAAGAGTTGGGCTCTGGTGTTATGTCCCGAGGAATATTTGAATAGATTTCTATTCAAATATTCGAGTGACCTGGGGGCTAGCGGGGTAGTTCCGGAAATTGGATGTCTTGCTTAGTGGTTATGCCGCAGTGATCATGTAACGGTGTTTTTGTTGCGTGCTGAGTTCGAATCGCGCAACGAATTACTTTTTGTCCCGACCAGCAGCACCTCATCTTCGCCGGCAAGCAGCTCGAGGACGGTCGCACCCTCTCCGACTACAACATCCAGAAGGAGTCCACCTTGCACCTTGGTACGTCTTCCGTTGTTCTGCCACCTTTTCTTGTGCTCATCACCATTCCGTGACCCTCACGCGCGAAGTCGAGTCCTCGGACGCGATTGATAACGCGAAGGCCAAGATCCAGGACAAGGAGGGCATCCCTCCCGACCAGCATTCGCCGGCATCCATCGCTGGCGTTCACTCTCGACTCTGGTCTACGTTCTTCTCCTCCCTCTCACTTTCATCAAGAGCTTTCCTCGCTCGCTCCCTCCCTGCCTCTCCTTGGAAACAACTGGCATAAGGCCTTGCATTACTTCAAGTTACTCCCCAGATTCAGCCTTGCCACGGATGATGGAAAGGTTCTCAGGTGCGTCCCCTCGACTGTCTTTTATGCATTACTCTTCGTTGACCATATTCTTTCAGCAGCGTGCTGCACGCATGGCTTACACTTGCGACGGAGACGCTACGCGCACACTGCACAGTGCACCGTCACCTTCAATAACCCCCCTCCCGGAATACCTCCCGTGCACGGCTGCTCGCAAGGCCACACCCCGTCGCTGTACCGTCGCCGTTCCGACTCGTAATCAAGCTGGCAGCACGGTTCGTTGTGCGGGATCATAGCTTGCTTTCGAACGCTTCACCACAAAGCCGTACACGTCCCGCAGGTGCGAATTCGCACTCTGTGTTCCGTGCACTGCTGCTGGTGGTTGCTTCGTCGCAGCACGATGTGAAACCGGGCTCGGGCGCTGTTTCGACGTCCCTGCACTGTGCAGCCCCCTCAATTATTGGCAAGACCAAAAACTCAACTTATAATGGACCACCTGGGAGCGTAAGCCTGATTTTTTTCCTATTGCTGTACAATCGCGACTACTGCGGAATCAGTCTAGTGGGCCCAACGGTACCCGGTTCTCGATAATGCCGACACAAGGAGCGGTTTCCCCTCCCTTTGCAATTCTCTGCCCCTGCATGATCACCTGCACTCTTGCAGACAGCACAGGTTTTCCGGCGCTTTTCCGCGCTTGCCCCTGCCGTTGCGGCTTTGGGACCTGCTGTCGTTGAAGCTGGCTGCGCTGTAATTCGGAATTGTGTTTGTATCGGTGGCGGTTGCTGCGGAGGAGGTGGCGGAGGAGGGGGAAGACGCGAAGAGGTCCCTTTTGAGGTTGAGGCCTCGGGCATGTTCTGCTCTTCGAGCACGTCACGGTTTTGTCGATTTCGTATCGCAATTTTTGCGGAAGATGCTGCTGTTTTGCGACCTTGGACGACGGGCGAGAATGATTCATCCAGCACCACACTGGCATGTGCATCCGATCGCACAATCTCCATGAAGTGCGCGCGCTCGTGTTCCGTGATCTGCATTGTGGTTAGCTCGGCACGCAACGCGTTCCAAGTCTTGAAGTGCGCTTGGAAGTGCTCGGGGAATTTATAGAATATTTTCTTCCCATCAACCCGCTCTGACCACCACTGGGCCATGCGCTTGAAGTCGGGCGGGCCTTTGGCAACCGAGAACTCCCCAGAGGGGCGCAGTTCTTTGTTGAACAATGCATACTCCTCGTTGGTATGGAGTGGTGTAACTGCAAACTTGGTGTCCTGTGCCGATGCTAAGAAATCGTAACGGTCTGACCGTGCTCCTGATAGCCCAGCGAACGGCATGTTCAAGATCGCATTGTTCTTCTCATCTGTTGATGGTAACTGGGCATGGCGAGGAATATTGTAATTGTCGCGGACAATTTGTGGGAGTGCCGCGACGATGAAAGACTCGTGAGTTTTTTTGAATAAGGACACATTGAGATATCCTGGCCGAGTTTGGCGGGGAGCGTCAAACGGAAGTGATTGGAAGACGATATCGATATCATCTTCAATCCACGGATCGTAGTGGCCGTCATACTCCACCCCCTCTCGATGACGAGATCCGGACTAGAGGGTGCTCAGTGAACATGAATGGAAGTAAGTAGTATTTCACACCTCAACATTTTTCCGGTAGCAAAAATCGGACAGTAAAGCAACAGTTAGCTCCACCGATGCCCCAAGGGAAGCAAATTGATCCCGGACTGGCCGGTGGACTCCGCCTTCGAGGGAATTTGTACCTCGCAAATCGTGCCAGATGGTGAGTCCATTTTTATCAATGCGCAATCTGTTGTAGAGAGCGACACCGGGAGGATCCGTCAACCATCCACGCCGCACATCAGCGAGCATTGCCTGCGCAGCTTTATGTGTGTCGGCATTGAATAACTTGATCCCGTGCGTCGAGCAGGTGACGTTCGCATGTGTTTTGAACAAGGTATCGAGCACCGACTCGAGGTATTCTGGCGGCGCAATGTACCGACGAACGCGGGCCCAAACCCATTCAGGTTTGCTGCGCACAGCTTGACTCCAGGTAAGGTTCCCTTTTTTCAGAACGGCTTCCACCTGCGCTCGATCAATCTTGTCGGGCACCAATATTGCGTCCCGCAACCAACGTGAAAATTGCTTCGTGAGCGAGTGACGCTGGTCAATTGTATGGGTTACCCGTCGCATTTCGTGCCATACATCTTGCAAAGTTCGGGTTGGTCTCAGCAATGAAGCATCAGACGGCTGGACTAGTGGGTGATGAGTTGTTTCGGTAGGATCTGGGTGCGTAGCAATTATTGCATCGATCTGTGGATCCATATGTTGTTCATAGTCATCACCGCCTGGCTCGTCTTCCACTGTGCGATCGACGGCAGCTACAGTTTGGGCGACGCTGTGAATCCCGTATCCCGCCGAGTCCATGTCTGGGTCGAGCCGAGACTCAAAGTCCCATTCGAACGGATCTTCTTCTGACGAATCGCCTTGACTGCGCTCGTCCCAGTCTGTCTGATTCGTCAAATCCTCGTGATTTTCGTACCCAGACTCAAATTCTGGCGGGTCAGGTGTTGGATGGATGGAAAGGGTGGGAAATTGCATGGTGCATTCCTCGCGTGCAATGAGGGACGCGAGGTCCACCACAATATCGAACGGCGGTGCTCCCATATCACTCAGACTTTGACTGTGATGATGGCAAAGGAAGGCCGGAGCTAGAATGTCGGTGACCGTGATTACCGCACGTTTCGTTCGCGATATGTTGATTATGGTGTCCGAACCAGGAAGAACAAATTTTGTTGGTTGTTCGGGAAAGAAACCGTGCGCGACATTGACATCGCCGTTTCTGAGGGTTACTTTATCGCCAAGAAGACCCACTTTGGACAACCGGGCTCCTGCAGGGGGTCGGTCCACAATGGCTTTGAAGATCTCAAGAGATACCCATGCATTTCGTATGGCGTACGTCTTCTGGTCTGCGGACAAATCCTGCCGGCACCAGTCTGAGCAGCGCATCTCTTGCAGACTGTTCATACTTTTGCGAAGGACTGCCTCGGTGATATTCTGGAAGGAGACCGTCGCTGATGGTACCAGCCCCTTCGATTTAGCGAGTACACCAATATCAACCTGCCCACTTGTTGTGCCCTCGGATGGTTTCAGATCCCACAGTAACACGAGAAGGTCGAGAGACCCTTGGATATGATATCCAACTTTCGTGACTCGCTTCGAGAAGAGCAGTGCCTTGAGCGACGCAGGGACTTTCACTGGGGGAACAATCTGATAAATCTGGGGAGCAGCCGGTCAGTGCGCTAGTGACATTCAGGAATAAACTGGCCTTACCTGCAACAAATAAATGATTTCCTGTGTCGCAATTTGCATCAAAGAAGCAGGGAAGTGGCCTGATTGACTGGCTCGCCAATCCCATTCGACGGAAAACCCAACTGATATCGTTTTCCCCGTAGTTTCATCGCCGATCGTGGACATGATTGATGAGCATGCCTGCTCAATCAGCTGCGGGGAGGAGGCAATATGGATGACAGGGTCGGGCGGAATTACGACCGCAGGATAAGAGGTGTTGTCGGATGGACCTGAACTGAGACCAACGCGCAACGTTGGAATGACCCGTTCAGCAAATAGATGGTCGGCTTTGACATTATCGGTCCATAACAAGGAGATTGGTTGATGACCGTGCTCGTGTAGGGAACGAACAACGCCGCGGAGAGGGCCCTCGATATGATGGAGATGTTGCGTGGGAGTGAAGATCATCTGTCGGATTTGCTCAACTTCGTTTACCATAGTCCAGAGACTACCGAAAACCCGAACTCCATTTATTCGGGCTACGTATTTTGGGATTTTGAATGATTGATCCCAGCTCGCAATGGTGACTGGAATAGCTGCCATCGCTTGGTCTTGATACGGCTTCACATAACTCATGTAGTCGATGTATACCGAGTTGATGTACCATCGGGAAGGAGTGAAGCCGGCGTAGCCCTTTTTGTCGCCGAACAACGAAAATGGTACCAATTTCTTTGGCAGTCGTGACGGGTCGGCAGCTTTCAGCGCATGCACGTAGGCCTGTTCGCCAAGATCACGATTGCGTACATGCAACTCCCGAAAAATCCGCTCCCATGCATGGGGCGTTAGCGCTTGAGCAATGCCCGTCCGGATTAGAGTTACAACTTTCTTGTCAATTCCGCTCCGATGAGTTAAAAAAGCTGCGTACGAAATTAACACGAATACTATGACGCTTTCAGGCAGAATTTGCTTACCTGGAAATTCATTTGCTAGATGTTTAGGTAGTTGTGCAAGTATCTTGTCCTCATACAGCGAACATGATTTGTGACAAGACTCGGATTCGCATCTGATGCGCTTGGACAAGATGAAATAGCAAGAGTCTAGATTGACGACCCGCCGTGCAATTGGATTGCGATTCCAGCCTGTTCAAAAGTTGAGCAGCGAGCACCCAACATGAATTTAACACTCACCCCAATCTGTCATGTAGTCTCGTTCGCAGAAAATACACCGAAATTTGAAATCCGGTGGAAGTAAAGACTTCGGGAGCCAAACGAAGACATCGGGGTGATATAATGGATCCGGTGAAAGTGCTTCCGGATTACTCTTGTATTCATCGAGTATAAACCACCGATCGGAAGGCCGAATCCAAAAGGTCTTGTGGAGTCGATAGCAGTCCGGCGATTTGTGGAGCTTTAGTTGTACTTTAACGTCGAGCATGGTCTTGAGAAGATGTGCCTGCACAACACCCTCTGGTTCAGGTTCGTCCTCGGGGGGAGGATCATTGGTATCCGAGCCAGAGGGCTGCAGTTGAATATTCGAGGTTGTGCGGGTAGTGGTGTCGTCGAGAATGCCGGTTGGCGCAGCATTCAGGCTGGGAATATCATCATCGGGAACGAGGATGGGAATATTTGGAAGGGACGGTAGATTTGGTGTGGTGGAGCCCGAAGAATACTCGTCGCCCGTGGTAGCATGCCTTGGGGCTGAACAACATATTAGGATTAAATACAACTCAAGTCCGGGCAAACTTACCGAACATAGGATGAGTTCTGAGAGGCTTTGTAGGCCTGGCCACCGCCGGAGCTTCGTTTATTGGAACTGGAGTTGAGGTAGAATGGCTGGATCTCAGTGGACTTGACGGAGGGACACCACGGCGGAGTGGCGATGGCTCGGAATCCTCGTCACGTTCTAACGAGGTATAAGTATATAGTCAACATATCCATGTTTCACTGACCCTTTCTTTTTCCAAGACTCTTCTTCGACGCTCCGCCGTGGTGTCCCTCGGAATCCTCGTCACGTTCTAACGAGGTATGAGTATGATATATGGTCAAAATATCCATGTTTCACTGACCACTTCTTTTTCCAATACTCTTCTTCGACGCCTTTTCGTTCTTTCGTTTTTTCGGACCAGCACCACTGCGGCTCCCTCCAGCATCGTGCCCGGGTTTATTTTTCGATCCCTTGGGGCGGCCGGGAGGCATCGACAGCCGCTAGATTCGAGAGGAATCGAGGAATTCTGCAGTGGGTTGTAGAACGGAGAAAAAAGTTGACGCGTTGGGTCACGCATGTCACACGCCCACAAAACGAGGATGATTCAAGACTTACAGAGAAACTATGCACTCCCACTTACTGGGAAACTACGCCCAATGTAATTAATCCAAAGGCGAATCGAGTTCCCGACATGAAAAGACAAGTAGCCTGTGTATATAAGTATGGTGTATCTGTGGTGCCGTTCCTTCTTCAATTTGGGAGCTTCAATTCTTCATTTCTGTCTTGTCACGCAGATTGGTGGGAATTCGTGTCTTGAAGCCAAGATCAGACATATGGGGGACAAGATGTGGGGGTTCAGCTAAGAAAATCAATTGCTGAAATACATTGTCATGTCTTCGTTCATTGTATCAAAACTTCTGCGTGCTCGTAGCGATGTGTGACTGTCGATGAATCACGGACGAGGCAGGACGATACCGCTCCCGAGGATATCAGTTCTGTAAATACCGGGTTGTAAGCTTGGCAAAAAAAGCCTGCGTCGCGCCCACCTTCCGGTCATAAGCCTGCAGAAGGGTGATCACGGTCTTTAAGCACGCAAAGCACTCGCCACCATCGTGCCAATTTCCGAGGCAAGTCGATGTCGACGCGGAGAGGGTAGCTGAGATGTTATGCATGCCCTGTAAGCAGTCAATGGATCAGGTGCGAGGGGAGGCCATCATTGCCCTCATCTTGCGCGCCGTGGTCTGCGTAAACGGGGGGCTGCACCTTCCAGTCGCGGGTATGTCGTCGATCAGCACGTCCTTGAGCTCGCCGATAAGGATGCATACGCTCCGGGTGCATGTATTGGT
Source organism: Mycena polygramma (assembly GCA_029449255.1). Lineage (NCBI taxonomy): Eukaryota > Fungi > Basidiomycota > Agaricomycetes > Agaricales > Mycenaceae > Mycena > Mycena polygramma. The sequence continues at coordinate 909,672 of JARKID010000025.1, forward strand.
TCCCTTCTTATTGAGTGCACCCTCTGGGCCGGTGGTTATCTGGAAGAAATCAGCGAGGTGGAGATTACAAGGCGGGGACATGCTCCTCGTACCTCTCTTTGGAAATCGCGCGTCGCCGAGCACGGGCGGTAACTCGTCCTAAACGTAACGAACACAGTCAGGGGGGAGCACACAACGGGGGCAAGGCTTACCGTCATGTAAGTAGTTGACGCGAGGACGACTGCTCGCGTGCTTGGCGTGTGCTCCACGACGGCCGCCGCATCCGACGCGAGGTAGAATTTGAAACTTGTGGAAGGCTCTCGACCATAAAGGCTCGCGATTGAGCACATTGACGCACTGGAGCGCCAACGTGGCTGTCCTGGCCAGCGAGTTCGACGTCAGGAAGCCGACCTCAGCTTTTAAAAGAGGGAGATCCGCGATGAACAGTGCCTGCCGCATTTTATCGACTTGGAGACAAATCCAATGAATTCCGAGCTCCCTCTTGCTGTGCTCAGCGAGAGCGAACCGCTTCTGGGGCTTCGAGTCGTCCACGTAGTGCCAGACTGGTTGGTGAGATCTGCTCGTTGCCGACGGCGCGGTATCGTTGAGGTAGAGCTAGGGCCGAGTCCGTGACTAATGTCTGTGTAACACCCCGGAGCGAGCGAGGGCAGGAGGCGGTCAGAGGGCGTCGTCCAGAGAGTACCGTTGGCGAGACATATGGGAGCGGGGTGTGGCTGTGCCCCCCATAGATATGCCCTAAAAAGGAACTCGGGGCACTGCACCAGAGTCAAGAGGGCTCTGGTGTTATGTCCCGAGGAATATTTGAATAGATTTCTATTCAAATATTCGAGTGACCTGGGGGCTAGCGGGGTAGTTCCGGAAATTGGATGTCTTGCTTAGTGGTTATGCCGCAGTGATCATGTAACGGTGTTTTTGTTGCGTGCTGAGTTCGAATCGCGCAACGAATTACTTTTTGTCCCGACCAGCAGCACCTCATCTTCGCCGGCAAGCAGCTCGAGGACGGTCGCACCCTCTCCGACTACAACATCCAGAAGGAGTCCACCTTGCACCTTGGTACGTCTTCCGTTGTTCTGCCACCTTTTCTTGTGCTCATCACCATTCCGTGACCCTCACGCGCGAAGTCGAGTCCTCGGACGCGATTGATAACGCGAAGGCCAAGATCCAGGACAAGGAGGGCATCCCTCCCGACCAGCATTCGCCGGCATCCATCGCTGGCGTTCACTCTCGACTCTGGTCTACGTTCTTCTCCTCCCTCTCACTTTCATCAAGAGCTTTCCTCGCTCGCTCCCTCCCTGCCTCTCCTTGGAAACAACTGGCATAAGGCCTTGCATTACTTCAAGTTACTCCCCAGATTCAGCCTTGCCACGGATGATGGAAAGGTTCTCAGGTGCGTCCCCTCGACTGTCTTTTATGCATTACTCTTCGTTGACCATATTCTTTCAGCAGCGTGCTGCACGCATGGCTTACACTTGCGACGGAGACGCTACGCGCACACTGCACAGTGCACCGTCACCTTCAATAACCCCCCTCCCGGAATACCTCCCGTGCACGGCTGCTCGCAAGGCCACACCCCGTCGCTGTACCGTCGCCGTTCCGACTCGTAATCAAGCTGGCAGCACGGTTCGTTGTGCGGGATCATAGCTTGCTTTCGAACGCTTCACCACAAAGCCGTACACGTCCCGCAGGTGCGAATTCGCACTCTGTGTTCCGTGCACTGCTGCTGGTGGTTGCTTCGTCGCAGCACGATGTGAAACCGGGCTCGGGCGCTGTTTCGACGTCCCTGCACTGTGCAGCCCCCTCAATTATTGGCAAGACCAAAAACTCAACTTATAATGGACCACCTGGGAGCGTAAGCCTGATTTTTTTCCTATTGCTGTACAATCGCGACTACTGCGGAATCAGTCTAGTGGGCCCAACGGTACCCGGTTCTCGATAATGCCGACACAAGGAGCGGTTTCCCCTCCCTTTGCAATTCTCTGCCCCTGCATGATCACCTGCACTCTTGCAGACAGCACAGGTTTTCCGGCGCTTTTCCGCGCTTGCCCCTGCCGTTGCGGCTTTGGGACCTGCTGTCGTTGAAGCTGGCTGCGCTGTAATTCGGAATTGTGTTTGTATCGGTGGCGGTTGCTGCGGAGGAGGTGGCGGAGGAGGGGGAAGACGCGAAGAGGTCCCTTTTGAGGTTGAGGCCTCGGGCATGTTCTGCTCTTCGAGCACGTCACGGTTTTGTCGATTTCGTATCGCAATTTTTGCGGAAGATGCTGCTGTTTTGCGACCTTGGACGACGGGCGAGAATGATTCATCCAGCACCACACTGGCATGTGCATCCGATCGCACAATCTCCATGAAGTGCGCGCGCTCGTGTTCCGTGATCTGCATTGTGGTTAGCTCGGCACGCAACGCGTTCCAAGTCTTGAAGTGCGCTTGGAAGTGCTCGGGGAATTTATAGAATATTTTCTTCCCATCAACCCGCTCTGACCACCACTGGGCCATGCGCTTGAAGTCGGGCGGGCCTTTGGCAACCGAGAACTCCCCAGAGGGGCGCAGTTCTTTGTTGAACAATGCATACTCCTCGTTGGTATGGAGTGGTGTAACTGCAAACTTGGTGTCCTGTGCCGATGCTAAGAAATCGTAACGGTCTGACCGTGCTCCTGATAGCCCAGCGAACGGCATGTTCAAGATCGCATTGTTCTTCTCATCTGTTGATGGTAACTGGGCATGGCGAGGAATATTGTAATTGTCGCGGACAATTTGTGGGAGTGCCGCGACGATGAAAGACTCGTGAGTTTTTTTGAATAAGGACACATTGAGATATCCTGGCCGAGTTTGGCGGGGAGCGTCAAACGGAAGTGATTGGAAGACGATATCGATATCATCTTCAATCCACGGATCGTAGTGGCCGTCATACTCCACCCCCTCTCGATGACGAGATCCGGACTAGAGGGTGCTCAGTGAACATGAATGGAAGTAAGTAGTATTTCACACCTCAACATTTTTCCGGTAGCAAAAATCGGACAGTAAAGCAACAGTTAGCTCCACCGATGCCCCAAGGGAAGCAAATTGATCCCGGACTGGCCGGTGGACTCCGCCTTCGAGGGAATTTGTACCTCGCAAATCGTGCCAGATGGTGAGTCCATTTTTATCAATGCGCAATCTGTTGTAGAGAGCGACACCGGGAGGATCCGTCAACCATCCACGCCGCACATCAGCGAGCATTGCCTGCGCAGCTTTATGTGTGTCGGCATTGAATAACTTGATCCCGTGCGTCGAGCAGGTGACGTTCGCATGTGTTTTGAACAAGGTATCGAGCACCGACTCGAGGTATTCTGGCGGCGCAATGTACCGACGAACGCGGGCCCAAACCCATTCAGGTTTGCTGCGCACAGCTTGACTCCAGGTAAGGTTCCCTTTTTTCAGAACGGCTTCCACCTGCGCTCGATCAATCTTGTCGGGCACCAATATTGCGTCCCGCAACCAACGTGAAAATTGCTTCGTGAGCGAGTGACGCTGGTCAATTGTATGGGTTACCCGTCGCATTTCGTGCCATACATCTTGCAAAGTTCGGGTTGGTCTCAGCAATGAAGCATCAGACGGCTGGACTAGTGGGTGATGAGTTGTTTCGGTAGGATCTGGGTGCGTAGCAATTATTGCATCGATCTGTGGATCCATATGTTGTTCATAGTCATCACCGCCTGGCTCGTCTTCCACTGTGCGATCGACGGCAGCTACAGTTTGGGCGACGCTGTGAATCCCGTATCCCGCCGAGTCCATGTCTGGGTCGAGCCGAGACTCAAAGTCCCATTCGAACGGATCTTCTTCTGACGAATCGCCTTGACTGCGCTCGTCCCAGTCTGTCTGATTCGTCAAATCCTCGTGATTTTCGTACCCAGACTCAAATTCTGGCGGGTCAGGTGTTGGATGGATGGAAAGGGTGGGAAATTGCATGGTGCATTCCTCGCGTGCAATGAGGGACGCGAGGTCCACCACAATATCGAACGGCGGTGCTCCCATATCACTCAGACTTTGACTGTGATGATGGCAAAGGAAGGCCGGAGCTAGAATGTCGGTGACCGTGATTACCGCACGTTTCGTTCGCGATATGTTGATTATGGTGTCCGAACCAGGAAGAACAAATTTTGTTGGTTGTTCGGGAAAGAAACCGTGCGCGACATTGACATCGCCGTTTCTGAGGGTTACTTTATCGCCAAGAAGACCCACTTTGGACAACCGGGCTCCTGCAGGGGGTCGGTCCACAATGGCTTTGAAGATCTCAAGAGATACCCATGCATTTCGTATGGCGTACGTCTTCTGGTCTGCGGACAAATCCTGCCGGCACCAGTCTGAGCAGCGCATCTCTTGCAGACTGTTCATACTTTTGCGAAGGACTGCCTCGGTGATATTCTGGAAGGAGACCGTCGCTGATGGTACCAGCCCCTTCGATTTAGCGAGTACACCAATATCAACCTGCCCACTTGTTGTGCCCTCGGATGGTTTCAGATCCCACAGTAACACGAGAAGGTCGAGAGACCCTTGGATATGATATCCAACTTTCGTGACTCGCTTCGAGAAGAGCAGTGCCTTGAGCGACGCAGGGACTTTCACTGGGGGAACAATCTGATAAATCTGGGGAGCAGCCGGTCAGTGCGCTAGTGACATTCAGGAATAAACTGGCCTTACCTGCAACAAATAAATGATTTCCTGTGTCGCAATTTGCATCAAAGAAGCAGGGAAGTGGCCTGATTGACTGGCTCGCCAATCCCATTCGACGGAAAACCCAACTGATATCGTTTTCCCCGTAGTTTCATCGCCGATCGTGGACATGATTGATGAGCATGCCTGCTCAATCAGCTGCGGGGAGGAGGCAATATGGATGACAGGGTCGGGCGGAATTACGACCGCAGGATAAGAGGTGTTGTCGGATGGACCTGAACTGAGACCAACGCGCAACGTTGGAATGACCCGTTCAGCAAATAGATGGTCGGCTTTGACATTATCGGTCCATAACAAGGAGATTGGTTGATGACCGTGCTCGTGTAGGGAACGAACAACGCCGCGGAGAGGGCCCTCGATATGATGGAGATGTTGCGTGGGAGTGAAGATCATCTGTCGGATTTGCTCAACTTCGTTTACCATAGTCCAGAGACTACCGAAAACCCGAACTCCATTTATTCGGGCTACGTATTTTGGGATTTTGAATGATTGATCCCAGCTCGCAATGGTGACTGGAATAGCTGCCATCGCTTGGTCTTGATACGGCTTCACATAACTCATGTAGTCGATGTATACCGAGTTGATGTACCATCGGGAAGGAGTGAAGCCGGCGTAGCCCTTTTTGTCGCCGAACAACGAAAATGGTACCAATTTCTTTGGCAGTCGTGACGGGTCGGCAGCTTTCAGCGCATGCACGTAGGCCTGTTCGCCAAGATCACGATTGCGTACATGCAACTCCCGAAAAATCCGCTCCCATGCATGGGGCGTTAGCGCTTGAGCAATGCCCGTCCGGATTAGAGTTACAACTTTCTTGTCAATTCCGCTCCGATGAGTTAAAAAAGCTGCGTACGAAATTAACACGAATACTATGACGCTTTCAGGCAGAATTTGCTTACCTGGAAATTCATTTGCTAGATGTTTAGGTAGTTGTGCAAGTATCTTGTCCTCATACAGCGAACATGATTTGTGACAAGACTCGGATTCGCATCTGATGCGCTTGGACAAGATGAAATAGCAAGAGTCTAGATTGACGACCCGCCGTGCAATTGGATTGCGATTCCAGCCTGTTCAAAAGTTGAGCAGCGAGCACCCAACATGAATTTAACACTCACCCCAATCTGTCATGTAGTCTCGTTCGCAGAAAATACACCGAAATTTGAAATCCGGTGGAAGTAAAGACTTCGGGAGCCAAACGAAGACATCGGGGTGATATAATGGATCCGGTGAAAGTGCTTCCGGATTACTCTTGTATTCATCGAGTATAAACCACCGATCGGAAGGCCGAATCCAAAAGGTCTTGTGGAGTCGATAGCAGTCCGGCGATTTGTGGAGCTTTAGTTGTACTTTAACGTCGAGCATGGTCTTGAGAAGATGTGCCTGCACAACACCCTCTGGTTCAGGTTCGTCCTCGGGGGGAGGATCATTGGTATCCGAGCCAGAGGGCTGCAGTTGAATATTCGAGGTTGTGCGGGTAGTGGTGTCGTCGAGAATGCCGGTTGGCGCAGCATTCAGGCTGGGAATATCATCATCGGGAACGAGGATGGGAATATTTGGAAGGGACGGTAGATTTGGTGTGGTGGAGCCCGAAGAATACTCGTCGCCCGTGGTAGCATGCCTTGGGGCTGAACAACATATTAGGATTAAATACAACTCAAGTCCGGGCAAACTTACCGAACATAGGATGAGTTCTGAGAGGCTTTGTAGGCCTGGCCACCGCCGGAGCTTCGTTTATTGGAACTGGAGTTGAGGTAGAATGGCTGGATCTCAGTGGACTTGACGGAGGGACACCACGGCGGAGTGGCGATGGCTCGGAATCCTCGTCACGTTCTAACGAGGTATAAGTATATAGTCAACATATCCATGTTTCACTGACCCTTTCTTTTTCCAAGACTCTTCTTCGACGCTCCGCCGTGGTGTCCCTCGGAATCCTCGTCACGTTCTAACGAGGTATGAGTATGATATATGGTCAAAATATCCATGTTTCACTGACCACTTCTTTTTCCAATACTCTTCTTCGACGCCTTTTCGTTCTTTCGTTTTTTCGGACCAGCACCACTGCGGCTCCCTCCAGCATCGTGCCCGGGTTTATTTTTCGATCCCTTGGGGCGGCCGGGAGGCATCGACAGCCGCTAGATTCGAGAGGAATCGAGGAATTCTGCAGTGGGTTGTAGAACGGAGAAAAAAGTTGACGCGTTGGGTCACGCATGTCACACGCCCACAAAACGAGGATGATTCAAGACTTACAGAGAAACTATGCACTCCCACTTACTGGGAAACTACGCCCAATGTAATTAATCCAAAGGCGAATCGAGTTCCCGACATGAAAAGACAAGTAGCCTGTGTATATAAGTATGGTGTATCTGTGGTGCCGTTCCTTCTTCAATTTGGGAGCTTCAATTCTTCATTTCTGTCTTGTCACGCAGATTGGTGGGAATTCGTGTCTTGAAGCCAAGATCAGACATATGGGGGACAAGATGTGGGGGTTCAGCTAAGAAAATCAATTGCTGAAATACATTGTCATGTCTTCGTTCATTGTATCAAAACTTCTGCGTGCTCGTAGCGATGTGTGACTGTCGATGAATCACGGACGAGGCAGGACGATACCGCTCCCGAGGATATCAGTTCTGTAAATACCGGGTTGTAAGCTTGGCAAAAAAAGCCTGCGTCGCGCCCACCTTCCGGTCATAAGCCTGCAGAAGGGTGATCACGGTCTTTAAGCACGCAAAGCACTCGCCACCATCGTGCCAATTTCCGAGGCAAGTCGATGTCGACGCGGAGAGGGTAGCTGAGATGTTATGCATGCCCTGTAAGCAGTCAATGGATCAGGTGCGAGGGGAGGCCATCATTGCCCTCATCTTGCGCGCCGTGGTCTGCGTAAACGGGGGGCTGCACCTTCCAGTCGCGGGTATGTCGTCGATCAGCACGTCCTTGAGCTCGCCGATAAGGATGCATACGCTCCGGGTGCATGTATTGGTTCCCTTCTTATTGAGTGCACCCTCTGGGCCGGTGGTTATCTGGAAGAAATCAGCGAGGTGGAGATTACAAGGCGGGGACATGCTCCTCGTACCTCTCTTTGGAAATCGCGCGTCGCCGAGCACGGGCGGTAACTCGTCCTAAACGTAACGAACACAGTCAGGGGGGAGCACACAACGGGGGCAAGGCTTACCGTCATGTAAGTAGTTGACGCGAGGACGACTGCTCGCGTGCTTGGCGTGTGCTCCACGACGGCCGCCGCATCCGACGCGAGGTAGAATTTGAAACTTGTGGAAGGCTCTCGACCATAAAGGCTCGCGATTGAGCACATTGACGCACTGGAGCGCCAACGTGGCTGTCCTGGCCAGCGAGTTCGACGTCAGGAAGCCGACCTCAGCTTTTAAAAGAGGGAGATCCGCGATGAACAGTGCCTGCCGCATTTTATCGACTTGGAGACAAATCCAATGAATTCCGAGCTCCCTCTTGCTGTGCTCAGCGAGAGCGAACCGCTTCTGGGGCTTCGAGTCGTCCACGTAGTGCCAGACTGGTTGGTGAGATCTGCTCGTTGCCGACGGCGCGGTATCGTTGAGGTAGAGCTAGGGCCGAGTCCGTGACTAATGTCTGTGTAACACCCCGGAGCGAGCGAGGGCAGGAGGCGGTCAGAGGGCGTCGTCCAGAGAGTACCGTTGGCGAGACATATGGGAGCGGGGTGTGGCTGTGCCCCCCATAGATATGCCCTAAAAAGGAACTCGGGGCACTGCACCAGAGTCAAGAGTTGTAAGCGCCAGGCTGCTGCCAAACATGCCGCGCATTTGCTCAAGCCGATCACGCCGGTGGCGGTGCGATGTCTTTCCACTAATTTACAACCTCCGACGAGACTCGAGTCCAACCGACCTCGTCTGTTTTTCTGATTGCTTCCTTTTTTTTCCACCTCCACTTTGCAGTTGCAGCGATCAGGAACATCTGGGCAACATGGACGGTGGACCTCACAATTCCGAGCTGAATTCGAATGGTGCCTCTCGGACTCCCCGTCGGATCCACCGCCTCCGAATCGGAGGCTTGGAGCTCAAGCGCGCTGCTGCGCCCAGTCACAGCCTCAAATTCGATCTGCTCGGAGGAAGAATCATGATCAAGGAATGCCAGCGTACCAGCGACTCGACTCGGATTCTTCCACTTACCGGACTTCACGCAAGTTGCTGAACTCGAGATCTTTCCCTCGCCGACTTCTTTGAACCCAACAACAACTTTCCTGGCACCGCTCTCATCTCAGACTAGCTGTTCAAAACTTTACGAACTCGAAGGAGGAAACCAAATTTCTCGCAGTGCGCCAAGAGTTCACTCAGATCGTTTCCCTTGTGCGTATGAATATTTTCTTTGTTGGCTTCGCTGCGGTCCTGTCGGACTCCTTTGGCCGACTGTCTCCGTCGGATCCGCCAATCGGTGCTGTGCATGCCGCGGCATGCACGGCGATGATGTACGCGCACTCACGTCACCCAGCTACTTAAATATCCTGTCGTTAGCCACGGCTTCGACCATACCCTTCCTCAAGATGTCTGGATCCTCCAACAACCTCACCGTTGCCGTCTGCATTTCAAACGAAGTCACCCTTTCCGAGTGAGCTTTTCACCCTTGCCTTCCCTTGGTTTCACGCGCGATTTTTTAACTTACTTACTCTCACAAATTCAGCTTCGTGCAACCTATCGAGATTCTCGCCGCGATGAACGTCAAGCCCGGCGAGGCGCTGGGGCCGGGGATGGAGGTCGTCGACGTCCCGTTCAAAGTCATCTTCGACTACCTCGCACCGACAATGGACCCCATCGTCTCTGCATCGGGTGTGGCCTCGGCCACCTTGAATCCGACGAAAACGTACGCCGAGGTGGAGAAGAGTGGGGCGCAGTATGATATCCTTTGGGTGCCCGCCGGTGCGTCCTCCATTCATTCATCATTTGCCGGTACTCACTTTGAAGTCAGGTCCCCGCCCGGATAAATTTACGGGCGTCGACCGGACGCCGAAGGAGGTGCTCGACTTCATCCGCGCGCAGGCGCCAAAAGCGAAATATATCTTATCCGTGTGCAGCGGTGCGCTGCAGCTTGCGCTCGCAGGCGTACTCTCCGGCAAGCGCGCTACGACGAATAAGGCGTTTTATCGTGTCATCACCGTGCGTCCTTGTCCATGCATCTTGTCACTCAAAATAAGGGTTGCTCTTCTCGTCTAATAAAGGAAACGGCATCGACGGCAAATGATATCGAGTGGGTGCCCAAAGCGCGCTGGGTCGTGGATGGGAATGTGTGGACTTCGTCGGGTGTCTCCTCAGGTGTGTCTTCATATCTGTCATCGCTTCTCAACACTTGAGAAGTTCAACTTGACTTTAGGAAGCGACATGGCGCTAGCTTTCCTAGAACACCTGGCAGGCGCGAAGCTCGCGCGACAGATGCGCAGCATCGTCGAGATTCCGGAGACCGCGAGCGATGATGGGCAGTGGGCGGATTGGCATGGGTTGGCCTAGCTGAGCCATCGTGATTCCGTGGTTCAACATAAACATGTAAGGATATCAATGTATGTATCAAAATAAGTCTCGTTTTTTCTTGATTGTGCTGGCGGGGCATAAGGCCACTCAAAGATTTGTTTCCCGCGTTGGGGATGACCGATTTGGAAGTTCAATCAGAAGGACTCGGGGCGTGTACATGTACGTATACGTATCTGATTTCTTTTGATCCCCAAAGCGGCGCTTTCTTCCCTTCGTTTCAACTTTCAGATGGGTACTCCACTCCGAATGCATCCTTTGCGTCTGACTGGGCTCCCCAGGTCGAATGCTTCCCAATACTTTCATTCAGGACTTATTCGTGACGCTAGCACAATCACGGCTCGACAGACTCGGACTCAGACACAACTACATAAACAGAACGAACACGAATTCGAACCCAAGTTGGTTCTTTCGCCATCCGCTTCGCAGGCTCAGGGACTCAAAAGAAGGGAAAACCCTGGACATAGTGTCCGCAGAGGATATTCAACTGAGTCATTGACATGGAGATACTATATTGAAGTCAAGGAATAGCGAAGAACAGTGCAGCATCCGAGGACGTGATTGTACGCGATTGTGGGACCTTGTGGGAGCCAAATTTCTTTGGTTCTGATTGTCGGCTACAGTGCCAAGCGCTATCTATCCATCAAATATCCATCACCTTACGCCTCGAGGCAAATCTCATCGAACTCTAGCTGCATTCGCGCCCACAATGCCTTTCACCAAGACTTTCGACGCCTACGTCCCCAGCGATGGCAAAGAGTTTTTCGCCGTCGCCAACTTCAAGCCCGACTATGTCCCCCTCACAGACCTACAGGCAGCAGTGACCCTCGACGCCTCGCACACCGCATCCTTCGCCTTGGCCGAAAAGATCACCCCGCCAGCGACGTTCGCGCACTGCAGCCGCGTCTACTTCTTCGGCCTCGCGATGCTATACAACGGGTTCCCGTCACAGACGCCCGGCGTACCGCAGATCGGCTTCGAAGAACTAGTCCGAAGGTGGTACCACTGCGCGATGCTGCACGATCTGGGGTTGACGAAGAACGAGGAGGCGTTGAAGCACCCGGCAAATGCAATGAGCTTCGAGCTGCATGGGGGGTTCATGGCATACGAGCATCTTCACACCGCGGATCCGACGCTGGATGCGGTTCAGGTGCGTTTGTAGTTCACTGATCCTTACTTCCCTGATAGAATCTGCTTGAATACGTAGGTCGGGGACATAGTCCAGGGGATTATCACACACACCTCGACGTTCCACTCTGGCAAGAGCTCCGCCGTCGCGATCTTGCTCAAGATGGGCACGGGCTTCGATGGCCTGGGATACGACGCCTTCGGGCCAGGGTCGTTGAATTTCTTGCAGAACAGAAAGACGGTGCAAGAGATCGAGAGGGCGTACCCGAGGGGAGCGTTCGGAGATGAGGCCCTCGACATTGTCGACACCGAGATCAAGAGGAAGCCAGACTGCTTGATGAGCCATGGGGTGCGTTGCGTTCTACTTTGCATACAGAAGGTTTTGCTTCTGACTTGCGCTTGTCCCAGATGCTGGACTTTATACCGCGGATTGCGGCTGTCAAGTTTCTGGTCCCTCCCGATGAAGTCTGCGAATGAGCCCTCGCAAATTTCAATTTCTCCGGAGCTCCGAGCAGCGAGTCTGGGACTCTGGGTGGGGATGGGAAGCTGATGCTGTTTGCAGCAAGTTCTCGTAGCAAGTGTAGAGTCTCCTTTTATTCCATCCCTCGCGCGTTCTTGTCGTCTATAGTAAAGCAAGCTTGAAGCAGAAAGGAGAAGCATCAACGTTTCAACATCCCACGTGGACACATCACATGTCTCCCTCGTGACCAAGGTTGACGGCGGCCATCATTGATGGCGCCGCTCTCATCCCGCCTCTTTCGTTCAAATCCTCACAACCTATTGTGCTGCCTGCCCCAGAGCGTCGCGTGCTCGACAAATTTGCGTGCATATATCATGAGCAGGGTCTCATAGCGTCAATAGGCACGTACACAACGTACGGGGGCGGGGAATACGACGCGCACAAGCGCGCTTAAGCTTCTTTCGGGTCCCCATTCATCGTAGCCTTCAAACTCCAAGCGCTGAGTACGTAAGTGGGGCCAGCTCTTCTTCATTAACCACCAACAAGCACCATGGTCAACTTGAACTCTGGGCTGCTGGGAGCCGTTGTTTTCGCTCGACACGCCGACCGCATCGAGAGTTTCTCCAGCCCAACAACCTGGGCGACATTCAACACATTCATCACGCCCCTTGGTACCGTGCGTTCATCCTCACCCCTCGGCTCTACGTTGTACTAATCGTTCACAGAACCAAGCTTTCCAGTCTGGGACGTTCTTGCGTTCGGAGTACCTCAACTCCCGGTCCCAGTCGTTCATCGCCGGCATCAGCCCTGAGATTGTCAACATCCACGAGATTCTTGTCCGGGCGGATTCTTCTGGCGACGGGACCGTCTTCCAGCAATCAGTGAGCGCTGTGATCCAGGGTCTGTATCCACCGACCAGGGACTACGCAATCACGTTGGCGAACGGGAGCACCGTCATTGGTGCACTGGGCGGTTTCCAATATATCCCGAGTGAGTCCAGGGAATCCATTGACGTGGGTTTTATTACTGATTTAATTCCGAAAGTTGAATCAGTCGAGATGAATGAAGACGTATCCCTGAACGGCCTTTTGTCGTGCCCCGTGAGGTACTCGACCCTCGCTTGAACATTTCGCTCAATCTAAAACAGAACTTCGATCAACATGTAGCAACGCTGGAAAAATCAGAATTGTTCCTGGCGAAAGGCAAAGAGGCCGCACCGTTTCTGCAGAAACTAAAACCTTACCTGGGCGGAGACCGTCCCACCAATTTTTCTTTCATGGTGCGTCTCGGTCTTGATCACATCGATCCTGTAGACTCATTCAGCTCCAGTTCAACGTGTGTGCTGGCGCTCTCATGCAATTTGTCGCCACTAACCTAACACTCTGGCATGGAGATGTGGGATTATGTCCACGTGCAGTCACAACACAACCGGTCATATCTTCATCGGATCCCTGCAGGTTACGTCAACCAAGCCAGAGTGCTCGCCGATTTCCACGACGGTCAGTATCAAAATACGCGATCAGTCCACTTACGAACTTCGCCGTCTAGGAAACGCGTTCTCGGACCCCCAACCAGATGGCATCGGTAATGGTACGTGTAGTGCTTTCTCTAACTTCACACATATATGGTATCCCAGTGGCCACCCGCGCGATGCTACCCTCCATCTTCTCCGCGCTGACGCGCATCGCGAATCAAACCGACACTCTCAAACTCGCGATCAACGGGATCAGCTACAAGCCCTTCATCAGTCTCTTCAACCTCACAGAGGCCACGGCGGCCAACCCCGAGGTTGGCGGTATTGGTCCGTTATATAAAATATCCACTTACACTTAACTTACAATATCTTTCCGTTCAGAAAACTACAACTCCCTAGCCGCTCTCGAACTGCGAAACTCTTCATCAGGGGAACCTATGTTGCGACTGAAGTTCAAAAACGGTACAGACGAGCACGAGTTCAGGACGCTGACGATGTTTGGGAAAACGGATGTCCCGCTCGCGGAGTTTATCAGTCGGTTGACGGTGCGTGTTGTCTTCCGACCTTCGGTATATTCATGGAACTGATTATGTTCCCAATGGCGCAGCCTGTCGCGATAAATAGCACAGCAGAGTGGTGTGCGGCGTGCAATCAAACAGCTTTGCGTGGCTGTAATGCGTAAGGATATGTACCCGCCGCCGTTGAATACGGAAATCTATCCGAGAACCTGACATATCGGATCTTTATTCAATCAGCGTTGCCTTAGCTGCACAAGAGCTGTTCTGAATGGAATCTTGTACAGAACCGTATGAATATAAGGAGGGGGCAACGAGAAACGTTCAGCTTCCCTTGTTTTTCCGCCTACTTATCCTCACTACCGAATGACATGGCTGGATCCGGAAAAGAAAAACGCTCAGCTGAGGGCCCGCCGACGGGCAGGCATCTCTTGTTCTGAGTGTCAGATGCTTAAAGTCCGGGTGAGCTAGGTCTGTTGAAGATGTGGAACAGGCTGACCTTCTTTTAGTGCGAATATACGAGCCTGGAGGAGGATTGCACGCGGTGCAGAGACAAAGGCTCGGGTTGCAGATACTTCGAATCCATCGCAGAAGAACGTATCATCCAGCTCCAAGAAGAAGTGAGTTGAGTCTAGTTCATAATTTTTCCTTTTCTAGACGTGGCAGTGGTAGGACGTTCGAGCTCGAGCTGATGTTTCCGGCGACGAAGGGCGGTCGTGGACGAGCCGCATGAGTCGACAGATTCTCGCGACTTGTACTCAGCATGCCGCTCTTGCGTCGGCGAGATCGGATTCTGACTGCGACCAAGTTGTGGATAATCTCAAGCAAGAATGGGTCTATGCCTGGGGTTGGGTGCGCTTCCAAAATATCAAAATGTTCATATCCTGACCTACTCACTATTACCTCCAAAGTTAATGCTGTTGCTAACGTGAGCGCTTTCGCACTTTTGTTAGACGCCTACAGCTCTTTGTGGCAGGCTAGACATCGCTTTGTTCACCATCGGTTCACCGTCGCTCTTCACAGTGGATGCATTCGGACAGAAGGTCATCAACGCGAGCGGCGTCGCCACCATTTTCGGGCTCCTGTGTGACGGGTGGTTTTACGTTCGGTACCATCACCTGCAGACAAAAGCGTTCCTGGTAAGCAAATCCTACTGTCTGTCTCTGTCCTTCTCTGTATCTGGCCCCATTCAACAGACTCGTGCGAGGGACATATACAACGGCTACGCATTTTTTGCCCTGTCGGCCCGGCTGCCTTCCCTCGGCGCGCTCCTCTCATTGTCCGCGCTGTTGATGTTCGTGGGCCGTACCGCGTTCAAAAGGGCGCCCGTGTTGGTTGTTGTGCTGATTGCTTTGTTCTTCGTCCTTTTGGGCCTGCAATTCATCGTGCGCGGCACGGAGGTGGTTTATTGCTCTGTTTCTGGGGCGCTCTCGGCCGTGGTTGGGTGGGCACAACGTGGGCGGGAGAAAATAGCAGCGCTGGTCGAAAATCGAAACGCTTTACAACCACCCAGCTTGGCAGAGACAGGACGGCCGGAGGTATGAATTTAGACTTTCATTTTGGTTCGATTTCTTTTGGCAAGAGGATGGTATTTACAGTATTCATTACAACCGTGTATTTACAATGCGAGTCCCGGTACTTTCATTACTTGGTAGCTTCCTTCATCTCCTCGGTAGGGAACTTTGCGAATGTATCCCTGAGCTTATCGATAGGTGCCACAAGGAAACCTGCAAGCGTCTCAAAAGGCGGCTTGTTCGGCGCGCCGGGATGTGCACTAGTGGGATTGGGGTCAGCGAATTAGTTGAGAAAAACAAGGCAAGTTCCAGCTAACCGAGTAGGGACGAATTTCTTGGTCAGCGAAAATTGCGATGCTGCGTTTCGACTGGCCTCGTCGCCGATCTTGGGTTCCAGAAGCGGGAGATCCTTGACTTCCTCGTCGTTGTTGTGCTCGTGCAGGCTGGCCATCATCCGCTCGAGGAGTTGATCAAACTCGTCTGTTCCGGCCGTGAGCGACTCCATCTTCGTGAGCATCTCTTTCACATGCTGAAATAATGGATGAATTGCGCTCCCAACTGCAGACGTAGAACGTACCTGATGCTCCTCCCTGTCGTGGTCCGCCAACTTAAGACCTTCGGCGCCGAGGTGTTTCTCCATGAGCGGATACACGATAATCTCTTCGCCGACGGCGTGGCGGGCGATCTCCCACCTCAGCTGGTTCGCCCAGCGCGCTTGAGCGTCAGAATCTCCCGCAGACTTCTTGTAGTAGTCGTGGTACTCGTACATCTGAGTGAAAAGGTAAGTGAATTCTGTCGATGCCTGCGACTCGAAGGGATGATTCACCTCCTGGTGATCCTCCTTGATCGCGTCGGTGAGAGTTTGTTTACTGGCCATTGTTCGCGTGAGGCTTAGGAATGGACGTTTGGAGAAGGGTGAACGAGCAAGGGTGCGAGTGGTGGGTAAGAGGGAAGAGCGAAGCATGGGAAGGTTTCCTCTTGAGGCTCTTTTGACTGCGTAATAAGAGCGGCGAATGACCTGGGGATGACGCAGCAGCCAGCTCCAAAGTACAATCTATCTTATCAGATTATACTTACTTGGAGCTTCACTCCTCTGATGCGAGAATTGCATGAATTGTGTTTCAGACTAGTGTTCCTCGTTGGTAATTTGCACGGACGCCGTCCAGGTTCGATTTCCAAACACTTGGAGGGAATTGAACCAACGATTACGTAAGTTCAACATGTACAGATCTTGGAATTCAACTTTGCAAGATCATATTCCATTGTGTACAGTGAGAAGTCACTAGACCTTTGAAGTACACACCAACGTCCCGATGAAAGAAATACAACCTATAATTGCCCCAAAAGGAGAGTGAACGAATGAAACGGGACAAAAAGAGTCACCAAGAGACAACAAGCTACGTGGCTTCAGGAGGAGTATCATCATCATCGCCGCTCAATGTCGATGATGTCGATTCGCTGAAGGCGCTCGAGGTCGAAGAACGGGGCGTGCTGGGGTCGTTGAGATCGATCAAGCCGGAGAACGGTTGATCTTTAATTTCGGATTCTTGAGGCGGCGCGACGCTCGCCTGGTACAACGGATAAGCCCCCAACGAATGCAGGAGAAGAAAACACCACCCTACCGTATCCATCGTCAGATCGCGAACCACAACAGCCGTTCGGTTGATGTCTAATATCGCACGCGCATCAGTGCGCAATGTAGGTCGGGAAAAAAAGGAGCTCACATATTCCGCCAAGGTTGAAGTCTGTCGCAAGACCGACCTCCACATTTCCATCCGCCCGCTCGCCGCGCATTCTGGAGCGGTTGTTGAGGAGGTAGAGCATTGGGCAGGAGTAGACGCGTCCCAGGATGAAGATGACGCTGATCGCAACTGAAGGCAAGCAAGTCAGCTGGTGCCGAAGTACTTATGAATCGCCGATGCTGCTGCTCACCGTTACTGTCGGGCTCATGGAAATATGCAAAGACGGCGATAATGGCGATGATGGACGTGGAAGTCCCCGTGGAGATGGCCGAGGTAATCAGCCTCCGGATGAGACTGTGGAGCATTCGTCAGGATGCGATTTGCATAGGCAAGCGGGAAATATAAACCTTTTGGCTGGCTGTATATCAGTCTTGACGCGATGGAGGCGCCAGACCAGTGACGTGGCTATGCCCACATCGGCAACCAAGCTTCCTATTAGCCATACCCTGGAATGCGTACACGTGAGTTATGGATGCATGGAGGAATATGGAATGTGCAGTACGTGACGAAGACACTCGCGCCATCGTGCTTGTAAAAGACACATTTATGGTCGTATCGACTGCCGTGCCAATAGAGCCGGCCAACGAGGCTGCGGAAAACAGCGCAAGGATACCGACGGTGAGCCAGTGCTCTGTCCTGTATATGCCAGCGCGGTTCAGTGCAGACCCCAGAGCAAAGATCCCGCGTATAATTACATCCTCCAGAATCGGAAGAGCATGAATCCCTGGACAAGCGCTCCAACAATACCCGTCGCGACGAAGTGCGCGGCGATGGGCCAGTTTTGGACCGCCAGATATTGTGAGTTTCCCCAGTGAGTTATTGCATACTAAATTTTACATCCCATCGGCACGGCAGTCGCTTCATAATTTAGATGCTCCACGTACGAGATAGACGGCACTGATATTGGCCACAGTGTCGAGGGCGTTGAGGGCCGCGGCGATCCCGACCACGGCCTTCATTGCCCGGCTGTCGTTGTTCTGATGCCGGAACTCATCGACGAAAAGGCAGCTAAGGATGTCGTCAGGAAAGGAAAATTCGGGGGGGTCATTCTTTTGACCTATTCACGTAGGTCCCCAGAAGAAGAGAGCTGAGGAACTTTAATCGAAGAGGGTGAAACATAATGGATACGCACCCAACGGCCTTGTCCAGGGAAACCATTTTGCCGATGAAAAGGATAAGGGAGGAGAGGGGGGGGGGAATCGACGAGGTACCACCCCGCTGTATTTTATATACGTCCTGCGGACCAGGACGCGGAGGTCCCAGTTTTTTCTGGAAGGGCCATGCTCTTCTGTTCTGGGCAGGGATATGTCTTGAATTAGTCGCTGATATTCATTCCACAACGTCTTGCGAAGTATTGGAACCACTTCACCAGGTAGGCAAGGCCAACCTGCAGCGTCCAGTGACGGTCGAGATTAGCAGATGAGCGACGAAGACCTTGATCTCGCCGTACGGTATGCGGTTAACTTGCATGGGAACAAATGCATGGTCCAATGAGCGTTCGCCGATCACTCACTATCTGTGAGAACTTCCAAAACTTCAACTTCGCCAGTGGACTGGAGACGCTACAGACGATCGGGTGGCCGCAATAGCAGGCATTCTGTCATGCTAAATGGCAGAATGGCGGGATTCTGTACAACAAGCGAGGTACGGGCTCATTTTGTTATAGCGTCTGTTTATAAGAGACTAGGGATTCTGCCAAAAACACTTCCAGGCTCCCGTTCATCCGCAGGACGGAAATCGCAGACGCAACGCAGGCGGCTTCCGCCGTTTCGGCGGGCGGAGACGCGGATCTACGCTGTTTCAATGAGAGTTGCATATTGATGTGGATGGAGGTACTGGGGGCGGCGGTATCGCGGCGGGCTCGACGCGCTGGCGAGGCTGAGACAAAGTAAACTGCTTACCAATGTGATACCATAATGATAACGGATCTGACCGCATCAGATCCGCTGGCCATGGATGCACGGTTGCGGTCAAGTTGCGGTATTCTTTGCGAAGGCATTCGTTTCATCTTCCAAGCACTCCAGATGAGACCACAGTGAGCTCCAATGGCGCAATCTCGGTTGGCGGCACATCATCATGTGTAAGTGTCAAGCGCATGCTTTTTCGCCTCGCTAGGACGGGATTCAAATTAAGTAATGCCGCCTTGGTACCGCCCTCGCTTTTCACTCTTTCCCCACCATGTCGGACACCAAGAACGTCGAAAAGGAATCCCAGGCCTCATTCAGCGATCATGTAGAGAGCATCGACGATGCGGTGGATCCAATCTACCAAGCAAAAGCGCGTGTCTTGAACAATGCACTGCAGGAGATTGGGATGGGGCGCTATCAGGGACGTATATCTTGCTCCCATCAACCTCAGCGATGATTCCGATCCTCTGTACTGCAGTGGGGATTATTTGTTGTCACTGGGTTTGGGTGGTTAGCGTGAGCATGAATTTTTCGTTTGTGTTCGGCCTTGGCTTATTCGTCATACAAGAGATAACCTGTGGCCCGTACGTGCTCAAACCTACTCATTCATTCCATTGAACACTGCGCCCAGATCGTCACTGGGTTGATCCTCGTCCCTGTGATTAACGAATTCAACGCGCAAGGCCCTTTCCTCAAACTCGGTCAAAACGTCGGCTTACTCGTCGGTGCTGCCTTCTGGGGGTAGGTGATTACGCGGAGATCCTAGATTCGTTGAATTAACACGGGCTGCACAGCGTCGGCGCAGATATCTGGGGTCGCAGGTAAACGTTGACTTCCTAGGGTTTGTTTGATCTCTGACCTTCTACAGGATATCTTTCAATCTGACGATGCTGATCACCGGAGTCTTTGGAGTTGCTGCCGGTGGATCTCCGAGTGCGTAAAACATACGACTCCGTGAGGGCCGACGTGACTGAATTTTGTAGATTTCGTTACTTTGACTTCTTTAGCCGCGCTGTGGTCCATCGGGGTCGGTGGAAACCTGCCCGTAGACTCATCCATATTTCTTGGTACTCCCCCCTCTTTCAATTGAGTTTACGATCTGACACTCCCTGCTTAGAGTTCGTCCCGGCATCGCACCAATATCTTCTGACGGTTCTGTCGATCTGGTGAGGGCTCAGCCGTTAGCAATAAACACAAAAGCTCACCAACTTCAGGTGGGCGTTCGGGCAGCTTCTGGGGAGCCTGGTGAGATGAAATGCTTCTCCACCGAGGATTTGAAGCTAACTCTCCGCCTAGGTCGCCTGGCCTCTGATCGGCAATTATTCGTGTACACCTCCCTCCTGTCCACGCGCATCGAATCAGGGATGGCGGTATTTCCTATACGCCATGGGTGGGCTCATGATGTTCCTTTGGGCAATCCGATTTTTCGTTTTCAAGCTGTACGAGAGCTCCAAGTACCTGATGGTCAGTTCATTCATATTCATGTAGCAACTGAAACTCAACGTACTCTGCATTACTTTGTATCAGGGCACTGGTCGAGATGAAGAGGCTGTTGAGGTTGTCCACAAAGTCGCGGCATACAACGGCAAGACGAGCAATTTGACCTTGGAGGATCTCCGGTCCCAGGACAAGATTGGGGAAGGCCAAGTCGACACCTCCGTCGGCGCAGTGGTCCAGCGAAAATTATCGGTGTTCAGTGGGAATCACGTCAAACCGCTCTTTGCTACGCGCAAGCTGGCGTACTCGACTAGTCTTTTGATCATCCTCTGGGGTACTATTATTCCGTTTTGACCTCGCGATTTATGCTAATACACTGTGGGCGCAGCGTTCATTGGGCTTGCGTTTCCTCTGTGAGTTCGCATACTACTTCCCCATGACCGATTCTCTTGATTTTGATTCCTTTACAGATATAACTCCTTTGTGACGTATTAGTGAGTGGTCTTGACATCTCAGGCAGGGTGTATTCCTAACCGCGGTCAAGCCTGTCCACGAGAGGCGCAGACTTTGGAGATGGATCAACATATATCACATACCGCAATGTGGGCCATCGAATTCTGTCTTATTCATCATAGTGACATGTTGTCAGACGGTCATACTGAGCGTAACCGGCGTCCCCGGGGCGCTCGTCGCTGGATATCTGGTCGAGTTACCGCTTCTAGGCCGCAAAGGCACTCTGGCCGTGTCCACAGGTCAGATCGGATATTGTGTCGTCGCTCGTACCTAAACTGATATGCTCCCCGTACAGCGCTCACGGGAGTATTCATCCTCGCCTCGACGACCGCACGAACCTCGAACGCGCTGCTTGGGTTCAACTGCGCGTTCACTTTCACCTCCAACGTCATGTACGGTGTCTTGTATGCATGCACTGAGCCCCGAGCTCTTCCCCACCAAAGATCGCGGGACCGGGAACGCGCTCGTTGCAACCGCGAACCGGATTTTCGGAATCATGGTCAGTAAATTTCGACCCCCCAAATACTTGAATTAGTATGATTCGCTTACTGATCAATGCATGACAGGCACCAATCGTAGCTCTTTATGCCGACCTCACAAGCTCAGTCCCGATCTTCATTGCTGGGGCGCTCTTCCTCGTATCCGGGATCATCGCACTGCTGCTTCCCTTCGAGTCTCGTGGACGGGCCGCGTTGTAGTGGCTCACCTGTTTAGGGATTTCTTTCAAAAAGGCATATTCGTCGCAGTCCCAATTCGACAGTAGATGTCGAGTTGCTGTGGTAATGATTAGATGAAGCCTCTCACACTCTTTGCTGTGTCGTTCTTGATCCAAATAATTAATTATGTTCTCCGCGTATACACACAAGTCTGGAGCAAGTTCTGGACATCTCTGATTGGTATTGCGTTCACAAAGAGGGTGAGTCGCGGGATGAAATTTAATGGAGCATTGATTCATGGAGCGCCCGTGTTTGCGCTCCCTGGAGGGGACCGAAGTTGAACCAAGGTTTGAACATTGCCGGCATCCCATCGGCTCGCATCAATCCATCCCTTCGGCACAGAGGCGCAGCATACAAAGACGGTGTCCATCCATTGCGTCTGTCCCGTGTGTAGAATGTGAGCACTCTGCTGTAATTTCGGTTGTTTTCTCTCTCATGATGTCTCATCTCATGTCAGGCCTAGGGAATATCCTTGGGAGATCCCACAACGAAAATGGGTACTCGAGTTCTACATAGCATATGTGAGCGGCAGTGCCCGTGCCTGTTCCCATCCCGCATCGAGCGCAGCCAAGACGTCGTCCGGTAGGGGCCCTTTGTCCAGCGCTGCCAAATTGTCTTCAAGATGCTTTTTACCCGCCGCGCCAATAATCACTGCGTCGCCAAACTCCTTCTTCAGCACCGAGTGGTGCGCAAGCCACCGTAGCGCAGCCTCGCTCTCGGTGATGCCGTGCGACGCAGCCACCGGACGCAACAGATCGAGCGCCTTGAAGTTTGGCTCGTTCCAGTAACGCATCCGCTGATACGTCGCGTGTTTTTCGTCCGGGTTAAATCGATCGCCGTGGTCGAAGGTGGTCTGGTCCCGAGAGTAACGCGACGTGAGAAAGCCGCCCGCGAGGGGGTTGTACACGTAGAAGCTGATACTGTATGCGCGCAGGCACGGGATAAGTTCGGCCTCAACGACGCGGTTGAGCGCATTGTATATTCCCTGGTAGACGGTCGGCATGACCCAACCGTTGCGCTTGCAGATCTCGCAGATTTGCGCGACCTCCCACGCCGGATAGTTCGAGAGGCCAAAGCGCTCGAACACGCCCTCAAGATAGATCTTGTTGACCTCGCGAAGCGTGTCCTCGTAGGGAACACCACGATCCGGCGCGTGGAGGTAGAACGTGTGAACCTTGTCGGTTTTGAGCGCCGCAAGGCTAGCCTTCAAGCCCTTGCTAAGGTCAGCCGGCGAGTGAGTGAGCTCTTCGGCGGTGAGCCAGCCCGCGTTTTTGCCTTTTGTCGGGAAGATCTTGGTCTCCATCTTCAAGCCGCGCTGCTTCCAGCCGATAGCACCCAGCATCTCCTCAGAGGTGCCCGCGCTATACATGCGAGCAGTGTCCACCTCGTTGTGGCCGTGCTTTTGAAAGACGTCGAGTAGCTCGGTAGTCGCCTCCTCGGTGGTGACGCGGACGACGTCTGTGCAACCTGCAGGAGAGAAAGGTTGGCCCGAAAACAAAACGAAAAGTGATCAAACATACCAGGCGCCCCAATAAGCATAGCACCAAACACAACTTGCACATTGCTAACAGGTCGAGACATCGCGGGGGATTTTTGGTTCGTTGTTGTGTGGAAGCGTCGTTCGTGTATTTATAGGTGTTCAGATCACGCATCAGTGCGCTGCCGGCGGTCAGCCGGCGGTGTACGTGCGCATGCCGAGATTTCAGTGATCCGGCGGAGGCAGGCGCAGTGCGACAATGCGTCTGTTTATAACTGGATTTCTTTTTGTGGCGAACCGTGCGACGAAATATTGTTTTACGCAACTGAACAGCCACAGAACCAACAGTGAACATCGAACCCCGCTAGGCAGAACAAGGCAACGTACTATATACAGACCTCATCGGTCCATCCTCCCATCTTGTGTTCAACCGTCCTCTGTAGATCATATAAGACAGCTATATCGGGCCCCCGCACTCCGGACACTGCAGCACCACCGTCGCGTTGGCTTTTCCTTTTCCTTTTCCCTTTGTGCCCTTGCCCTTACTCCCGCCTGCACTGGCCGAGATCTTCGTCCCTGGCGTCGACGCCGCATTTTCGCTCTTGCTGCCCAGATCAAATTCTACACGATCCCACCCAGTCGGCATCGTCCTCTCCCAACCCTCGGGCATCCGCTTCTCCCACCCATCGGAGCTGGTACCGTCACGTAGTGCGGCACAGACCACTCGCCGCGCCGCAATGACCGCCGCGACATTCCCTGCAACCCCGAACACGCCGCCACGCACAATGGGCTGCGCCGCAGCGCGCAGGAGCGCCAGGGGTAGCGCAGCGATGAGGGGGTTCAGCGTTGGTGGGCTGGAAATTGCTGTTGTGTGGCTGGCGCGGCGGCGTTTCTTTGGCGGCTCTGCAGACGCGCTCTCGTTGAGCGGAAGCGCATCACCGGTGTCGGGGTCGTTGAGGAGGAAGTCGGTTAGCTCCCGGGTGGACGTATCCTTGGATGTGATGCAGCCGCGGTGGTAATATTTGCGGCACGCCGGCTGGGGACATAGGTGCATGACCGAGGTTGGTGCAGTGTCGGAGGGGTCGTAGAGAGAGGCGCAGACGCATGTTACCCGCGGGGAGGGCTGTCCGGCGTCAGGTTTCTTTTCTTGATGCACAGAATCAAAACTTACGGAAATTGACTTGTCTGAGACATTGATGGTGTATCTGTAGTAAAAGTCGTCGGCGAGGATAGCCTCTTGATCGAGGTTTGCCTCGTCGTAATGCTTTACTGGCGCTAACCCTGGAAACTGTGAATTTTAGAGCAAAACAAACTTGAAACAGATATAACCATCGAAGACTGAAGACGACACGCAATCGACGTGGTTCGACTGCAACCGCTCGTATTTGCCACAATGGGACGCGTCACTTAACAGATAATGAGGCAAGCCACATGAAAATTCGATAGCACGCACAATGTACGGTCCACGCCCACCGCATCACGCGCAGAGTAGAACCAGTGGACCTGCACCCATACCTGCGCAAGTTAAAATACGGAAGGGAAACGTAAACGATACAACGAACGTCTGATGCACTTTTTGCGCGCACGTCCAGTATCTGACCTATCCAGTATTGGTGCGGCTCGATCGGGTCACCAACTTTGCGTCCGTGTGGCAACACCCGCGCGCTGAATGTACACAATGGGTGATGGGCACAGAAGACAGACATGGGAACATACATGTCCTTCACAGAGAAATCGTACGGCTTGTTGTCTTCGTCGGAGACTGCGCGGGCTCGAAATAGGGCGGAAACGCGACAAATGGGACGCACCCTGGAAGGTAATATACTGGGGCATTGTGGCCCATTCTTCGGCAGTCGGGGCGTCTTTATCGCACCCAAGAGCGGCACGAAGAGGTTTTCTGCGTTTCTTTGTGGTCAATCTGGTCCGACCTTTGGGCATCGCGCTGCAAATTGTGAAGGTGGCTGAAGAAAGGTGGAAACGAAAAGGAAGGATGCCGTAAATCAATCACCTGATTCAGCGGTCCGCTGATCCGAATTGGATTTGCTCTCACGGTTCATTGGATGTTGGATCTTCGTTCAAACTCAATTTTTCGTTTTCTTTTTGGCCTTCTAAAGTTGAAATTTCTACAGCAATGTGTCTGTTTTACCGGTTACAAATTCGGGTCTTGCCAAGGCGAGCAATGAAACAAGCTGCTTGACAAGAAATTGGTGGATGGGATTCCTGCGTGAACAAGTTGGAAAAAACTTCAAATAAATCGCAGATGTTCGGGTGCTTGTTCAAGAAGACGAAGAGTGTGTTACGGTCTGCAGAATTATTTTATCAAGGTCTGGTTATGGAAAACGCTTGTGGAAACGAATAAATACTCGAATGCTCTTCAATAGAGGCCATGCATTACACCCAAAGCTCCGTTCTTTTCAACAAGACATTTGATGCCAGCGGCTTGTAGCGGCTGAACCATGAACTCGCGATCAATAGGAAGGTAAAGCGTGGATGTTGCTGTATAATCGGTCCCAAAATCGAATCAGGTTCTGACGGCTATACCCATCCAGAACTTAGGTTCTACAGCCTACAGGCTGAGTCCTTCGATCGTTCATCCGCAGGTTCTGGAATACCGAATGAGTGCTTCGGAGTCGGAGATGGACGGCGATTATCAAAGCTGAGAACGAAAAGGCTGAAGCCTGTGAGGGACTGTTTATCATACACATACCCGCCGAGATGGGGGAATATATACCAGAACGGAAGTTGTTCAGTCAGTATGTACAGCAACAAGCTACTAGAATAATGTTAGACGTGTCGCCACTCGCTCTCCATGGACAAGAAGACCATTCCTCGAGACCAAGGACGGCGAGACAAGATGAACAGCTAGAGACAAATCAAATTTTGCAGGGTACATAAACCTCTATGCACCCATGCACGATTTTGGGGATCGCTCGAGTCAGCCGGTTCCAGCTAATGATCAGCGCCCACAAGTCAACAGATATTAATATCGTCTCAACACGCCCTCTGACGGACTCACGGGCAGTGTATGGCCTATGTAGGTAAAATTTCGCTAGAAAAAGCAGTTCACATGTAGGTCGACTGAACCTGAACCTGGACGAAGACTCGTCGAGCGCATATCGCAGAATAATGAAATAGGTCTGAGGAAAAATCGACTGTACAAATACAACATATAAAATCCTGGTAAGAACGTGAGCGCACGAGCAAGATAAAGATACAAGTCCATACCATAGATTGAGCAAACCGCGAGTCGAGCTCAATTCCATCACCCTAGGCATCCGTCGTGGCCTGCCGCCCTTCCAACCTCCGTGCTTCCAGCCGCTTCTCCGCACGGTCCCAAAAATCGCCCAGCCCCCGCACCCCGCGATGCCAGTCATTTGCCCCACCACGATTGTTATGGTTTTTCATAACCACCAGCCGCGGATGCTTCCCGAGCTCCTTCAGCGCGGTGCCAACGGTCTGCCCCTCCGGGTCGTCCGGGACCAGGATCACGAGAACACGCAAACAGGCACAGGCATAGAGCAGCTGCAAAAACAGTGGATGCGGCTCACGCCCACGGTATTCGAACGAGAGGTGCGTCAGACACGGCAAGCTCGCCAGACCGGCCTTCCACTCCGCCGCCCGACGCGATCGCTCCTTGGGCACCTTTTCAGCCAACGCGAGGTGCGTCAGGTGCTGGAACATCGGGCGCGAGAAGTCGATGGTGCCTCCGCCTTCCCCGAATTGGCTGAATTTAAATGGGATCGGGTCCGCGACAGGATGGAAGAGCGCGCCGAGGTTCGCTTCGAGGCGGCGCAGCGGCACGCGGCTGAGGCACGCGAGGAGGGAGGGCGCGTCCTGGATGCTGATTATGTACATGGAGACTGCGCCCGTGCAGCGCGCAAGCAGGGCATCCCGGTCCTCGACGGAACGGCCGTTCAACCGTGCGGCCGCCTGATGATCGCGGGACAGCGTGGAGAGAGTGAATGCCCGGCAGTCGAGGAAGACATGACGGACGTGCGTGCGGAAGAAGGAGGCGGGGAGCCGCTCGATGGCGGCGGCTAGTGCTTGAGGGGGTATCATAACATCTCTCGTCCCCTTGAACAGGTCTTGTTGGGCGTGCAAATTGAAAGGATTATTATCTTCTTGCAGGAAAATGACGCGGTAAAGCAAAGGTTCCATCCTGTGCCTGGGGTCAGATTCCAGGGATAAAAGCAGATGACTGAAATTGAATGTACCAAAGCTTGACGCGCTGAGCGACCCGTAGTAAAGGGGGGATGGATTTCATGCCCTCCGACGCGACGACATCGAAGATCTCTCGCTCCAAGTCGGGAGGTAAAAAGGGTGCCATTTCAGCTAGGCACTGCGTGGTGTCCGTAGAGCAATACGTGGAAGCAAGAGACAAGACGCGAATCTGATTCCGTGCAAACCCGAATTGAACCCGAATCGCGATTACGACTCGTGAACGACTCGTCCCGATTGGGTGCGACCCAATCTGGCAACGAGCGTGAGTACGGGCGGTTCCGGCGGCCCGGGCCCGTACGACGAAAAAAATAGGGAGGAAAATTATTCACGGCCTTGTACAATAATCTCGCTGTTGTCGTACAGAGCAGGATGAAGAGTAAAGAGAAAAATTACACAGCACAATTGCACAATAGATATCCGAGTCTATCCGACCTCCGACCTCTTCCGCTTGCATAACACTGACCTCTTGCGCTGACCCTTGTGCGCTTGCGCCTTCCCTGACAGTCCCAGTCCCAGTCCCGCACGCCCCGCTCGCAGTCCCACACGCTCATCGTCTCGCACACGCTCGCCCTCACATTGGAAACACAGATCCAGACTACTACTGGATGCTCGCCTTTTCCATCTTGTCCATGACGTCCTTGGGGACAGGATTCGTCCCGGCACTGTCGCTCAGGCTGCTCTCGCTCGGGTGGTGCAGGTTGTGGTGGTGCGTGATCGAGGCGTCCTGCCAGCAAAATAATGCGTCAGCGAGAAGCGAAGGGGAAGGAAGAAGACACAGACCTCCATGACCTCCTGCGCGCTCTCCTCCTTGTACTGCCGCACGTTCTCCGACAGCTCCTGCGCGTCCTTTCCGAGCGGGTGTGTCGCGTTCGCGAGCAGGGTCATGCGGTTCATCGCCTTGATGCTGATCGCCGCTTTTTTCCCTGGGATTTAATTAGTATCGCATTTTGAATGAGGGTAGGAGAACGGAGAGGGGCGAGGGACAGCGAGGGACAAGGGACAAGGGACAAGGGACACAGGACGTACATGTCTTTTTGGCGTCGAACGCCTTCTTGACATACGGCAGCAGATCGGTCGGGCCACCGCTTGGGCTCGAGGGGTCGGGGACAAAGTGCGGGGTCGCAGATGCCAGCCACTGCGTCGCGGTGTCAGCAAACAATTCCATACCACTCTCCGGGTGTAAGACCCACCTTGTGATCGAGCGCCTCAGCAGCTGTCGGCCGGCGCTCGGGGTCGATGGTGAGGCACGACTTGACAAAGTCGCGAGCGGTGTCCGAGACATTCGCCCAGTACTCCTCCGGCTCGAACTTGTAGTCGCCCGCGATGATCGCCTCCATCTCGAGCTTGGGTGTGTCGCGGTCGAACGGCGTGTACCCCGCGAGGAGGAAGTACGTCACGACGCCCATCGCCCAGACGTCCACGGGCTTGCTGTGCCCCGCTGCAGGAAAGTGTTAGCGACTGACACGCAGAGCGGGGCACAACTCACTCTTGAGGAAAATCTCAGGCGCCATGTAGCCCGGCGTGCCGCAGATCTCGGTGAGCATGCTGAGTTTCTCCTCCTCCATGATGCGGGAGAGGCCAAAGTCTGCGATCATGATGTCTGCGTCCTCCGCGGGCGTGCGGAAGAGGAGGTTCTCCGGCTTCAAGTCGCGGTGGACGATACCGGATGCGTGGATGTACTTAACCGCGGTAAAGATAGTCCGCACGAGCTCCGCCGCGTCGCTGGGAGAGGGGTAAGGAGACGCGGGTGAGACACCGCCAGGGGCGACTCACGCCTCGTAGTAGTTGCCCTTGGCGCATATCCGGTCGAAGAGCTCGCCGCCCGTGCAGAGGTCGAAGCACAAGTAGAGATTGTGCGATGTCTGCAAGGACGTGTGAGAAATGATGCGAATGTCTCGGCAAGGCGCAAGGCTCTGTCTGCTCCGCCTCTGCTGTGTACGCAGTCCAGCGAGACAGCTCTCGCTTCGACCGCGATAGCTTTTTGCGCAGACATAGCCTTGGCACCAGACAGATCGACGTACCTCAAAGTAATCGTGGAGGGTGACGATGTTGGAGTTCCCGCTCGAGATGCGCTTCAGCACAGCGATTTCATTCCGCACCTGGGCGCGCACCGTCAGACGGCGAATCAGTCTCCACGTCGACGGGAAAAGCGCACCATATGCTCCCTCCCCTCCATGAGCTTCTTGTTGATGACTTTGCAGGCATAGTACTTGCCGGTCTTGATGTGAATGGCCTCCTTTACGATGGCATACGTCCCGCTACCGAGCGTCTTGCCTGTGCGATACTGGTATCGAGCGAGTGAGCGGGGATCAGTACACCTAGCGAGATATCCAACAGACCTGGCAGGGCACAGTTGCGTTGGGCATCGGTAGGAGCGACTTTGGGGGCGATATGCGTCGCTAACAAGGGGCAGATGAGCGAGGGAAACAAGAGAGACAGAGAGCGCCCAAACGAAATCCTGTCCATTTGAAACACAGCCACTCACGGAGTGATGCTTCACCGACGGTTCTTCTGATTCCACGTCCACTATCGATCGTTTCGACCCTTCATTCTCGTTCTCCTCGACGGACAGAGGACCCTGTGCTGCCTCCTTTCGTTTGGCGTGCTTGAATCGGCTATGTTCTGACCCCATTCACTAGTATTGGTGCGATGGATGTTCGGTGCAGGGTCTGCGCAGGCTTCGTTCCCACTTCTTCTTATATGGCTCCCAATGTGAATCAGGTCCAGCACAGCATATGTTCTTGACAATGCAGTGCAGGCTACTTTGCTGAGCTAGTTCTCCTGGGACTGGGACTTTGAGCGGAGTTTGTCGGTGTCTATAACAAGGTCCTTCTGCTTTTATGCCTCCTGCTGGAATTCTGCCCTGAGTCTACTACTGGAGGATGACAAGCATCCTCTGAGTCTTTCGCATTATCAACTGCTTTCATTGTTCCATCGGGAGACTCCTCCGTCGGGGCCCGCTTGCCCGCCATCAATTGCGCTGCCACTGATCGCAGTACTGCGCGTTTC
Source organism: Mycena polygramma (assembly GCA_029449255.1). NCBI lineage: Eukaryota > Fungi > Basidiomycota > Agaricomycetes > Agaricales > Mycenaceae > Mycena > Mycena polygramma. Next base: position 939,990 of record JARKID010000025.1, read on the forward strand.
CCCATCTTCCCTTCTTGGACCTTCTTGGCCCATCGCCGGACTCTTATTTATGAACCTTGGCGAAGATCTTGATTGCCTTGTTTACCCGCTTGAAAAGTTTCACGACTTTGACCATCTTACAAAATTCTGGCCCCACCCCTGGCCGTCAATTCTCCTCCTTCACTCCGACTGACACCAATCTGACACCACTAATTGACACTACACTCGCCCTGAACTCCAGTCGTTTCAGTGAATTGTTGAACTGGCAGCCTCGACTGAGGGGACGACTTATGCATGTTTATTTTCTTCTTCGCCTGGCGGAAATATGGTACCGAGGCTCCGACGAATTGGGACGGAGCAGAACTTCCCCGGAACAGTTCCCCGGGCCCATCCAACTCTGATCAAAACGAAATAAGGTTCCTCCAAGTTTTGTGTACCGAAACAGATCAGTCTACATCATTCAGCGCTATAGCCACACAAACAATCCCATCGCCCTCTCCGACCCTCACTGTCAAATTATCCCACGGTTTAATTTGGTGGTCGCGAAAATTGCGCGCAGAGTATGTGCACAGTGCGTAAGGCGGGAAGTTGGGCGCCCGACGGTCCGTCAAGTTCCCTGGAGCACGATTCAGTCGTGTCAGCTTCAACAGGTCCCAATTGAATGCGGAATCAAGTCCTCGATGGCCCACCCGCCGGCGGCCCCGAGGTAATGACAAGATACGTGGCCTCGGGAACGAGAGTGCGGTTGTTGTACATGTCGAGCCTAAGTCGAGCCAGCGCTACAGTGGCAGGATCCATAAAAATGATGTGCAGCTCATCATGCATGATCTTTAACCTGGCTAACACTCAAGCTTTGCTCAAGCTCGGGAAAATGGGCATTCATTTTGAGTCCATCGCCATAATTAAATCCCATAAACGGCAAGTCAAGTTCCAACTCCGTATGGGACATCGATCTGATTCCGAGTTCGGCAGCAACCATCGAACCCGGCTTCACCGTGACGCCCAGCACCGCGGCGCCGCCGGCCCGCCGCCGTATTCAGCTGGGATGGCACCCTTCCTACCTCCCGAGTTGGAACGTGAGATCTTCGATGTCGTCGGCAGGGGATCAAATCCATCCCTCCTCTCCTACGGGTCGCTCAGCGCGTCAAACTTTGGTGCATCCAATTGTCACCATCTGTTCTTATCCCCCACAATTCAATGTGGCAAATTTCAGGATGGAACCCCTGCTTTATCGCGTCATCGTCGTGCGAGACACCGCCCTGGACAAAAAAATTTCGAGCAGATGGGAGACATCGCAACACCCCGGGCCCCTCAGGCTCTAACAGCCGCTATCCAGCGGCTCCCCGCCGTTTTCTTCCACACGCACGTCCACCACCTTCTCCTCGACTGCCACGCATACATCCTCTCCAGTGTCTCCATCCACCCACAGTCGGACCTGGCGCGAGTTAACGGCCGCACATTCAAGGACCGGGACGCCCTGCTGGCGCGCTGCACCGGCGTCCGTGACCTCCACCTGCTTAACATCCAGGACGCACCCTCCCTCCTCGCAAACCTGAGCGGCATGCCCCTGCGCCGCCTCCACGCAAACCTTGACATGCTCTTCAGCCCGCCCTCGGACGTGGAGTTTCTCGAGGCCGGGGCAACCATAGGCGCCATCGACTTCTCGCTCCCGCGCGGTTGAACGAGCTGCAGAGGCGTCCACCGGTGGTGGTTATGCCAGACCATTACACTTTCGATGGGCCAACATGACTGGCATCGTGGTACGCGGGGCTTGGGAGATTACTGGGATCGAGCGGAGACGTTGCTTGAGACACGAAGGTTGGACGGCCAGCAGTTGGCCTAGGCTGCTGCCTAGAATGCTGAAATTTCGACTTCTGATCTACTGGCTCCACAACTGCACCTATGGCATGTAATTCATCTCCAGCTCGTTTCAGGTAGGTAGGTAGGTAGGTATATTCCGGCGCGGTCCCGTTAGTGTCTCACTCACATTGTTTTGCCAGGATTCTATCTGCTGTACTTGAGATGATCTTTGAGATTCGAAAAAGCTACTTACCTGAATCTTGAATACGATAGTCGACCTCTGGACCAACCATCTGGAACAACCAAGACCACGGTACTTTCCCGAGTAATACACGGGTGGAAGTCTAATATCTTGGATTCTGATTGCAAAACACTCTCTCTGAGTCTCTTCCTTTCGCTCGGTTCAAACTACTTTCAGCACTCAACTCTCAACAAATGCATCGCTCTTTGAAATTTCTGCCGTCCTATCACAATGCTCAGTCAATCAAAGTGACGCCCGTTCCGAAGAATATACAACAACCCGAACCTTGGCAATGAATATTTGTTGACCCCCTGATCTTCGTACTTCAAAACTTTCTGGCACCAAACCCCATCCATCCTCTGAACTCGTTTATATCACCTTATGACCCGAAAATCACAATACTAGTAGGCATCCTAGGCCCACTAGGGGCGAGACCGACTGCACGTCCTGCAAAGCACTTTTTTTTTTTTGCAAATGTCCATTCTGTCCAGCAAATCAGCTTCTACACCATGCTCTCTGGCACCCGCATGATTGCGAGGAGGCAGAGGAAACAGAATTGAACCACAATTTGTCGCGGCGCGGGGGAACAAACATGTTCATCATGTTTCGGGCCGGGGACGACTGTCGCACTACCATGCCCTTGTTAACCGAGTCTGGGGAGCTTCGCTGGATTGCGGCCTACACGTCGTTCAGATGAAACGGGTGCTGTTTGCCGTCCTCGTCCATGACTGCCGAGACGAATTTAGCGAGTTCGCACTTGAAAGACGTTGCGTCTTACCGATGAAGGTGCCATGCTGCTCGAGAGTCGGCCAGACGGAATCTTTGGGTGCAGTGGGTTCCCCGAGCTGGAGATGTGTGCTTCTAGTTTTCTTGTGCGTCCAACGTCGAGCCGCCCCAAGGCGTGGGCGCCCAGGCATGAGGCATGAGTGTGGGTTGGAAACAGTTGAAGAGTCGGAACAAACAGGTACCGGTTTCTTCCGAGCACAGCATCTGCGCTTGCTTGGCAGAACTTCCACGTCCCCGCGTTCACCGTTCTCCATTCACATTCATCCGTCCATCCGCCGTCAAGTTAACTGAGCTCGCTTGGGGGGCTAGTACGGTCTCACGTGGAGAACATCTTGCCAAGGGGAATCCTGTGATACTGTACGTCCCTGTAGTGAAGCAACGGTCACGGTCACTCCTAGGACCGTTGCGTTGCTTTTTCTTGCATCGGTCACGGTCACCACGCATCGTGTTGCTTTTCAACCAGTGTGACATAGGAAAATTCTGCCTCGGGAGGTGTTTTTTAAGAGTTTGGGTTGCACTTTTGCGCAACGGTCACGGTCACCACCGGCGCCGTTGCCCTTGAAAAAAGCAACAGGATGTCACGGTGGCCTCGGCCGTTGCTTCACTACAGGGACGTACAGTATTGATTGGAGTGACTGCGGACGAACTGCGGCGGCCAGTTCTGTCAGATTCTCATCTTGCAACGCACCGTGCCCACTGCCAGCCTATAGCTACAACCTTTCTGATCGACATCGGGCTGTATTGTTTTGTCCCTCTGCGTATGTGTATTTCACAGCACGATGGGCTTCTCTGTTTCTCACATTTTCCCTCGCAGGCATTCTCACAGTTGAAGAATTGTTCAGCGCTACTGAACCTGTATCCAAGACGACCGGAAGTACATCTCAAATGCTTGACAGAGCAGACAGACGCGTTTCGTTCGCTTCTGAAATGCAGTGCCCATAATTAAGACTTCTGCGATCGCTCCCGACGTGATCAATCGCGGCCCCCCAAGGCCGAAGGTGGACTATATAAACTACATCGGTTCTACCAAAGCTCCTCAACCCAAACATGCCCGAAACCCTCCACATCGCCGTCTGCATTTCCGATGAAGTCACACTTTCTGACTTCATCACCCCCGTCGAGATCCTCGCCAGTCTAAACGTCGCGGATGACCCTGTCTTTGGCCCCAGCATGGGCGACGTACCCTACCGGATCGCAATTGACTACGTCGCTCCTACCATGGCCCCAGTGGTGCCTATCGGACGCGTGGGACCGACATTAAACCCCACCATCACCTACGCCGACGCTCTCGCCACCGGAAAGCAGTTTGATATTCTCTGGGTTCCTGCTGGTAGCTCCCCTCTTTTTGTCTCACTTGGTCAGCTATGCTAATGAAACCCGTAGGTCCTCTTCCTGATGCCAACGGCCAGAGCCGAGTGCCGAAGGATGAGGTCGATTTTATCGCCCAACAAACGCCGAAGGCCAAGTACGTGATGTCCGTCTGCGGTGGCGCCTACCAGCTCGCCGTTGCCGGTGTTCTCTCGGGCAAACGTGCCACGACCAACAAGGCCTTTTACCGCCACATTGTGGTACGTTCAATTCTCAGTTCATTATCATCCATCTGACGAAGACTCTCCAGGCTTCGTCTCCCAAAGATATCGAATGGATTCCCGAAGCTCGTTGGGTCGTCAATGATGACGGGAAAATATGGACGAGCTCGGGCGTCGCTGCGGGTATGGGGATTCATTTTTCAACCATTGCACCGTTAACGTCGAAATTCGAGGTTCCGACATGGCACTCGCCTTTTTGGAGCACCTCACAGGCGCGAAGACTGCGAGCCACATCCGCGGGATGTTCGAGATTCCAGAGGTGACGACCAAAGACGATCCGTTCGCGAAGTTCCATGGTCTTGTTTGATTTTGCCAGACACTTCCAAGATTTCGCTCTATCTAAACAAATATTCATCTATCTATTCATCGGAATTGCAATCTCTATCCCCCGCTATAACTTCCTGGAAGTCGAGCACGACCAGTGCGACTCACCTCAGTCTTGAAAATAACCCTGCGTGCGAACCCGAATCGTGCCGATACGGCATTGGTGCGGCGTTTAAGAGCTGAGCGCTAACCAAGCGTTAACTTGCAGTAATCATGGACGCAGACCCCAAAGTACCGGGCAATGCAGCCACTCTCCCCGAAGACACGTCAGCGGCCATACCCGTGCCCTCTTCGACCTTGACCATCACGTATTGCTCCTCCGACAAAGGTGGCGAAACCCATGCAATCGTTCCATTCCCAATGGACTACGAGGTGCGTTGGTCACGATTCGATCATCGGTGGTCAAGACTTGTGAGCAGCAAGCTGTAACGGCCGCGCTTAACATTCTCGGCGAAGACATGTCGGATCCGACCCTTCAAGCGAAGGATGTCGTTCTCAAGTGCAGGAAACCCCGCGATAAGCAGGAGTGGATCTGGGCCAAGTTTGACCCCGCAAATTGGCCGCTCGTGGTTCATCCGGGTTCGGAAGTTGGCCTTTTTGTGAAGCAGGTGCCGAGGTCACTCGCCGCCGATGTCACATTTTGGCATGGCCCAATATATCTCGTCTTCGGTACAACGAGGGGAGGTTTAACAACCTGGACCGATCTGATGATTCGGGGACAACCTCACCATCCTAAAGCAACGCATACGATAAACCGACCAGCTAGTTATACGGTCAGTTTTTGATACTCTCATCGTATGCACACAATTTATCCGGAAACAGGAAGCTGTGGAAGCAACAAAGGAATGTGTCCGTCATCATACCGGTAGGGCTGAAAGACAAGGTATGCCCATAGCTGCAATATGATCTTAAGCTCAGGGAAACCGTAGTGCATGAACCCGGGAAGACTCTCACCTTCTACCGCTTTCAAGACACTTTGTCCCAATGGACACAGTTTCCTTCGCAGGCTGTGACAAACGAAAAAGTCTGGAAGGCTACTGTGCCCCTTCCGACTGGAGTAATGGGCGTGATCGCTACCTAGTAGTTTGTTGAAAAATTATGGGGTCTGTTCAGGTTAAAGCAGTCAATCTATTATCTGGTTTGCTTTATCTGCACTTGATCTGCACCCAAAAGTCCGGTCAGCAAGATACGTCTGCAACACGAGCCGTAATTCTATCCAAACAAAGAAACGAAAAGCGAAGTTTTGCACAAGAAAAAACTGAAGAATTGGATCGGAGTCGGGAAGATAATTAACTTGGACGTAATTCATGAGTTAATGCGGAATTACCGCTTTTGGACAGTGGCGGCACTGCTTTACTCAGCCGCTCATGCCACGACTGCCCGTCGAACTGGAACGCGACGTCTTTGAACTCGCTGCTCGTGCACATTCTACATCCATTCCCACCTTCATGCTGGTTGCTCACCGGGTGAAAATATGGTGACTTTCAATGCATCCGACATGTCCGAATGTCTGTATTAAATGCCGTCAGGCTGGAGCCGATACTGTACAGCGTCGTCGTCTTTGCTGATCCAATTCCCGGCCACTTATGCTTTGAGCCCACTCGGTTTTCCCTGGCAATTCAATCGCAAGCAAATTCAGAATATGTCAGGCATTTATTGCTGATACCCTACGACCATCTTGCGATCGATTTCGAGCTCGTTCTGGCAAGCTGCACCGCCGTCGAAGATCTGGCAGTCATGGGCTTTCCTGAAGGAGCGGATCTCCTTCCTTTCATATCTGCCATGCCCCTCAGGCGCCTGACTACCAGTCTGTCCAGCCTGTTCTTCACCGCCGGCATTGACTTCACACACTCGCTTTTCACACACATAACGCATCTCGAAGTGATGGAGGATCTCTCTTCTAGTCGATGGAGGATCTCTCTTCTAGTCGATGGGAGGAGTGGCAAGGCCTTGCGCTCATACCGAACCTAACACATCTAGCCTTTGTGTTCAAAACATCACTACCTATCTTTCAGGGTGCCCTGGCTGCGTGTCCTGCATTGCAGGTCCTCATCTTTCTCCACGTCCCCTATCTAAACATGCAGGACACGGGCAGAGGATTGGAGCCACTGGCTGCTGACACACGGTTTGTTTGCATGCCTGCTCCTGCATTTTCGGAAGACTGGCAAATAGGTGCCCGTGGCGGCGATAGTTTCTGGATGCGTGCAGAACAGTTCATCGCCAAGCGCGTCTCGGGGGAAAATAATCGTAAGTTCCATGTTTGTCTTTCGGCAGCCTTATTTTCTTAGATTTCTTCCTCAGGTGCGGACTTCATGTTCCAGAACTTTCTCGTGGACCAGCGTCATGTCTATTGATGTAATCCGAGCATGGGACACGACGTACGGAGTCTTGGCACAGACTGCCGGTGTATGAGTATTTCACATTTCCAGAAGCTAAATTAGCTTATGGACTATACAATATGATAGGCGAGACCTACACGCAAGCTACGCCATGCGCGACTCGAGTCAAAATGCTATTCCATGGTACTGAGAGTACATATTATGATATTCATGCCTAGTGGTTGATGTGATGTGTACTGGTATGGCCCCGGCACAAGGATGACACGAGCGGTACTTAGATGTAGGAGTAGATGGTTCAGTGATTTCAGCAGCTTGGGGAGTTGTCCGCACCTTAGTGTGACGTTCGTCGAAAAAAGACGCATAAATATTGAGACCCGTAGGTCTACCACTCCGAAACAGCGTGTCATCCTTGTGCAGGGGCCATGCTAATCTTCTCTGTAATGTTCCAATTTTCATGTATGACTCCCAGGATGGGTCGAAGTAGTAGTTTAATTTCGCGTACTGATGATCCCAACGATGTCCTTTGTTCGGACGAGTGGTTTGGTTTGATTTCTCAGTAAGGTAATCCCTGTGCGTTCAACCATACATAAGGCCTGAGACACATAATACTCTCTGGACTGAACAGAGAATGAGATGCATACAATATGGCAAGGGGTTGCTTACTACCGACTTGTGCGGATGTTCGAAGAATGCTTCCTAGAATCGACTCAATCGAGAAGACTGGAACGGCATAAACTGAACATACATTCAATAGGGACACTTCTCCAGTCAGTACTTTCCGCGATGTCTAGTTGGAATTCAACAAGTCTTGGTTCAAGAATTTCCCTCAGTCTTCAACCTCCCTCTACTTGTGGGATCATCTTGGGCCATCTCGGAGACATGCGGAGACAGTCGGCACCCCATGAATCTCAAGTGTCCGTCAAGTCGCGTGACCAGGCCCTGGGACGGACTAATCGTGGGTCATTTGCCAGTGAGCGTAAGTACGGTAAGTTCGTCAATTTTCAATATGCCCAACACGTTCCATGCACCAAAATTTCCGGTTCAGAATCCATGATAAATATTGCCCACGACACACACCGAGAAATGTGAAATTTCAGTTCAGCTGAACACCCTGAAAGCAAAGGTTTCAGCCCCAGTTGAGATGGAATCTCAAAACGTTGCTGGAATCATTAGTTTCGGCCGCAGTTTCGGCCGCAATGCGCCGAAACAATAAGTTTCGGGCCGGCCGAACACACAAATTGGCGGCCGAAACTGCCGTTGAAACAATTAGTTTCGGCTCTCTCGGCGAAAACGTACACGAAACGGCAGCCGAATCCAACAGTTCCGCTTGCGTGTTCAGCTGTTTTTTTTTTTGCAGCCTAAACCACTGTTTTCGACAGGGTGTTCACCTGAGCTGAAATTTCACTTTTTTCGGTGTGACACCGACTTGGCGATAGCTGAACCACGGTTCATGATTCGAAGCGTCTTCAGTTCCGCCCAGAGTATGGCGGACATAGGTGTCGGGCTGTTCGGGCAGGTTGAAAAAGCTTCTTTCAACTCCAGATCCGGCTCTCCTTCTCACATCGCTCAGTATTAGCATTCTTGTGGTCGGCCTGCCTCGTCGGCCTGCTGATCAAAGTCGTTCCTAAACGGTTCGTGAGTGGGAGAACACAATAATGTTTAAGGGTAGTCTCACTTTCGTAAATTGTAATCTCTGACAAACAACGAAAATTGAGAGTCAGACGGTAAAAGTTAGTTGAACCATGTCGCGTACTTGGCCAATCACCCAACCCTTTTCAACCGAAACGCCCTCCTAAATTGCAACGGTGTCCAAACCTGAGCGGAAAAAGCTAGTGGAACGGCTGTAACCGGAATTCGACCCGGCTTCTCGGACATTCGTTTTCCGCTGTAAGTAGTACTTGAATAGCTCATTGCAGGTGATGAACACCCGGTCTAAAAGTGTTTCCAGACTCTCAACCACGAGGCGTCTTTCTATAGTTTTGCTGCGGACACTGCGTTATAAAAAGAAATAGGGTTGCAGACTCACTCGTAGTTTTCAGAAACCACTGCTGCATTCACAGTTGAGCGGGTTTTCCTTCCGTCCCGAATACGTCTAGGCGGTCAAAGCGAAGATTTTTGACCGGTGTTTAGAGACTGCGGGGATCGCTAGTGTCGCCGGCGGATCATAAATAGAACTGAATCTTATTCATCTTCCCTTACGCAGTGTTGCGGCGGGAAATGGAGACCGTGCGATGTGAAGTTACCCAGCCTCACGCTCGGGACGAAGAACCGACTCGCGAGTGTGATTGGTGACTTCTGTACAAGCGCGAAGCCCTCAGCAATTCTTGTGGCCACCGACGAGATTGAATCAGGCGACAGAGCGAGACCTTGGATCTGTCTTTCGTACGGAACAAGCGATCTCAATGAAAAAGGCTGCAGAACGTCAAAGGGAGAAGAAAGGGAATGATCGAACCTTGATCGAGGCCGAAATATCATCGATCAAGACGGCTTGGTTTGGCAGCATTGTGGCACTGTAACATCTTTCCCTCCTCTCTTCCTTATACCACGACCTCCTCCGACCTCCTCTCTCGAAAACTACAATGCCCTCCCAATCACTGAGCCTCCGGCTCACTGTTCTTGCCACGACCCTGGCTCTTTCGCATGCTCAAAAGTATACCCTCCAACAGGATCTCAGCGGTGACAAGTTGTGCGTAGTTCGGCCATTTTTCGCCGGTGCGAGAACAGGAGAGTAACCCGCGACTGCAGCCTGAGCGCCTTCAAGTACAACGAAAGTGCCGTCGACTTCAACAACTTTGGTGCGTCGATCCCTTGGACGTAAAGGAAGAACAAGGACGATCCGAAACGTGCAGGAAACGTGCACTTTCTCTCGCAGGCAGCAGCTACCGCCCCCGGCGCAAACTTGACTTATGTCGACTCGAATAACCACGTCATTGTCAAGGTGGACAACACCACCAGCGGTGTCGGAGACCCGAGCTTCGGGCGTAACAGCGTGTACCTCATGAGCAATGAGCTTATGACTATCGGCAGTCTGCTCATCTTCGATGCGAACCATATGCCTTTCGGCGTAGGTTTACTTTGTATATTTCCGCAGAAAATTTTGCTGACCCGCCCTAGTGTTCCGTCTGGCCGTCCCTATTCACTCAAGGCCAATCGTGGCCAGCTCAGGTACGCAGTCTCAGGTGCTGTCACTGCGGGGACCGCAAAATTTCGACTTGGGGGAAAGGCCTCTCTGGGTCAACCCTGTTGAGCCCTTGAGCTCATTTTTTGCGGTGGCTCTCAGAACGTCTGTTTTTCGGGAGCAAGAGGAGGACTATTATGTCCCCTTTGCTGCCATAAAAAATCGCCGCACCCGGTTTCACACCCAGGGAACTGCGGTGGAGCTTTCCGGGCCCCTCTTCCCTTACCTGAAATTTCTGGATCCCCGCAATCACAATGTGTACGCCATATCAGCTAACTTTTACCTCGTTGCGTGCAGGGCGAGATTGACATCATAGTGCGTCCTCCCGGCTCACCGCGCCTCGTTTACTGACCCTTTTTCCTTACAGGAAAACGTGCGTCTAGCTGCCTTGCTCTGGCTTTCTTTGACCCATTTGTGTCCAGGTCAACCTCGAAACCGCCAACCGCTTCTCTCTGCACGTCGGAGATGACAACTGCGTGCAGCCCACGTCCATCGCCTCGAACCAGACGGGCACCATCACCACCGCCTCGGGCAGCATCTCCAACTGCACCGTCACCCCCGCCACCGGTGCGTCCGGCCCCTAATCTCTCACCGTGCGCAAATAACTCATATTCTTTTTTTCCCGCAGGCCAAAACACCGTCGGCTGCGTCACGACCGAGACCAAGCCCAACTCGTTCGGCAGTGGCTTCGCGAGCCAGGGCGGCGGTGTGTTCGCCATGCTGTGGGACACCACTGGTATCGCGATGTGGTACTTTGGGCGGTCCTCGGTGCCGAGCGACATCAGCACGACCAACACGTCGCCGAACCCGACGACCTGGGGCAAGGCGAGCGCGTGGTACCCCGCGTCGAGCTGTGACCCCACGACGGTGTTCGGGCCGCAGATTATCACGCTCGTGAGTGGCCAACCCTAGACTTTGCGGCGCTTCCTCATCGCGTTTTGGTTGGGGTTTATAGTACATCGACATATGTGGTGCGTTCGCGGGTGTGCAGTCCCTATTTGCCTCCACCTGTGGCTCGGTAGCGCCCAACTGCAGCGCGCTCGTCCCCGACCCGACCAACTACAACGACGCGTACTGGGATATCAACTACCTGCGCGTGTTCACGACGTGAGTTTCTGCTTACTATCCCATCCCCTCAACCCCTGCCGCTCCCTTCCCTTTCTCCCTCCTTTTCACGATAATACTTTCTAACCTAACCCTCCAGCGGATCCGCCGCCGCATCCTCCGTAGGCAGCAGTGGCGGCAGCGGCAGCACCGGCGCCGCCTCACCCACGGGGTCAGGCGCCGCGGGCACGGGGGCTGCTGCCTCTCTCGCCAACTCCCGCCTCGGTGCCCTCCTGCTCGCGCCGGTAGTCGCCGCGGTCCTGGGGTTCCTTGCTCTATAATGGATGGTGGATGATAGATGATACTGTTTTCTCCATTATTTTATGGATGATGCTGTCTTCTCCGTTATTTTGCTCGATGTATGCCGGGCTTTGGATTTGGACAATAGATGGACGGATAATTTGACACCGCACACGCACACGCACATTCGTTTGGATACCCGCACAGACCTAGTTAATTTATAATAGAGAGTTTTGTAGCAGTGGCAACGGATTTCTGAGGCCGGATAGGAGCGAGTGCAGATTGTAGATACGACGCATCTTGGGCGGATACTGGTGCGTCAGAAGAGAGAGTCTGAGAAGAGATGATAAAAACTGGTGCAGGTCGTTCTTCCCCGCACCGCTGGAACCAAAGTGAACGGCAAGAGCACACGAAGGTACAGCAACACTCCCAATAATGCATTCTATGTATACAGTATACTGGAAGCAGCCTCAGCCAAATTTGGGGGACGCAAAAGGAAGGAACCCACATAATATCGTACACCCCTCCTCCTCCACGACGAGCGTTTTGCACTACGTCTACGTCTGCTCGACAACAACGAGCTTCTTCCGCTCGGCCTTGGGCTTCTGCGCCCCGGCGCGCGTGTGCTTGCGCCGCCGCTCGTCCTTGACGCGTGCGGCCTCGAGCATGGTGCGTTTGAGTTTTGAGGCTTGGTAGACGGGCCGGGGGATGTGGCGGCTCCTGCGAATCAAATCGGTACATGAGTGAGTGGACAAATAAGGTGATGGGAGAGAGGAAGACATACCGCACAACACGCCCGACCTCCGCGTCCGTCTTCCACCGGTCCTTGAGGCTGTCGCGGTACTCGATCGCGGCGCGCTCGCGCGCGGTGACCACGCCCATGCGCTCCGCGGCCTTTGCCTTCCAGATGCGCACGTTGCCGTCGTCCGAGCCCGAGAGCACGAAGCGCGCGTCTTGCGTGAAGAGTGCGGAGGATACGCTACAGAATATAATCATCAGCACCCATCATGAGCGCCCGCCAACCGACTAAGACGAAGGCTTAGAGGGAGATGGAAGAGAAGAGAGACTTACCGCTGCATACGTTTCGTATGGTACACCTCCGGACTATGCCCCCTTCCGTCCTTCCAGATGCGCACGGTGCGGTCCCAGCCGCCGCTGACGAACTCGAGGCCGGTCGGCGCCCAGTCGCACGACATGACCGCCGCGACGTGGCCCTTGTAGATCTGGCTCGGCGCGGCGAGGTGCCGGATGTCGAAGGTGTAGAGGTTGTGGTCCTCGGAGGCGAGGAGGACCGTGGTGGGGAAGGTGGGGGACCAGGAGAGGGCGTTGCTGCTCATCTGTTAACGTCTGGTTAGCGTGGAGAGGGAGGGGAGGGAAGAGGGAATGGGGCGGGGAGAAGGCTGCCTACCTGCATGACCACCCGTCGTTCCGCCTTCCCGGTGCGGATGTCGTACAGCGTGAAGGTCCGGTCGGACCCGATGCTGGCGAGGACAGAGGTCTCGCTGAGATTGAAGCGGACGGAGTTGATGGTTTCGGTGGAGGTAGGGAAGGTGAGGTTCGAGACGGGGAGACTCCTGCAAAGAGATGAGATGACGAATTTGCAGATGTTTTGGGACGCACTTTGTCTCGTCCCAAATCTGCACAAGATTTGAGGCGGTCGCGAACAGTGGGTCGGAGTTGTGGTGGTCGATGGAGCTGGGGACCCGGTCAATATCGTCAATCGGACTTGAGACGCAAAGGGACAGACTTGAATGCGGATTTTCCGGTGAATACAGAGACAGGTTGGGGTGCCTCTGTCTGCGAGTTCTCGACGCTCCATAGCTTGATGTTCTTGTCAACACCACAACTGAGAAGACGCCCTTCGCGCGAGAAGCAGACGCCCGAGACCTTCCCTTTGTGCGCCTGCGGTGCGTGTAGCAGTTGGCTGCGCCGCGCCAGATGATGGACAATAACTCCTGTGGACAAGTTCGACGAATGAAAGCAACTATGGAAGAGGAAGACGCGCCTCCGTCCCAACTCCCACTCGCCACAGTCGTGAGGGACCCCGGTTGTTTCGCCAGCACCTCCACAGCATCGACGTGCCCCTCCAGACTCGCAATGAATGGTTTCGCAAACATGCGGTCCATTTTTGCAGCATTCAGAGCACGCGTGCGTTCGCGTGCGCGCGCAAAAGGGTGCATCAAGGGGTCCAGGTTGCGCGACGTCGGGGTGGGGTCGCCTGGCCGTTGGGGGAGATGCACCGCGGGGTCATGTTGGAGTACTTTAATTTTCTACGAGAAACTGAGCGGCGTGCGTCAAGAAAATTGGCGCGGACGGACCATCCGGTCGAAGTAGTTTTTGTCGAGACACAGAGATCGATACGGGACCCAAGCAGTTGTGTGGGTTAAAAGCTAGAGTTCCCTAGAGTTCCAGCAGACCCAGAGGCAATCCAGAAGCAGCACAGAAAATATCAAGAGGAGGTTGGTGATGTTTCTTTCCAAAGCCGATAGCGGATCGATGGCAAGCAACAGCAAGCGCATAACACGCGTTTCTAGAGTTCATGCGCCCTCGATCTACGCCCTCTCCAAAAGGCTCCGTATATCCACAAAATGATGTCGCGACTTATCGCGACCTCCTTCTCTTTGAAGAACGTCTGAAAACAACCGCAGCCAGCCTCCAGCGCAGGAAATCTCGCTATCAACGTACTGTGCTACTCTCTGCTTTGCTCCGTCGCTCACTGCTCTGACTGACAAGACTCTCGTCGATAGTATTCCTCTTCCAACTGCTGCTTGTCATTGCATTTCTGCTGCTGGAGGTCTTTCTGCCGCCGGACATATCCCTGCTCGCGATCCCATGTAAACTCGTGCTGCAGCGCTTGCTTCCAGATATATATACGGCAGACACAGAGGTGCACATCCACCCATACTTCTCCACTGGGCTGCTCTTTGTGAGCGCTACCACGCTTGCGCTGTTCTTCGCCAGTGGTACCTACTCGGACAAGATTGCATATGCGAACAAGTGCGTTATCCCCTCGTTCCAAATATCTGCAAGTAACGCGGCCACCCTAGATATGTCCCCCATGCAAACCGCGCGCTGCGGTCTTTCAACATGTACCTCAACGTCCGCAAGCCGCCCCTCCGCTCCAAAATCCACCTAAACCCGCTCTCCTTCTTCTTTCCGCGACCGACAGAGGTGCCCCCATCCCCCACCGCCACGTCTTCGTCCTCGCGCGCGCCGACCCCGCCCGCGATCGGCTCCACCAGCACCTCCGTGCCCATCCCGCCGATCCCGCCGACGACCAACCCGCGCGGCGAGCTGCGCCTCTCCTCCCGCGTCGACCGCGCGTTCCGCGACGGCTACGAGCGCTACCGCGCGAACTTCGAGCGCAAGCGCGCGCAGCAGGAGCAATTGCGTGCACAGGCGAACAGCGTGTGGAATCGCTGGCGCTGGGGGTGGTGGTGGCGCGGCGAGGCTGCGCCGGCGATGTCGATATCGGGGTCGGCCGTGGGACGCGCGTCGGTGGGTCCGGAGTCGAGGGGTGGGACGCCGCCGTCCTTGTCTGCGCGCCAGAAGGAGAAGGAGCGGGAACGGGAAAGGGGAAGGACGCCGCCTGCGTCGCCGCGGCGCCAACGGAGTGGTTCGCCGTTGAGAGGCAGCATCGCTGAGCGGAGGAGTACCCCGCCTTTGCCATTGCTCGGACGGGGCCGTTCGCCTTCCGGTCTGGCAAGCTCTTGACGACTTTAAAGCTTTGAAAATATACCGTGTATTCTTATCTTGCTTTATAATGCTTTTGGATTATCACTTGTACAACAGAACGATCTGCAGGGATTTGGTTTGATTCTTGATGTTGAACTCGGGCTTGCCTCGGGCACCGTCAGCCAACCGGGCAACGGGTCGATCATTGCCGGTCGAATGATGGTTAACTCAATGCATGTTATACCCCGTAGCTGCTTTTGCTTGTGCTCTGCGTCGAGGACCGACGCGACTTTCTAGCACTGCGAGGGTAGGATTTAGAAGCATCTTCCGCCCAATGGCGTCGTCGACCCCCAAACGCCGCCTGGCGCACGTCCTCGACGCGCTCGCACCACCGACCGAAACCGTCGGTACTCTGACGCTGGGCGACATCACCTACGAAGTCCCTGCATCCAACCACCCCTCTAGGCTTCCCCACTCTAGGGCTCAGGACTTGCTGGACGTCGAAGACGCTGTGAATCTGGACAATCTGCACTTTATGCTGCAGAAGTATCTGCTCGGGCAGGATATCTTTCTTGTGTCGCAGCCGGGGCCGTATGCAAGGAGACTTGCTTTGACTTTCGCTAGGTAAGCGTGGTTTCGAGTTGTTTTGTGCAGAGCGCGCTAGATCTTGATTCGAATTTCGCAGCATCATCAACTCGGAATACGAGTATATCGCTTTACATCGGTACGGCTTCTGATTATCTGGCTGCACGGCTGTCCCTGACATTCTTTTCTTCTTCTAGGGACGTCGGCGAGACAGAGCTGAAGCAGGTATGTTGTACATATGCTGCCTCAACTTGCTCGGCGTAAATTAATCGACGATCCAAACCAGGGTCGGGAAATTCGTTCTGGTGGCAATCTCGTCTATGTCGACAGCCCGGCCGTGAACGCCGTCAAGCACGGTAGAATACTCATTCTTGAGGGCATAGAAAAGGCGGAGCGCGGGATCATGCCTGTGCTCAACAATCTTTTAGAGAATCGAGAAA
Source organism: Mycena polygramma (assembly GCA_029449255.1). NCBI lineage: Eukaryota > Fungi > Basidiomycota > Agaricomycetes > Agaricales > Mycenaceae > Mycena > Mycena polygramma. Next base: position 956,270 of record JARKID010000025.1, read on the forward strand.
TGTACGTGGCTAGAATTTCATCGCTTAACGCCTAACGCCTAACGCGCGACCAGGAACCTGGACGACGGAACACACATCATACACCCGCACCGCTACGCCCAACTGGACGCCTCCACGGACGGCAGCGGCAACCTCTTCATCCCCGCACACAAGAACTTCCGCGTCATCGCCATCGCCGCCCCCGTGCCGCCGTTCCCAGGCTACCCCCTCGACCCGCCCTTCCGCAGCCGCTTCCAAGCGCGCTTCGTCGACCCCGTCGGCGCGTTTCTCGCGCTGTGCCCACCCAACACTGACCCCGCTGCGCCAATTCCGGAAATTGAGGCTCGCCTAAGAGAACTTGTCCTCTCGACGCAGTATGCGTCCGAGGCGCGTGACGCGCTTTCGGCGGTGTCCAAGAGTGCTTTGCCCCCTTTTCCACAGACGGCGTTGCAGAAGCTACGCGCGTTGGTGTCTGCGTTCCCGCCGCCCGACACGCTATCGCCCTCGCAGCTCGCGCGGCTCGTCCTGACGATCCACCCCGCCCTCGTCTTCGCGCCGATGCAGGCCTGGGCGATCCTCAGCCGTCAGACAGAGGAAATGGGTCTGGGTGCACTCGGTAGCCCTGCCGAGGACGACGACGCGGGCGCGGGCTTGCTCGGATACACCCTCGCACGCATCAAGCGCCTCACACAGACGACCGCCACCGCGTTCTTCTCGCACGCAACCCTCCCCACCGTGTCCCTCGCCGTCGCCGCCGGCCCCGCGCCCCTTCGCGCGTTCCCCTTCGCCCCCGGCGCCGACACGCCATTCACGCCGTCCCCGCGCTTCGTCGCGCTGCTCTCGAGCTTCGTGCAGGCGCACGCGCTCGGCTGGGACGTCTCGCTCGTGCCGCCGGCGGCGCCGGCCACAGCGAGCGCGAGCACCAGCACGCTCGTGCGCGCGTTCGGCGACGTGCTGGGGTACGCGGCGAATGCGGAGGCGGTGCATATGTACAAGGAGCTTGGGGGGCGGGAGCTGCTTATGCGGCGCCGCATACTGGACGGCGGGGCGACTACGTGGGAGCCGAGGTGCGTTTTTCGTTGCGATGGTCTGCATGTGGTTGATTCAATAACTGCTGTGTGTGTAGTGCGATTGTGGAGGCGGCGTGGGCGGGAAGGCTGGTGCACCTTTCTGGGCTGGACGTCATCGGGCCGACGGCGGGGGCGATCGCGCGTTTGGTACAGGATCGGGAAGTCGAGCTGTGGGGCGGGAAGCGTATCGTTGCCGACGCCAGCAGCGCAGAGGTGCTTTTTTTCCTCGCTCTCCCTGCACCGCATGCTAACTGACCTTCGTCAATCCAGCTCGAGTCCGGCGAACTCACCGTCGCGCACCCGTCCTTCCGCATCATTGCGACCGCGTCCAAGTCCTTGCCTTTGAAAGACTGGCTCTCCGCGGAGCACGCGAACATGTTCCTCGCCATCCCCGCGCAGCCTATGGGTCGTGCGGAGGAGGAGGCCGTCCTCCTTGCGACGGGGTGCGTGCGACGCACCGTGGGGCAAATGCTGGCGTTCGCGGAGCGCTACCGCGCGAGCATGAGCGAGGACAGTGTGCAGAAAAACCGCAAGCTCGGGACGCGCTCGCTCGTGCGGATTGCGCGCCGGATGGCTGTCGATGCTGGTGCGGAGGAGGGGCAATCAGCGGGCGACCTGCGCGCGGTGCTGAGCCGCACGCTGCTCCTCGAGTTCCTCCCTGGTGTCGAGCGCATGAACGTCGAGCAGCTGTTCGACGAGGCGGGGATCGAGCGCCTTGCGCCTGCGGTGCGTGTCTTGTGTGTGTACTTCTTTTGGACTTTTTTGACTGAGGCGGCGCGCGGTAGTACAACCCCGATCCCGTGGTGCAGGGCGATATGCTCGTCTTTCCGGGTCCGAGCACGAGTGGCGGCCCCTCGTTTGAGACGACCATCCCATTGTTCAATGTCGCGGAGGACACGCAAGGCGTCAAATCGCATGTGCCGTATATGGACCACTTCTACGACAATAGTCTCCAGACGGAGCTGATGCGCGATCTTGCCGTCGATTTGGAGCTACTAGGGGAGCACGTCGTTCTGCTCGGGAATCAGGTCTGTAAACAATGTGCTTCTCGTGTTTCTGGTCTTTTGTGCTGATAGACGATGCTGCGCGCAGGGAGTCGGAAAGAACAAGATCGTGGATCGGTGAGTTTGTTATCTATCCACTCATTCTCTAACTAACAAATCGCAGCCTTTGTCAAGTAAAATTTGTCCCCCTGAACCCTGGCGCGAATCTGATCCCCAACAGCTACTCGGGAGACCTCGGGAGTATATCCAGCTACACAGGGACACGACCGTTAACCAGCTCATGTTCACCACCGCGCTCGAGAACGGCGTCGTCAAGTACACCGACTCGCCGCTCCTGCGCGCCATCGCATATGGGCGAGTCATCATTGTCGATGAGGCGGACAAGGCTCCCGAGCATGTCGTCGCAATCTTCCGCAGCCTTGCGGGGCAGGGCGAGCTCAGCCTCTCCGATGGCCGGCGCGTGCGCACCACACGCCAACGGCCGTCCGATATTGCTGTGCACCCCAATTTCCGGCTCGTCCTCCTCGCGAATCGTCCCGGATACCGTGCGTAGCTCGCCAACTCACGTCTGTAGAGCTCATGCCGATTCGTTCTGAATTTCTTAGCGTTCTTGGGGAACCACTTCCTCCAGGTGCTCGGAGAGACGTTCAGCGCGCACTCGGTCACGAACCCGGACCAGGCCTCGGAGCGCACACTGCTCGCGCAACTGGCGCCGGAGATCGACGAGGATCTCATCCTTCGCCTTGTCGGCGCGTTCCACGACCTGCGCAAGGAGTATGATAACGGGACGCTGAACTACCCGTATTCTCTCCGAGGTGCGTTTGCAATGCGCACTGCTTCTGATTCGGTTTGGGACGGTAGCTGACCGCGATATAGAGCTGATCAACCTCGTCAAGCACCTGCAGGCCTATCCGCGCGACTCGCTCGGCGACGCGCTGCGCAACGTCTTTGACTTTGACGTCTACAAGCCCGAGACGATCGAGCAGCTGGCGGCCATCCTCGCGCATCATGGGTACGCTTCGTTCTAGCTCATGTCGTTTTGCACCACTCACCGGTGTTTCAGACTGGACAGCCATGCGCCTCATCTGGGCCTCGCGGCGGCGCGGGAGGCGGCGGCAAAGAACATCCAGGACGTGAAGTTTGAGCCCAAGGAAACGGAGCTCGGCGAGCCGAAGGAAGGAGACCACGACGATAAGGAGCATTCTGGAGGGAATAAGTGGGCTGGCGGGGTGCGTACTTTCGTCTCGCCACTTCGCAGGAGATACTGATCTCTATCATACAAAGACTGGTGGCCGGGATACCGCAGGGTTGGGCGGACGTGGGGGATACAAGCGCCTCCACAAGGGCGGGGACATCAAGCAGGTGGGTCGGGATTGACGCTACTTACTTCTCCGGCTCACGATGCGCTCAGGTTTCAGACGAACTGAAGCAGCAAGTTCCCGACCACGTGCGGGAGAAGGCGCGCGAGATGGCAAGGCAGGAGCTGCAGCGGCGGCTGGAGGAATTGGACATGATTGCCAGCGAGGCAGCAGGGTACGGACAACTGCTGGCCGCGACGCAGGCACATATGGTGTCCCTCTACGATCTGTTAGAACGTGCGTGTCGTCTTTCGCCGCCGGACTTGTTGCTTATGTCCCTGGCTCTGTTAGATTTGGCTGCGAAGGAGGAAGAGCGGGTGTGGGTCAAGCGCCAGACGGACGGAGAGCTAGATGACAGCCGGCTCACCGAGGGTCTTACTGGGGAAGCGACCGTTTATAAGCGGCGAGGGATGGAGAAACCCGAGCTAGGCCGGCCACAAATCAAGTGGGCAACACCCTTTCTCCCTGGTTCCAATTCATCTTTCATTCGATAGGCCGAAACGGATCCGCTTCGTATTTGATTTGAGCGCTTCCATGTACGTTTCTCTGCCCCCCATTCGTGCTGGGGCTTGATTTATTTTTTCGACCAGGTACCGATTCCAATACGATGGACGCCTACAACGAAGTATGGAAACAGGTAGGCTTTATGCTCCGATGTTTTGGGCGGACGTTGATCCATACCTAGCTGTAATGCTGATGGAGACATTCGACCGTCTGTCGCGCAAGGAGAAGTATGTTTGGGATGTGAGTATCTACGCTTTCCATCTTCACACCAGAACTCATCCAGTATCAGATGTATGGCCACGTGAGTCGACTCGACTTTGGTCCCCGGTCGAACTGACCTGTGTGGTGCAGTCCGGCGACGGGCCCGACATCCTGTTGGTCGACGCTCTTAAGCCCCCCACTGAAATGAAGGATCGGTTGGTGCTCTTGTTCGGCGGCTGGGGCGTGGTCTCATCTTTCCTGTAGTTGGAAGGTTGTAGAGAAGATGTCGATGGTTCCGCAGTACGCATTTGCCGGCGATTATACTGGTCGGTGTTGTTCCTTCCTGCCTCTTGTCCTCCCTCTCACAGCTTGTTAGTCGAAGCCATAGAGAAGGGAGTCAAGGATGTAGGGGCCTTCGATGCAGGTTCGTATAACAACTCTTCTTTGACCCTCAAGGCGTCCGCTCATTCAGCTTCTCAGATGATTGGTTTGTGATCGCAATCACCGTTCGTGAATACATTCCAGGTCAAAGTTCTCTCTCATCTTTCCACGCAGGACGCAAACTTTGGGCGATATCTCATCAAGCCGGAGGACATCAGCCGTGCGATGAGGAGAGACCCGAAAGTACACACAGCACTTATCTGCATCGGCGAGGGTGCTGAAGCGACTTGGTAATGACCCTTCTTGTGTTGTCCTCTGCTCTTCTCACAGTCTTTTGTAGGATTCCCAAGACCATCCCCGGTCGGGGATATCGCGTCTCAAATACCGCGGATATTCCGACGGTACTGCGCAGCATCTTGTCCACCATGATAGATCGGTGAGGCTCTGCTGTCCTAATGTTAGAAAGTGTAGATTACCATAAATACTGATTACGTATTAATTATCCCTTTGTACTTCGGGCTGTCTACCTTTTTCTTTTAGACTCCGTTCGATCACGAAGCACAAGGAGATGTGGTGCTCGAGCTTATGGGTTTTCCGACCATTGTACTGGGTCCCAAGAGGGAAAAAACGCGAAAAACAAAAGAGGGAAAAGGGGAGAGATTCATTGCACTATGTTGTTTCAAAATATAATGCCTTGCCCTTGCTCCTCAATTCTCCCAACCGCTGTTGTTCCAAATATGTTTCTGACTCCGTATCCCCGTTGAAACGGGGACTTAGAGTGAATGAAAATTTTAAACTGTAAAATGTGCGCATCAGATTAGGCACACTGAAAATTGATACATTTCTACGAGTGTTGTGCTGCGGCCTGCAGCTGCCGCGATGATAGATTACCTTTCTTCCATATATGGTTCCCTCAGCTGTAGAGATAAATATCAAGTTGATATTGACAAGGCTATGTTATATGTAGGTAAGTATCAGTGTTGTCACTGCATCTGTCAAGATTGTTACCAAGCTTTGTCATGCCAACACATCTTGAATCATATATAAGTGTTGTACGACCGCATGTGTGCTATCTTCCACCAACTTCCACATCCACCTAATGTCTCATATACAGCAAACAGGCTCTATCTCGGATCTGCCGAATGTGAGTTGAATAGTGTCTCTTTAGACAAATCACTGAAGTACTTGCTAGTCAATGCAGGATGAAATTGGACAGGAAATGTCCGAAGGAGCAAGAGTGTGGCAAGAATATACCAAGGCAGCTGATGCATATGATGATCAATTACTTCGGCAGTGGAACCAAAATCTAGATACAATGCTGATAGTTGTAAGCATTTCTGCTGCTTCAGCATCTGCATGATTTCTAAATAAAATTATCTGGAAGGCTACATTGTTCTCAGCTGTGGTTACCGCCTTTGTTATCGAAACATCTCATGATCTGGGTCCAAGTGCACAAGGCTTAACAAATGATCTGCTTTTGAATATCATACAAGCTCTCAACCCAAACACATTACAACCAATTGTGAAGCCTCAAAACTTTGTTCCTTCTCCAGGCAGTGTATGGGTCAATGGCTTGTGGTTCACCTCCTTGGCCTGCTCTCTTGGTGATGCTGCAATAGCTATGCTGATAAAGCAATGGCTCAATGCATACTCAGCGGGGCTCCCTGCCTCACACCAATTACATTCTCGTATGAGACAGCACAGATTTGATGCTCTTATCAGGTGGAAGACACCTCAGATCATCAGCTTTCTGCCTTTTGCTTTGTCTGTCTGTGTGATGCTGTTCCTGGCGGGGCTTTCAATTTTACTCTTTTCTCTCAATAACATAGTTGCAATAGCCACAACTATTTTTGTTAGCATCATTGTTATCTTCCATGTGGCCAGCCTACTGCTTCCAGGACTGTGCAACTCTCCATGGAAAACTGCAGTTTCACCGTTGGTTTATCAGAGCCTGTTTCCACTGCGTAAACTTCTTGAAAGCTCATATGTCCAGCATCTTATGGAAATATGCCTCTATCTTGGTAAACAACTCCGAATGCAACTCTCATTACACAACACTGCCAAGATTGTGGCTAAAATCTGGTCAACTCTGTGGAAGATCTTTTTACGCTTGATCTGGTTGGGATATAAATGTTTATGGTTGGGATATAAATGTTTATGGTTGGGATATAAATGCCTATATCCAGTGGCTGCTCTACTCTCATTGCTCATCATGTGTCCTCTCCAACTCTGGATGTCACTACCTATAGCATTGAGCTGGCCTTGCTACTTTCTGTTTTGGCCACTGCTTTCACTCATTCCCTATATCATGAGATTCAACTCATGGGTGCATGAAAGATATGAATATTACTCCCTCAGATATCGTCTTGTCTGGCCACCATACCTCTCTTCTCTAGAGATTACATTTATCAAGAGAAGAGGTGTTCATTTAAAGAGGCTCACAGAATCCTGGTTCAAAGATACAGCATCAGAATATGAGGATGAAATGCAATTTATTAGTGAACCAAGTTCCTGTCATTGGCTTGATGGCCAGGCTATTCTTTGGATAGTGTCCACATCCACAGACAAACTACTCACACAACACACTATCCAGTCTTTAGCTGGGCTGTCTGCAGACTTTCAACATGTTGAAATATTGGAAGGATTGCTTCATCCAGTTCAAACCAGTTTGATCTCTTGTCTAAGTGCAGAACACATGCAATACGACCAGATTGAGCTGTATGCACGTGGGCTATGGCACATTGAACTCAATCTTGGTGTACAAACAGGAGGTCATCAAAGAGGATCCCAGATGTCAGATCTTGTCCGCTCCCAAGTTGAGATGGTACAGCAGAGGTTACGAAGACATCCATCAGCCTTCGTTGTCTGCATCTGTGCATGTCGCCTACTCAATGAAATTACCAGTGTGTTACAGAGTCTCTGTGAGGAACCAAGTGCCAACACAGGATACACTTCATTTCATACACGGATGATGGTTGAGACCTTGACCTATGAAATGTCAAGAAGAAAGAGAACTGATATAAGTATGTGGACAACAGCACGCTCAGCAAATGCTTTAGAGACTGAAGTGGTACCACTACTTGTCCAGCTTTTGAGCTTCAAAACCACTCTACCAGTCATTGTTCAATACACATTTACCTCCAGCTTGCCTGATGAGCTGACAGTTTCAACTGGAGAAACACTGAATGTGCTGCATGAATACACTGATGGATGGCTGCTGTGTCAGAATGACAAGGGACAGCAGGGCATGGTTCCGATCAGATGCTTGGGGAAGATACAAAACCATGCATTGAACACCTCAATTGCAGTTGCATTAACAATATTCACTCAGTCAGTACCAGACATGGAGGTTCTCAAGTACTCTGATGAAAGTTGTCGGTCTTGTGACTTTCACTACCTCTTGTGTGCATCATTGTCAATGATTTTGAGATTCCCAGAATATTTTAAATCTACAGACATCATCACTCTGGTTCATGATAAATTTGTTGCAGCTAGTCTCGGCCTTCTAGCTCAGCCAGCAAATGACAATGAACACTATCATACTGTTATTGCAGAGATATTCAAGTTCACTTTTTCCTCTGAGCAACCACTCTATCATGACTTAGTGATTGCTTTATCCAAGATACAACCACAAGTTTACCTTCACCTACACTCAGGTGCAATACCAGATGCAACAAAATATTTTGTTCAAAGCACACCCATCGAAGTACAGATTGCTATTGGTGTCTGCCTTGAAAACCTGAATGCTCCTACTCCACATCTAGTCGGGGCTTTACTTGACCAGAACTCGGAACTCATCAGATGTGTTGTATCATCAGACATATCAATGGATGCTAGATCAAAAGCATTCAAACTATTGCTGAAGAAAGTGCATCGATCTCAAGTTGACAATAATCAGAACCAGTGGCATAAGTTGAAGCTCCAGGGATTCTTTGATGCTGTTCAAGTTTTCTTCACCTTCATTGGTTGCATCAATCACTCTGAAACAGACATGTGGATGGACACTCTTCATATACTTTGCAACAGAGAGGGCACAGCTCTGTGTCAGAGCGGTGCAATGCAAGCATTCATTGTATGGGCATACCAGGACTGGCGAGGCCGCCTCATGATGCAGAAGCATCTGCCCGATATCAGCATGATGGCCCAGAAACTTTCACTGAGTGTTGAAGACATAAATGACACATCTTGGTTCTCAGCCTCATCAGTATCAAAGCTGTATCAAGCAAGAATGTAGCAGCATTCATCTATGTCAATTCTACTGAAGGATTCATTTATCTTAACTACTGAACTTGTGTCTCTCTACTTTGAAATGATTCACGTTGTTCTTACTCTTTACTTTGTGTTCTAACCAAGTATGTGACTAAGGGAATGGATATTGCAATGGTAAGTGTATTTTCATCTCCTGCATGGATTTTGAAGGTACTCTAGAGTGCTCCTCAACAGTGTTTGTCTTTGGGCTTAAGGCCTTATGGAAGACCTTCAGGGGATCACGTGTATGACCCAGAGATGTTCAAATTTTCTCTCAACTCACGAATCAAGGCCCTGACGGTGGGTTTTGATCCGGTTTTTGGTTGTCTGGAAATCGAACATGGAGCCTATGACATGAAGCACCTTAAGCTAGGACTAACTCACAAAATCACCAAGTTTGAACCAATGTTGTAATAGCTTAAGCGCTAACAATTACCTGTCCTATGGAAGGGGGATTGAATAATTCTTCAGGTTATTCGACTGGCTCCAGGAGCCGTGAGAATTTTGTGGTTGAAGGTCTTTGCCCTCTTCAAACCTGTGAATAAACGAACACTGCGAGTCCTTAGTACAGCACTTCATGTAAGGACAGTCACTGTCAAGTCTGCCAGGCAACTCGTGGACCATTCTCAGAGTACCTGAATTTTTGCCAATTCTCCCAAGGATCAAAGGGAGATGCAGATACCCAACTAATTATCTTGACTCCTTGGCATTTCTACCTTTGTCTTTTACTCGTAGTGTTGCACCGGATGCACATAATGAGGTCCCGTGTACTCTGGCATCCATGGTTCGATGGTGTAGTTGGTTATCACTTCTGTCTAATGATCCGACTTAAAAAAAATAACCGCGAAGCGGTTATTTTTTTTAAAGTCGGATGCGAGTATGCACCTGGAGGTGTCAGCCGACGAGTGCGCCCCGAGCATAAGCGAGGGGAAGCGTCCCAGAGGGACGGATCGATATCATTGCCGCCACCGACGATAACATCGTCTGCCCGTTTAAACAAGCAAATGAATAGAAACGATCGTGATGACGTGGATTTTTGATCTCTCAAAACATTTCGCCCAAGCAATGTCCGGGCCAGGAAAATAATCGGTGACATGATTTTTGACCCTCTCGAGTCTTTGCAACATTTCGCCCGGGCAGTGCTCGGGCAGTTTGTATTGCAGCCTCAATGTGATCATAGCTAGTGACTGACATTCAGTAGGCCACGGTTCGATGGTGTAGTTGGTTTATCACTTCTGTCTAACATTGCTCGTGCTTGAATGTTCACAGGCGGTCCTCAGTTCCAACCTGGGTCGAATCACTTTTTCCTCTTCCCTTTATTTGTTCGTTGTCCTGAGCCAGTGAGCCTTTCTACTTTGCCAGTTGAAGTCTTTGCTTGTCGTTTGAACAACTTGAAGCCTGAAGCGCAAGGAATTGAATGGCGGTCAAATTTTATCCACTCATGCCGAAGTGGACGCGTATAAAGAACAGGTTGGAATCAACGGCGTCCGATTGGCTCCGCCAGACCACGCCTAAGGAATGGCAATTGGCTGCAGCCGATTGGCTCGATCATGGTTGACAATGACATTGGTTGTCGCTAAGCTTAAAAGTGCAATGTCGTCCGAAAACGGCAGTTGCCAAAGCCCCGAGTCCTCTTTCTTTCCGCCACCATGTCGCCCTCCTCCAATTCCACCCCCGCGCCTTCTGTTCCCCTCCCACGTCCAGAAACCTCGGAAAACCCCTCAAAACCACCTGTTTGGGCCATTGATGCAGTGGCGCCGACATCCCAGCCGATTCCGCTCCCTGCACGGTGTTCGCGTCACGTACGACCTGACGGTGTTTGCTGTAAAGACCTCAAAGGCGACGACCGTACCCTGATAGACCCCGATGTCGTCCGCGACGTGTAAGTCTCTTCGGGTCGAGATAAAAAGCTGCCTTACTCATCGACTCCACACAGTGTCATCGGCCTCTCCGACGGTCTCACGGTGCCGTTTGCATTGACTGCGGGCCTTTCATCGCTCGGCGAATCTCGTCTCGTCGTTCTCGGCGGAGTGGCGGAACTTATCGCAGGCGCCATCTCGATGGGCATCGGCGGCTTCCTCGCGTCCCAGGCCGAGCGCGACCACTACCGTTTCCTCCGGGACACAACAGCTGCACGGGTCGTCCGCAGCTGCGACGGAGAGATGGAGCGCGAGGTTGCCGAGGTCCTGGCTCCCATAGGCGTCGACGAACGTACCTGCCGCGCCGTCGCCCGCTGCCTCCGCGAAGTCGAGGTCCCCAGTGCGTCCTCCAACCGAGTCTCGGCCCACGACCTGGAGTCAAACGAATCCCTCCGGTGGAGCAAGGAGGTCGGCCTCACACCGTTCCTTCTCAAATTTGGTGCGGGCCTCGAGGAAGTACCGACGCGCCGCCTCTACATCTCCGCATTCACCATCGGCGCCGGCTACCTCATCGGCGGAATCATCCCGCTCCTGCCCTACTTCTTCATCCCGCGCGCACACGTTGCGCTCATGTACAGCGCCCTCGTCACGGGCATCGTGCTGCTAGTGTTTGGTGCGGTCAAGGCGCGCGTGACGGGCGCCGGCGTGGGCACGGGCGGGTATGTTTGGGGCGCGGTCAGCACGCTGCTTGTGGGTGGTATCGCTGCTGCCGCAGCGTTTGGGATCGTCAAGGCTCTGGAGGGCGGTGGGGATTGAGAATCTATGGCTTTCTTGGATACGATAAGTATATTACTATTAGGCACCGCGGTATAATGTGTGTATTTGTTCATAGATTGTAAATTTTTTGAGGGCGCTTTTGAGAAAACTTGGATTCCTCGGTTTCATTTCTTCTGGTTGAGAAACCTCGATTTCCTCCTCCTCCACCCTACACCAGTTGTATGTACACGCCAAATCCGAAAATACAGCTACAGGCTACAGAATACACCGACAATACACCTCGCGTCGTCTCACCGATATTCTTCCACCAAACTTCCACCACAAAAATGGACCGAATATGCGACAACTCCTCGTGCTGCTTCACAACGTGCCCTGGTGCAGCATGGACGTGTCCTGTACGCAAGGTCATCTACACTTCGAATTTCTCATAACAAAGATGCTTACCTCCATAACTTCCTTTGCGCTCTCCTCCTTGAACCGCTGCACGTTCGCAGACAGTTCTACCGCCTCTTTGCTTCGGCGGTCCCCGGAGGCTACGAGAGTGGCCATACGATTTACCGCTTGGATGCTGAAGCCTGCTTTTCTCCCTGGGACGTACATGGTCAACAACCATTTTAGTGGACTGGGGCGACGAACGCACATGCTGACTTGGGGTTGAAGAACGCCTTCTTCACCTGCGGGAGCAGATCTGCCGCGCCGCTCGGGTTGAACGGGTCGGGGACGAAGTGTGGTGTCGCCGATGCCAGCCACTGGACCCAGATTAAATCATGTCGATGCCGAAAATGACAGTGGGTAAGCAGTGCACCTTGTGCTCAAGCGCCTGCGCCGCCGTGGGCCGGCGCTCGGGGTCAACGGTGAGGCACTCCCGCACGAAATCACGCGCAGTATCGGACACGTTCGCCCAATACTCCGCCGGCTCGAACTTGTAATCCCCCTGTAGAATCGCCGCGTTCTCCGCCTGTGGGCTGTCGCGGTCGAACGGCGTGTACCCCGCGAGCAGGAAGTACGTCACGACCCCCATCGCCCACACGTCCACGGGCTTGCCGTGCCCCGCTGTGCGTGGTGTTTTGAATGAATGACTGGTAGGATGAGAGAAGGGGAAGATGGGAGGGGTACGCACTGTGGAGGAAGATCTCGGGCGCCATGTAGCCTGGCGTGCCGCAGACCTCGGTGAGCAGGCTGAGCGTATCCTCGTCTACAACGCGGCTGAGGCCAAAGTCCGCGATCATGATGTCCGCGTCCTCGTCCGGGGTTCGGAAGAGGAGGTTCTCCGGCTTGAGGTCGCGGTGCACTATGCCGGACACGTGGATGTGGCTCACGGCTTTGAAGATGGTGCGCACGAGGGCTGCGGCGTCGCTGTGGAGGAATGAGAGTCGTGATTGAGACCCCGACGGCGGACTCACGCCTCGTAGTAGTTGCCTTTGGCGCATATCCGGTCGAAGAGCTCGCCCCCCGTACACAGGTCAAAGCACAGATACAAGTTGCGCGGTGACTGTGCTTTATAATCAGAACTATGCAAGATTGGCGTGGCTCGTAGTGTGCTATACGTTGGATGTAATCCAGCTCCTGGGGCGCACACATATTCGCCGCCGAGGAAGATCCACGCACCTCAAAGTAGTCGTGCAGCGTCACAATATTGGGATGCGCACTGGAAATGCGCTTCAAAACCGCGATCTCATTCCTCACCTGTCGCAGGTCATTCAATTATTCCGTCTCGGCGTTAAGAAGGCGCACCAGATGCTCCCTCCCCTCCATGAGCTGCTTGTTAATGATCTTGCATGCGTAGGGCTCGCCCGTGGCGATATGTATAGCTTCTCGCACTATGGCGTAGGTGCCGCTGCCGAGCATCCTCCCTGTGCGGTACTGCGTCAACCCAATCCAGGTCAGCCCAGGGACGATGAGAGCTGCAAGAGTACGTACCTGACATGGCGTGGTGTTTTGCATCGTGAACGAGGATGAGAAGATGCTGGGGAGTGGGACGAGAAGAGAAGGGCGCCTTCTAATTTTAAGACACAGGCGTCTCTTCTGGCATCGTACGGCATCCTCAGCTTCGTGTGGCTCTTGAGATTCAGTTATCAAACGTATATGGATGAGGTCCAGGCTTTGCTGCAACTTGAAGTCAGAGTTTGGTCAAAGTACATAGGTCAGTCCAGAGGCGAGTCTGAATCCAGCTCCAGTCGGAGCGGACTAAAAGGTCCTCGAATCGCACGAAGGTTGCCAGTCACCAGAAAGCGCTGGCAGTAGTGGAAGAGATCCAGAAGACGTTATTTTTGATTCGGAGTTGTGTCGTGGCATTTCGGAGTTCGGTGCTCGAGTGCAAATTATCTGGTGCTTCCAATACCTTGCGTCGGTCACAATTGCAGCCACATACAAGAGTCTTGTCCGCTCCATGGGTCTTCCTTTGTGGCGAGAGAAAGTGGCATGGTACCGGTGAGAAAGGGAGAAAAAAGCGAAGCGCGGTGTCGTGACCTGTCAAAGCGACGTCCGATGATCCACTGATGGCTGGGGCTCCCGACGCCTGCATTGCCTTCGCGGCCTTCGGAAGAAAGCCAGGGAACACCAAAACGGCTTGTATTCTATACGGATGGAGGAGTTTGAAGATATTTTCGGCTAAAATATCGCCCGGTACAAAACCGGTGCGCGGAACAAAGTACATGACTGCATTGAGGTCCTGAGACTTTCAACTCACATACTCGTCGACAAGGAGCCAGGAAGCCAGCTTGCTGGAAAGTACTGCGCCACCGAACGAATTCGGATTCCCTTGGTCCAGTAGTTCGATGAGCTCAACTAATCTTGCTTAAGCTTGCTTGCAAGGTTATTGAACGGAAGACAGTACACCGCGGTGTTCACGACGTCTTTTTGCCTGGCGATGTAACTTGGGATCGAGTTGCCTCGCTTCGCTCACAATGCTTGATGTCCGTCAGCTGTCAGCCACTTCACCATCTTCCTTGACCTGTACGTCCACTTCAACTCCATTTCCTTTCCCCTCTGATTCCCGCTGCTAGCTGGCCAGCCCACCGACCTCCACGACGCGCACATGGGCGGGCGCACAGGTTGACGAGACACCGACCGGAAGCGCGTGATGGGTGTCCGCCTTTCCGTTTCTCCCCCCTGCCGCTTCCTTGCGAACGTCCGGCGATGACTGGGTACCCCCCAGATTACGCGTGGGCAAGCTTGGAAATCCGCCACGGTACGTGGGAGCTGCTGGGGCAAATCCGTCTCGAGCGTGCTGACGGCTTGGTGAGAGACTGGAGAGCGGGGGCTTCAACGGCGGAGGACGCTTGCGAGGACCGTCGTATGGTGTGTTTTACATGTCTCTCTCTTCTGCAATTCGCTCATTCTCCCTCTTTGGTTGCAGTCTTACTTCTCGGACCCCTCCATTGCTGCTCGCCACCCTTGACAAACGACAACGACTTTTCTCTAGTTACTCTGCGTTTATTTGCAAATCGCTCTTTGAAAGTTTCTCTTTTGCGATCGTCCTCCTGTTCTGTAGTTCACTACCTGGATATTATCTGAGTTGGAATTCTACGCCCTTGCCACAGGGCATATGTAGAGATAAAGTTCGACGCCTACATTCTGCGACGACAACGAACCTCGCCATCTTACGGCCCAGAGATTTTAGCCCAAAAGTACAGTCCAAACCGGATTTTTCAAAGTACATTCTAATTACCCGTAGCTGCGGGATCCTCGACCGCCGTACCCGTAACAATCCCAGGCGGGGCCGGAAGGTCTACCGCCGCGGCCGTAACAGCGGCCGGATCGCTCACTGCCGTCCCTGTAGCGATCTTCCCGGTAGGGCTTGGCTTGACGCCAGTGCCACTGGCGGTTTGCGTTCCGTTCCCTGGGATGGGGAAAGGTTCGCTGTGAAGCACACCACCTTTGCGTGCCGGGATGCTCGACCCCATGGCGAGGGGGTGGCCTGCGTATGGGTTAGCACCAGATAACGAGGAAAGAAGAGGAAACACGTACATTCAGTGTTGAACACCCAAGTGTCAAAGGAGATGTGATTCGGGTCATCGAACATGAGGAACCTGGCAAGTGAACGACGATGTTTAGCGCGTAGAGAAGAAGTATTTCAGACCTCGGCGACGTACAGATACTTGAAGACCTCGGCGTAGAGGAAGGATTCAACATTATCACCAAGGTTGTCCGTCGACAAATCGGTCCGGGTCACATCATTTATAGAGCTGAATCCCACAGGCGCCTTCGCGTACTTGATGATGCTTTGAAGGACATTCGCCGCCCATCTAACGAGGGAAAAAGATGGTTAGGATAACACGTCTGGCTTTATAAAAATTGAACGCACGTCTGATATTTCACGTCTCCAGTCGCGCGCCACGCGTAAACGGCGCTCTGTAAACGAGATGAATACAAGACTCTGGGAAAAGGACAAGCTTAACGCTTACCTCGATAACCTCCGGGCGCAGGTACCAGCTGTTATCGCTACAAAGAAACGTCAGGTCGTACTTCGCCGCATAAGATTTAGAAAACGGACGTGTTGTAGAAACCGAATGAGTTGAACTCGGCCTGTTGAGCGGCAGAGCTCGGCGGTGTTCCTTTCCCATCCGCCGTGACGAACGCAAATCCTCCGCCTCCCATCCCAGTGGGTGTGTTGTACGTGTTCATGCACGAGTCAGTGATGTTCAACCCCAAGTTAACCTGCGAAGAGATCCAAGCGTAAATAAAGGTCGTATAGAAGGGGGAAAATCGGACAATGGTGGCGTTGTTGAGAAGTTTGCCTCCCATGATCCAGTTCCCACCTGAGGACGCCGCGTACTCCGTTAGTTGGAAAAATAAAATAATGCGGATTTGCGCACCCGAGAAACAAGCCAAGTCGCCCATCGAGTAACTATTCGTAGACCCGCTGGCGCTAGTGAGGTATGTCCTCTGGCCGGTAGCTACGCTCGTCGTCTTCAGAAGCTGCTTGATCGAAGAGTCGACGGCGGCGGCCCACGTCGTGCCCCATAGAGTGTTGGCATTCGCAGTCATCTTGAAGTACTTGATCAAATATTCGTAATATGAGCTAAAACAGGTTTGTGAGCGATGAAACAACCACGAGAAATCGCAGAACTCACTCGTTGCCCCCGTCCCATGACTAGTAAGTAAGAAGCTCAGCAAGAAGAAGCCGAGCGGTATTGAAACTCAACATACGATCACATTTCCGTCCGGTGCACCACTCGCAAACACTTGTTGGGGGGAAAGACCGGGGAAGGGAGGAGAAGGCTGTTTGGGCTCACCGTTTAATATTGTAAGATTTCTATGAGAAGAACACAAACATTGCTCGCGATGGCAGCCATTCCCTTCTCGGCAAGAGTCTGGTACGTCGAGTTGCCGGTTAACCTCGAAAGAGTATAGAACTCAAGGATGTTCGATCCCGCGGAAGCGATATTATTCTATGAACGTGTGCGTCTTTTCATGAGTCCAGGATATTCAAGTAGCAAAGGCAACGACCACGCACCGAACCGCCGCTGACATCCGCAGAATTGGTATCGAAATTGATGCTCCCGTATCTAATCCAGCGCATGAGCAAGAGAAATATGAGGTACGAAAAGACGAACGGGATAGGGCCGTTAGCTGGTACCCATCCAACAATCAGCTTATCCGCGAGGCGCTGGGCGTTCGCAAGAAGGGCTGCATCCTGATAGCCATTAAGTTCATATGCAGAGAGCATCGATCCCAAGTAACGAATGGTCGTCTCAAAGAAGCTGAATCTTGGGATGAGATATGCGCGCCGCGGGGAGCGATGAATGCAACGTACGAGACATGGTCGCCAACGGTATGGCTGTAGGAGAAGTCGACGTTGCTCGCAAATTGCACAGCTTCGGCGAACAGATCCTAGGGACGCATGAAGACGGGTAGAACCAGTAGAGTCATCAACACGTACCGTAAAACCCATGATATAGAGAGTGGGAAGTGCATCGAATATTGTCGCACCCCAGCCGTTCCTATACAATTATTGCATAAGACAGCGTTGTGAGGAGGGACTGGAAGACGCTTGCCGTCCATTGGTCCAGCTCTTGCTGATAGGTTCCAAGTCATCGTGTCCCCATGCATAACTTTTTGGGAGGAGTCAGTCAGATGCGGCGAGTAGGATTGAACGCACGTCTTGTAGTCGTTGTAAGCGGTTAAAAAGGTGCTTTTGACCAACGCAGCATTACTCGCAGCGGACGACGGGAGCGTCAGACCGGGTAGCTGGATGTTACCTGCTCTGACCGTGCCAGCAAGGGATGTGAGGACCAGACCTGCGTGAATTCGCATGGTGGAAGGGAGACGTGGATGAAGCGACCCGCAAGCGATTAAAGCAAGCTAGACTGCTCGGATGCAGGCTCTCTATTTGAGTAGCGACCAGACGACTGCGAGGCTCCTCGTGACTGACAGGAACTTCATCTGCGAGGAAGTTCAGATGGATCGGTGAAGCAACTTCGAGGCGGGATCAACTGAACAGTCCAAATCCAGCAATGATTTGCGACGCGCACATGCTTTTCGTGCCCCGGCTTTTGATGAGGTCCGAAAAGCATGTTGAAGCTTCAGAAGAACGGACTCGGAAGGCCTCGGAAACCTTCGTGAAACGCTCGGATAAGACTCAGGATAGTAGGTTCGCGCGGATGAGCATGGGGGACCAGTCAGGCTTATGATCCCTCGGGCCCAATGGGTACTTTCCATGCGGGCCAGCCTTCTGATCGTTTAGTAGCCTTTCGCCGATACTGTAGCCCACATCCGGATCCCTCATAAGGAACCCTGGCGCGAAGTTGGCCTGGCTTTGACTCCGTGATGAAGACCATGTTCACCGCCGTATTGGTCGCGCTCGTCGCAGCATTCGTCCCCCCCGCGGTCCAGGCCGCCAATGGCTTCACTGGTACCTGCGCTACGTGGTCCGGTTCTGGGACAACTCTGCAGGCGACTTGCTCAACCATCTCTGGAACAACCATTGTGCGTAGTTAGCTGTAATTGAGTCCCTCCATCTATGCTCACCTATTCCTCCGAGCTGTAGACGAGCACACTTGATTTGAACACATGCTTTACGAACACGCAGGGATTTCTGGGCTATCAGGTCAAGTATGTTTTGAATCCTGCCTCCCGACGATCGTATCCTGACACTATTAATTCTAGCGGTAACTTTGCCGCTTCATGCAGCAATATTACGCACAATGCCGGAAACGACAGGCACGGGGATACGGCGTACCTCAGCGCCCTCTGTTCCGCCGCTAACGGCAAGAAATTCGACACAGCGATTGCGACCAGTGAGCCTTTTTTTTTTCTGGGGCGGCACGTTACAACGGATGTTGAACACCCACAGGCACGTACATTGGGAACTCGAACGGCCAGTTGGTCTGTCAATGATATTGATCGGGGGCATTTTTTTGGAGGTTCGCGGTCAAGTACTGGCAAAGTTAAAGTTGTTTTTGGTAATCAACAATTGCGACGATAAACAACACTGTAGGTGTCGATAGTTGAGACTCGGAGTGAAGCACGCAAATGCTTACCAGCGGCCATTATGCTGGAAAGGTAAGGGAGTGCCAGTGGTGCCCGGTGGTGGAAACTTAAGGAGGATTCCTAAGGTGTGCCGCAATGATCCGTCGGTAAATATTCCCACGCCCTCGATTTGGATGCTCGTATCCCTGTTTCTGTTCCACGACGACTGAAGCCAAAAAAGACAACAAACCTCTGAGATCTGCACTCTGGGTTGGAATCTAATGTCCCAACGAACAAGAGCGCGCGCTGCGCACATTCGACAGACACCTTCACAAATCGCGATTATCATATGCCACAGCGCCCAGGGTTTGACATCTGCGGTGGTGCGTGCGATCGTTTGGATCGCGACGCAGCGTAGTGAATGATACATCTATCCCAGGCGTTGCTGAGCTGTATGATCACGGTCCGGCGCAGCTCCTTTTTGCGCGCAAGCGTCGTCGCCGAATAACGTCGCTACTTCGTTTCTCGTCGAGGATTCGATGCTTGAGGTCGACGCAACGATGATGACCCACCCCCGTCCCCGTCGTCCGTTCACGTCGCGCACCGCATGGCAAGGACACGCTTACGGGCAAGGTCTTGCGCGTGGGCCACGTCGTCAACAGCGACCTCGAGGCTCATCTCGAGGGCGATCGCGAAGCGACGCGCCGCGGCCACGCAGGTGCACTTCGCAGTGCGCATCCTCATTCGTGCTTTGCACGGGCAAAACTACTGGGTGTGCTCGGCTTCTCGATGTCGCAATCTCTGTTACTGATTGCGCCCAGAGACAGCCTACGCGCGGAGCGAGATCGTTCCGCAACTCCTGCCCACCTGGGCTGGCGCGAACACCAGCTTATGCTGCAGTACATGCCGTGGGGCAGACCACGACACGGCGCATGAACGAGGGCACGACTGTCGCGCAGGACGTCATCGCGAGACGCTCGGTGACTCCATAGCGCACATGCGCATCCACACATCCCTGCTGCACAGGCATCGACCCCGCGCACTTGAGGTTCCAGCAGCAGACGAGAACGAGATGGCGTATCACACGGCGGCTGGGACGCAGAGTGTACATGCGGCAAGACGAGATCGTCGCCCGTGATGCGGCAGGCCCCAAGCAAGCACTTCCAAAGGTCGAGGAGCGCGTGGCTCTGGATCGGGACAAGATAGCGCCTGGGAAGGCGTTCAAGGGTGAGGCGGGAGCAGTGACGAGCACCGACGAAGCGGGCCTTGTACGGCTGAAGGCGGGCTGGGGTGCGCTTTTCCGCCTTACTTTCTGCTGCGCGCTTACGCTATCTTCTGCCAAGGCAAGGAGCTCGAGATCAAGCCGGCGTGTCCCAAGTGAACCGACGGTCTCGCAACACAAACTTGGACTCAATAGGCTGCATCTTTGTTTAGATACATATGTGCGCAGCAACTGATAAATCTCTCTGCGGTATCAATGCTTGCAGAAATACTGGATGCACCAAAGTACCCGACTTGACCAGCCGTACGGAAACATGACCGAAAAACCATCGGCCCGCCCGCCCCTCTCGGGCCGTTCCCTGAAATCTGAAAACAACTGACAGTAATACTAGGCGCACAAGAAAGTGAGAACGTTCAGCATCTGTTGTCTGGGAAGTGAAAATTACGATATAGAGGCAGAGTTTCGGGCGGCCAGAAATCATTACGAAACTTTCTGTGTCAGCTACCATTCTGTGACCCCACGATTTCTGTTCTGACCGTTTCATTTCATGAAGTGTGTGTGGTCTCATTGCGAGCGAAGCGAAGCAATTCTACTCTAAAGGCACGTGACGGGGTACAGGGCTAGAAATCCGAACAAACAAGAGCAAGCTTCAAACTGCGTGGCTGACAGACCCTCCCGGAAAGAATGCTCTCAAAAACGTTCAATTCGGGGTCGATCCGCCTGGAAAGTGTTCCGATCACCGCCGTTTTCATAGACGGTTCGAACCATACCAGATACATGACCGGCGGGCAAGGATTAATTGTGCTTGAAATGAGGGGTGTGCGTAATCTTGCATTCGTAATGTGGCTGTGCTCGGATAAAGCCGCCGTGCGCTGCTTCGCGAGCACCCCGCGCCTCAGCGTACCCCTAGTTAGTCATCGTACAGCTTCGTTCAACAGTGTCAAAATGTCGCAGATCGATCGAGTCTCTACTCCCTACCACCACGGCGCCCCTTTTAAAATTCTCAAGAAGCGCTAATTGTACTACACAATGCCGTTGTACGTGCGCCGACTGGACATTTATGAACACCACTGATAGAAGCAGACGTTTCAAGATGCGCTGGAGCAATTTCAATACTTACCTTGAAGACCAGGCGCCTGAATGGCCCGTCTCAACTTTCATGATCTATCTACCAAAGGGAACGCCAAGCTTGTTTGTCTCCCAACCAATACAACGTCTTGCGGTCACTCACGCCACAAATAGCTCGCATGACCCGAAGGTCGCCAACGTACTCAACACCTTCGCGCGCACACTACCGAGTGGTGGCACTGTCTGCTCGACGCACTATCCGAAGGAGGCGCTTGCGTGGGTCGAGGCCCACTACAACGGTCGTCTTCTCGCCACTATATGTGCGCGCGGGCTCGGTGGCCCCATGGCCACGATGCTATTCCCCGAGAGGCAGGCCTTGGCCATTTTTGACTCGATCAAGGAGAAAGGGGTGCGCATAGCCCGGCAAACGCTCGCTGATGCGTCGGGATATGCGGTGATCATTCAGCCTCGCTCAGACGATCCGGTGCTGGTGTGGGATGCGCCTCGTATGGATCCAGCTTTTTCCGGTGCGAAGGCCGACAATGGTGATTCTACAAACGTGGGAGGTACCAACGTCGACGAGGAAGGCAGCGACACGGGAGATGGACTTGGTGGAATGGATCCACCAACAGGTGACGAGGAAATAGGTCGCTTCGCGCCGTGGAGGAGCCCGGTCCACAGCTCGAACATCCGGTTACAACTGTCTCCCACGTCGGCCCTCACACACGACGTTACTATCGCTTTAGAAACGCAGGTGCCGAGCCGTTCAATCTCGTCTCGTTTTCATCAGTCTAACTCAACCGTGCGCATAGTTCACACTCCAAACCCCGTACGAAAGAGTAAATCGACGCGGTTTCCACCGTCCCCGCTCGCCCATCGTCTCTCGGACTCACCTGAAGGTGACCTCGAATGATCTTCAAGTTCTTCCAGATCGCTCGTACGGCAGCGTCGTGTTTTCAACTCGCGATGATTACCTTTACGACCAGGAATGGTGCGGGACACCATTTCTCATTTACGCCTATCTCAATCGGTTAACCTACCTTTATATCAAGGATAGATTGTGGTTTCGACAGGCCAACACACACGATGATTTATACAAAATGGAGGAATCTTGAGTTGTTCTTCTTTTGGTTAAAGTTGCACTACAAATCCGATACCAAGAAAAAGGTAGTGGAACACATTGATGAGGTACCGGAAGCATACACTTTGCGACCTTTTCACTGATGTCTCGAGCTCCAGCACACCCCCAAGTGGACAGTCTCCCACGAACGCAACATCTTTCTGTCTCGCAACGCATGCTGCAGTTTTGGATGCGATGCCGACGCGGAGAAGAATATTCGACACCCGATGGAGGTCGTTTATTCCGTCGGAATCTCTGTTCCTCGGAACATTGTGAGCCTTCCATTCGTCTATCTCCGTGATGAAACCAAAACCGCGCGTAGGACCGACGCACAGAGCTCCCCACAGTCTCGTTTATCGCCCACAATCAGACCATGTTATGGGTTCCCAATGGCCAGCTCAGAGCGAAAGGGTTCGGGATAATAGTCGTATCGTCCGTAAGACAATCTGTTTCACCGATGACACATGGAAGATTCACCAGCTCTGTAGTCATACATTCCGAATTGCCAGTCACACCCCGGTTCTCAGCGTACATGATGCGGTGCCCGACCTCAGTTATGGTATGTCGGTTTATTTCGTGGGTTATGCAACATTCTCAAGCGGCTGAGAAGATGTTCTTTCTTCAAAAACTGCCAGCAGCTCCAAGATGCCCAAGGCCGTCCTCATCGCCACGCCGCTATCGTTGAATTCGGTGATCGGTCGCTGGAAAGAGAAGTTCAAGCTGCCTCTTCACAGCGACGTTGACCAGGTGCAGCCCCGAGGATGGGCTCCAGAGCAACGACGGTGGCTTTCGCAAACATATCCCGCATTGCGGCCGGGGCCCGAGTCTTGTAAACTCGAGCCTTCAGAGGAATACTGACAGAACAGAACTCTGGCTAACACAGCTGAACTGCGATCTTGTAAATGCATACAGCCAACCTTGTGAACGTGTCTCCCTCTGTGAATTAGATCGGCGGAATACCTGGTTGCGTCCTCGGCTTAAACTGCAACGGTGAAAACGTGCAAGAGACGCCCACTCCCTCCTGATCCAATCTGTTGAGAACTTCACAGCCAAGAGAAAAAAATGTCCTCCGGTCTGTATAGTACGGCTCAGGACCGACTCGGAGTCGAACGGGCGTTTCTTGCAGGATTCCGAATTGGGATCGCTATAACGGATGTGAGGGTGGACCGTCCGCCACGGAGCCGATACGTGCTGCGTTCTCAAGCCGGATGTACTACCATTATCACTCCAGTGGTTGGATGATAAGAGCGAAAGAAAAGCAATTCACACACACGTATAGCTCAGGCCTGAGTCGAACGGGCGTCTCTCGCAGAATTATTTTCACCGTACCAGAATTATTCCAAGCGAGCGTGGACCGTCCACTACCGTCGAGCTAATGTGAAGTGGGTTGCGTCGTTGAATTTACTACCGAGTTCATCCCAAAGGGGAGAAAAAACTGCTCTCCAGCTTACATGGCTAGGCGTCTCACCATATCCAGCTTGGAATAACGGATATGAGCCACCACGGAGCCGATTATAGTGAGTTGCGTTGTTGGATTTACTATGTACCGAGTTTATCAGCGCTTTTAGACTCGTTACCAGCCTGCCTACGCCGTTCTAACAAGGCGAGCCTTGTTGGTGTCTACGCCAACAAGGCTCGCCTTGTCAGTATGGCGTAGGCAGACTGGTTACGAGTCTACAGCGCTTTGGTTGAATGCTCTTCGGTTGAGTCCCAAGAACAAAAGAGAAAAGACTCGATGCCCCACGTATGATAGGCTCAGCGCCCGAGTCGAACGGGTGTCTCTCGCAGAAACTGCACTATGGAGTTCGTAACACATGCGAGTGTGGACCGTCCACCACCAGCCGATACATGGTTGGTTCTGTCATTCAATATGCTACCAGATTTATCAGCTCTTTAGTTGAATCCCAAGAACAAGAACAAAAAAAGCTTCCCCGCCGGTATTTATACGGCGCAGGCCCGCTCGCAGAAACTGCACTATGGAACTCGTTACAACGGATGTGAGCGTGGACCGTCCACGACTGAGCTGATATGTAGTAGTTTGTGTTGTTGAATTTGCTACCAGGCTTATCATGCATGCTCTTTGGTTGAATCCCAAGACCAAAAAAAAAAACTCCTCGAACGTTCTGTATGGCTCGAGCCCGAGTCGAACGGGCGCCTCTCGCAGAATAATGTTCAACTTTTAACAGATGTGAGTGTGGACCGTCCACCACCGAGCCGATAAGAGGTACGTTGTGTGGTCGAATCTACTACCAAGTTCTTCAGGTCTTTGGTCGAATCTCAGATACTAAAAAGAAATGTCCGACAACTGTCTCTACGGCTCAGGCCCGGGTCGAACGGGGGTCTCTAGCAGAGAATTCTTGCAGATCTAACCGTATGCGAACATGGACCGTCCACCATTGAGAGCCGATATGAGGTATGTTGCGTTGAATTTGCTATCAAGTTCATCAGCCCTTTGGTTGAATCCCTAGCCAAGAATGATATGAAAATGGCATCCAGGCCGTTTCATGGCTCGGCCCCGAGTCGAACAGGCGTCTCTCACAGGATTGGAAATTTTGAGTCAGCAGCTGTAGGTGTGGACCGTCCACCACCGAGCCGATATGAAGTGCGTTGTGTTGTCGAATTTGCTACCAGACTTATCAGCTCTTTGGTTGAATCCCAAGAGCAACAAAAACGCTCAAGGTAACATCCGAATGGCTCAGGCCAGAATCGCAATATTCGGCAGGCTATAACGTGTGAGTGTGGACCATCCACCACCGAGCCAATACGTGGTCCGTTGTGCCGTTGAATTTACTCCCAAGTTTGTCAGCTCTTTAGTCGAATCGCAAGAACAAAAACGGACAGTCACGGTTGTGTGCGCCATGGCTCAGGTCCGAGTCAAACGGGCATCTCTCGCAAATCGCAATACTCGGCAGGCTATAACGTGTAAGTTTACCACTGAGGCAATATGACATAGGTTCTGTTGTTCAATTTACCAACAAATTTGTTAGCTCCTTGGTTGAATCCCAAAACAAAACTCTTGGCCGATATTCGCATAGCTCGGACCCGAGTCGAACGGGCGTCTCTCGCAGAAACTGCACTATGGAGTTTATAACAGATGTGAGTGTGGACCCTCTACCACCGAGCCATTATGAGACTGATTCTGTGCTTGAATTTGCTACCAAATTTATCAGCGCTTTGGTTGAATCCAAGTAATGGTGATAAAAAATCGTCCGACAATTGCTTACGCATGGCTCGGGCCCGAGTCGAACGGGCGTCTCTCGCAGAATCACAATATTCGGCAGGCTATAAGTGTGAGCGTGGACCATCCACCACCGAGCCAATACGTGGTATGTTGTCTTGTTGGTTTTACTACCAAATTTATCAGTTCCTTGGTCGAATCCCAAAAATGATCATAAAAGATTATCCGAAAATTGTCTCTACGGCTCAGGCCCGAGGCGAACAGGGATGTGAGTGTGGACCGTCCACCACCGAGCCGATATGAGGTGTCTTGTGCTGTCGAATTTACTACGAGATTTATCAGCTCTTTGGTTTAAGGAATTCTAATCCCAAAGAACGAACAAAAGAATGTGTTCACACAAGCGGCTCCGTGGCTCGGGCCCGAGTCGAACAGGCGTCTCTCGCGGAAACTGCACGATGAAATCTGTAACGGAAGTGAGCGTGGACCGTCCACGACCGAGCCGATGGGTGGTGCGTTGTGTTGGTAGATTTATTGGCTTGCAACTTGGGGGGGAGGAGTATCGTTCCTTGGTTGAACGTTGATAATTCATTGAATGAAGAGGAAATGTGCATACGGAAAACTGGTAGGACCGTCGGTCAGAGAACGAAGCTTCGCAGATTCAGGTCACAAAGCGTACTTTCTTCGAACGTGTGCAAGACTTTGACCAGCAACGTTGGCACGGTGAGCTCGGATAGAAGGAACTCTGAGTCGTTCCGTTCAATATGTCCCAGACTCGAAATTGGCACCAGAGTTTCGATTTAGTCCCACAAAACCGGTACCGCGACCCAGTTACGAGAGGGCTATAAGTATTATTGTTATTAAGCGGTATATCGTCCGAATTCGAAGCGTCGGGGACTGTCCGGGCGGGGACGGGAACGGTTGGTGCGGGGAAGCTGTGCGCGACAGATTGGGTAAGGATCGGCGGCGGGATATGCGGAAGTGTACTTAGCAAGTGTTAGTAGCCCGACGTCCCCAGCGCATGTCTTTGCGTTGGAGGCTGTTGGAGGAGGTTGGAGGTCCAAAAAGCTGGAAGCATTCACGCTGTCAGTTATCGGCGGCCGCAGTTTAGAGTCGCCAATCTCCGTCAGGCGTCGATTACATAGGCGCTGTCCTCACTTTTTAAGTGCCGGAGGCTTGTCGGAGGCAGTCGCGTGGCGCGGAGCCCGGCGACCCAGATTTGGCGACAGATTCGTCGTGCGGGATATCGGGGTGACGGATGACGAATTGAAGATCGGCCATGCACTGACTGGACCCGTCGTCGCCCAATGTCTGGACGTCGTCGTCAGTCTGTCTCGGTAACCCAGACGTTCTGTGTGATTCGCTATTCACTGCTGTTTCTTTATCTTATCACTTTCGGAATGATCCGTGATTGACAGAAATAAATGATAAGAAAAGATGGGCGCGAATCACACTAGAACGTCTGGGGCATTTGGTACCGTAAGGCTAGTCTGTTGTTTACCCGAGGGGTCGGATCGCAGTGCGCCGTTGTTTAGTAAGCTTACGTAAAAGCCGCACCGCCACGCCTTCCTCCTGCTTCCTCTCGCCGCCGCATCCGCTGCATCCAGCCCGTACGACCTCGCCTGCTCGCGGAATTGATTCTGGATGTCTCCCAGCCTCCCTTTAACCGATCCAGCGGCCATATGAACAGAAAATGGACGAGCTCGATGACCTACGGCAGTTCTTGTCTCCCCTGGGTCTCCCCTTCCCTCCCCGTTCAGCTACCGACTCTTTTTGGCGTTATCCTGTGCACAAGACACTACTAGACACTACTGGCTCTATCCCTAGCATTTCGTTGCTCCTGTGGAAGATTGACACGCGCCCAGCCCGATCGATATCGTCTCACCACCTGCACCTGCCGAAACATCCCCTGCGTGAACGTGAACGCAGACATCCTCCGGCCACGGGGAAAGGTAGAAAGAGTGGGTTTGGGCATGCAGGCGCGTGTTTTGTTCTCGAGCGTGTCCCTCGTTCTCATTTCGCTCTCCAGATCCTTTCCCCGGCAATTGTTCATGACAGGCACGCGTGTATGGCACGCCGCCACCGTCGAATTCAGCACATTGACTTGAGGGACCCGTGCGTGCCAAAGCTACCTCGTCTGTAATCTATGGTGCGTAACGTTCGATCTCCCCGTCTTCCTCGTCTCTCCTTCCCTTCCTTTTCTCCCATTCCCTTGATCCTACTCACGTTACCCTCTTCCATCCCCCTCCCTCCTCTCTCTCGTCTTCGACAGGACACTGCGCACGCTGTGACTGTCGCACCCATGCCCCGCCGCCGCCGAATCCTATGTCGCGTGCAGCGTCCTGGTAGTTTCCGACAAACTACGAGTGCAGGAGTACGGTGGGAACGTAAGGGCGAAGCGGCGGGCAGAACAGCGTGCTACGGGTTGGGGAGCACGGAACGTAAGAACAGCTGGAGGGCGGAGACGCGGTGGGCGCGAAACGGTGGGAACGGCGCACGACGGGGCGGGGCATGCGCCGCGTCGGTGGTCCCTCCAAGCCTGCGCATCGCCCGTACCCGTTGAACCGAGGTTGCAGGGATGCCACAAACCACCCCGCACGTTGCCGTGCGCATACTGCGTCGCCGGCCTTGTGCAACTCCCTGCGACACTGGGTGATTACTGCGCATGGATGGCGTGCACCCGTGCTCCCCGTCGCCTCCAGCGCGCCATGCCGATGTCTTGCTCTTCGGCACAGCAACTACGTAGCTAATTAGTTACTCCGTGCTCAGCCCAACAATTTGAATCAACTGAATTCAAAACCCTCTCAATAGTCGTAAGCTCTCGAGTTAAGGACTGAACGCGTTACGCAACTTTTGAAACGAAGAGGAACGTCGAAGAAATCCCAAAAGAAATTGAAGATGCCTTCATCTGTTATTTACCAGTAATACTGGCTGCGACGCAAGCAAAGACTAGTCCTGGGGGGGACGCCGCGCGTCGAGGAGAGGAGGAAAAGAATCATCGGGAGGGACCGGGCCGACATACTTTTACGTAAGCTTACTAAACAACGGCGCACTGCGATCCGAGCCCCTCGGTAACCAACAGACTCTAACAAGCGAGGAACGAGCTTCATATTGTTAGAGCGTCTGTCTACGAGAGACTACCGTAAGGCCCCTGGTCGCATCACGGATTTGCTGTCACGCATCCCCTCCATCTCGCGTTGTGCACCCTCAACGGCCCTCTATGTATTCCCCAAAATATGCATGCACACTGCATACATCTACTGAACACCCCGGTAATTTTTTTCGAAGAGCCCGAGAGCAAACTGGTCGCAAGCAGGGCTGATTCGCTGCAAAATACCTGCAGTTTCAAACGACGCGCGACGACCCAAAAGTTGCCGAAACAAATCCAGAAAAAAGGGGGAGCCCTTGGGGGATTGGCAGATATTGGGGCCAAAAGGGCAAAGGAGGGAGGAAGAGAAAGGGTTATGACGCGACCAGGGGTGTTGCTATACCAAATGCCCCAGACGTTCTGGTGTGATCTCCGCGCATCTTTTCTTATCACTTATTCAAACTCCGCCGGATCAATCCGTGGCACTGATAAGATAAAGATCACACCAGAACCTCTGGGTTACCGAGACAGGTCGTCAGTCGAGGGCTCTGGTGTTATGTCCTGGCGAATATTTGAATAGAAAGCTATTCAAATATTCGCGGCGTAGGTAGGTCAAGTGGAGTATGTGGACTTGTCTGGTATTGGTCGTTCGGTGGATTTGTCTATGACGCTTTCTATACTTCCTCTTTTTGTCATCACTCAGATATTCCCATGTTCGAGTCCCGCGAGTGTATTTGACTTCACTTTCGCCACCCCGTTCATGGATCCATGACTATTAGTTGAACAATGAATTAGTATATATATTTCTTGCTACATCATAATGTCTACAAATCCCGAGGGCGCACGGGTGGTGTCAACGGAAGCCCGGGATCAACCTGGATTTCAAAACAGATGCAGGCTTTGTTTTTCGGGGCGGCGCTACGCGCCGCCGCCCGAAGTACAAGTTTACACATTTTGCAATGAAACTCGTGTTGCGGGGCTCGGCCCAGCACATGCACGACCTGGGGTCGCGGGCGCGGCACGGCGCACACAAGCGCATGCTGACCATGCACGATGCAGAGGGCAGCACAGAGAAACTCGAAACGGCCGCACCGACAAGCGATCTCCAGTGGACAGCGTTCCTCAGGGAGTGCGACTACGAGGTGGACACGATGACGCTGGAGCGTGTCCCATCGATCGTCAAGTCGTTCAGCGCGGAGGTACTTAGACACGTAGATGCGGTGGATGCACTGATTACGTTAAGCTAGCACCTCCTTGATTCGCTGCTGCCCATGCTGTAGATGTCGCGCGGGACTGATTGTGCATCCGGTTTCTTGAAGTCGGAGTCAGGCATCGTCGGATTGGTCTGCAATTGGAAGAAGGAGTGAGTAACTAGATGGATAAGATCCCGTAAGACGCACCTGGGCTGTCCGGGAGAAGAATTTCGGGCGGCGCGTAGCACCGCCGCCGCCAAGTGCCCAAATTTCGATTGAGCGCATGTATATTGGCAATGCCGTTGCGCGTGCGGTGAATTCTAGACGCCAGCTGCCGTAGCGAACACGAGACTCGTATGCGAGCGGCTTTGCGAGTGCGTAGTTCTGCGAAATTCTGCCCTTGCGTCGTTCGCTAATGGTGGTGCAAACGACGAAAGACAGCGGCAGCACCGAGGGTGTGTCCCCTCAAGTGCGCCACGATTGCAGTCTCGCAAGAACACTGCGAGGAGGAGAAAATCTATGACACCAAAAAAACAGAACAAATCCAAGGAATCAAGGATGCGCGAACCGTCTCACCATCAAACGGCTCAAGACTGAGGCCCATTCCCAGGCAGACATTCCAAAAATGCGCAGAGACAAATGACAGAGATTGCCCAAAGATTGTCGACAAAACTGTGTTCCGATTGTGTGGACTTGAGCAGGGCCCTTGCGGGCAGAAACAGCAGTGTTGAGCTTCATAATAGTGTTACCGAGTGGTGGTGGCCAACTCAGAGGCCAGCTGGACGAGGGACGTTGAGGGGGTACGAGAGAGAGGGGTGGGAGATGGCAAGCAGAGTGTGGGAAGAATCATGCCCATAAAAGGCATGATTATGTCGCCAGGGCACTGCACTACTATTATGCCCAACGGGTCTGCATTTGTGATTTTTCTCCCTCCCCTCTTACTCTTTGCCCCCGGAGTCTTCCGGGATAGTTTAATGTACATCTTGGCTCTAGGAATCCAAAATATCTAAGAGATCCGGGAAGGAAGTGGCGTGAGACGCGCTCACCGGTCCATCAATCCTGATGTATATTGGGACCACACCTATGTTCCCGTACGTATACGACGCCTTGCCGCAGAAAATTGAAAATATTTGAGAGGCATAAATAGTCGAATCCAAGAGCTTCTGTGTCTTGCGATTTTCTTGCCGGGGAGCGGGTGCTGCGAGATTGAGAGAAAGTGGATCAGACGTGACATTTCGAACACTGAAATTTGGCTGTGACACTGCGTGACTAAACACTGTATCTGCTGAATATGCAATAACTGGTCCCCGAAAATTGTAAGAGACAAAACCTTTGGAATTGAATGGATTGTTCCTCCCAAATATCCTCAGATTTCTATAGTCAGGCGTTGTACGGGAACATGGGTATGGTGTCGAAATCCATCAGAACTGATGGACCGGCGACCACGTCCCTGTCGAGTCCCTTCCACTCCGGAAAAAGGCAAATTTTGGGGTCCCTGAAGATGTATCTTAAACATTTAGTATTGGTAACAGTATTAGTAGCACAAAAACTGTACCTGAAAGGCAGAGTTTCTGGCCGCCTGAAGAGGTTTCTGAAATGTGTAGTTTTGGAATCAGTATCTGGTGATCCGAAACTTACCGTTTCGGGCGCCATTTCCGTTCTCCAAAAACTGCTCCTGAAACTTTGAGTTTCAGGAGCAGTTTATTGTCCACCAAAGACAATAGTTCCAGTCACAGTTTCGGATGTTGCTGAAACTATTGTTTTCAGGGCAGCGGGCCAGCCGGTTTCAGGAGTCCGAAAAACAATAGTTTCGGCAACATCTGAAACTGTGACCGATACTATTGTCCTCAGTGGACAATAAACTGCTCCTGAAACTCAAAGTTTCAGGAGCAGTTTCTGGAGAACGAAAATGGAGTCCGTTCGGGAATCCGTGAAACCGGCATCAAAGACACCGGCGGTGTTGCTTACATGATGTCGGAGTATCAATCTACAAGCTGTAGACCTCCGACACAAACATCTGCAAATCTTCTCTCCTCACCATGGCGCTGCTCGACTCATTGGCGCGGGACCCCGTCCTGGCGACGCTGACTTTCCACCAAGTCACGACCTTCATACGGCTTCTCTCTCTCCTCAAAAACGACATAATTCTCGTTCAGCCTTACTACATTAAGACGACCGAGGCACCACTCGTCTTACCAACGAATATCACTTCGTTTGTTGCTCAAGCGATAGGCATCGACCCGGACTCTGTTGCCGGCTGCTGGCGTGTGTTGAAAGAGGAGGTTTGGCAACACCCAAGCCCGGAGGAAGTAACGGAGGCCGAGGAGCTGTTTTTCACGCAGTACGGGTGGAGTCGAGGCATATGTATGAGCCCAGCTGCATTGCAGATGGTCCTCATACTCACCGTACTGCACAGCTGCCCTGTCTTTGTATCCTCCGTCTCACGAATGTCAAAATCTTCACTGCGGGCGGACGAATCCCTTGAAGAAAGCTGAATGCCGGCAAGTTGTTGTGTACACACTCGACAAGGGTGTTCGTCCCGCGTGGTCCATCCATCTCTACTGCGAGGATTGCAAAACCAATTATCAGCATGAGTTTTCCGTGAATCAGGGCGTCCGGACGTACTACGGTGGTATTCCCAAGTACATTCAAGTCGGAGAGCATCAGTTTGTGGAGAGAAAGCTCGTGGGGATGTGGATAAGCCTGATGCTACTGGCGTGGTACGTCTGCATCCCAGGAGTCTTTAACCAGGTGCTTACCTCCATCAGGGTGTCGGCTACGAATTGCGCGCGCTCCTACGACATGGCGTTGTCGGAGAACCAGCACCAGGATCTGCAAGAGGCTGGTTGGCAATTTGGAACTCGCCTCACCACGGACCACGTGTGGGATGCGTTCACGATCCTTACTTTGCTCGAATACCACGTCCGCAAGAACACCTGCCTCGCAGTTCCGCACACCGGAGAACAGAAGGATCGATATACGGCGGCCATGCGCGCCAGAAACCTGGAGGTGATAGAGCAGGGTCAGGACGAGATCGGGCATTGCTGTGATAAGTGCATGAGAGAAAATTGGGTCGATCCGACCACGGGAGAGACGCGTAAGGCCCTACACTTCTCCTTTTAGTCCATCTCTGACTCGCAATCACCAGGCGACATCCAGGGTGTGATTACCGATGGGCTGGCCATTGGGTTCCATCGTTGCCAGGCCACGCACTGCACGGAGGAGCTCGCCAACAATCGGCACCGCTTCTGCCCGCAACATTTCCAGCTTCATGAAGTCTGCGCCATTGTTGGATGTAACGCTCCGGTCCGTCAAGACGCCAAGACTTGCAACGCCTGGGAGCATGCAGAGATAGAGCGCCTGCATTACGAACGTGGACAGGCAGCCTTCACGTTGCGAAATCGGCTACAGCGACACCGCTTAGCACATCCGTTGAACGGGCTTGATGAAGGCCAAGCAGACACCCTAGACACTATTGATACCGCGGACGACATCGAGACCTTCGACGTTGACGACGACGGCAACGTCCGCATCCACAGCAATGACAACCCGGGCTCTGTCGGGGTCACCGACGAGGCCTGCGCCGCCTCGAAGTCCCCGGCCGGTAATCGAAAATATAAAGCCTTGTTGGGCAGAAGCCGCACACACAACTTACAAAGTGCATGTCGCCCGTGTGGAGTTGTCGTCGCGCAGGCACCGTTTTACAACGCAGAGGCAGTTTCGAATGTTTTGGTACGCTTACCTTATTTGTGTATTCTCCAACCCACCTGACAGTTTCGGCAGTATTTCATAGAGAAGGTCTTCTCTGTTCCCCGCGCGCACAAACCCGAGCACCTCATATATGACACCAACTGCGACGCAAAGCAGCAAGTGCTCGCCCACCCGGAACACTGGTCATGGTTCCAAGACGTCGGGATGACCGTCGACGTCTTCCATTTCCTCCACAAGCACGAAGAAGGTCACACCTTCTGTCAAGAACATTGCAATCCCGCTGCATATCCCGAGCTTTTAGGGCCCGATAACAAGTGGTTCTTCAACACGTCCGTCGCTGAGCAGATAAACGTGTGGCTTGGTGGGTATCAGTCAATGTGTCGCGAAATGCTCCCCACGAAATTCAATTTCTTCCTCAATGAAATGATACGTCTACGGAATCAGATAACCGTGGCTAAACTTGCTGTAGATGGACACAATCCCCGGGAACGTGTTCGTCGCATGTAATTATGTAGATAACCGACCGAATGGTTTACCGACCATTGTACTGGGTCGCCGAAAGGGGAAAAACGAGAAAAAGAAGGAAAAAAAGAGAGATTCAGGGAAATTCATAGAGCTTCACCTAGGTCTTGGCTAGGCAAGTAGAATACTCAAAACTTCTTCTCAACATAACTCAGCTGCAGATTGAACCAATGTGTCGGATTGAAATAAAAAAGTGGGTGACTTCCCGTAAGATATAAATATTCCAACGCGACTTTCGAGGGTGCCAGTGATGCGATCAGCCTGAAAGAAATTGACACCGTCTCTGTTTCCCGCAAGCGGAATGATATATCTATGCATTGATGCAGCACAAAATCCAGTCAAAAGTACGCCGCGTAAGGTCACATAGCTAGCTGGGACCGATTTGACATGGCACGAATAACATGAACTCGGCTGAAGGCAAGCTGAAAGAATGTCTCAAGACGTCGAACTCAACCGAAAAGGGAGTCGATACAACTAATTTCGCATGAGTGTTGCCCTGGTAACCTGGGAAAGGCTACAGCCTTGAGAATATGAGGTGTATTAAGGGTGTACCAAGCAGTTCGGTTGCAAGAGAGGGCAGAGAGTCGTGATGGAGGCGCGGATCAAAGATCTGTGTCCCAAAAGGGATATTCCAGGATACGAAAGTCTATTGGGGGGGTCTCTACCCCCCCAATAGATCCAGCATTATTGCGTTGATGGGAGAATAAAGGTCGGCCACTTCGAGGTGATAGGATTGATGGGGTCCTAGTGATTGACAACGGCTAAGGTCCAAAATATTCCGGGGGATTAAATAAATCTTACGGGAAGTCACCCAGTATAATAGAGCAACGGCGGAGCATTGATATTCGTTCCATCGAGGAATCTGCCAGGAAAGTACATGAGATTGTATCCGGAGTTGCAAAATTACCCTGGAATGTGTATGCCAGGAGAAGTGCAGTATAATGAATTTTGGAGCAACCCCCGCGAGTCAATATGGATGGTGCAGCACAAAATGAGAGCTACCAAGGATACAGATAGATAAGTAAAGCTTTAAACTGTCATGATAGAGATACATGGCATGTTTACAGTGCCGGTGCGCAAAAGAGGAAAAGGCGGAAACAAACCGTGGGTGAACAACGGGCGGTTGCATATAATAGCAATTACACCCAGCAAGTGCATTTTGACAGCTTTTGAGCACGCACACTGATGCTAGGGACCAATCCGAGCTCGAGGTATCCACAAATACTGGCTGGGCTTTATTTGGTGAGGGTACAGCGAGGGGAAGGAGGGAGATAACGGATCGGTTTGACGCGTGAAAAGCGCGTGTTTTCGTGGTTTGAGTACTGCATGATGGGTTCGCAGACTTCCAGAATGTCCCCAATTTTTTTCAGGCCAAACGAGCGGCGTTGGGGCCAGTGACGAAGCGGCGGACGGAGAGGAACATGTTAAGTGTGATGTAACGGTCACAGGGTCACACATAACATTTTGGCGGGGGAATGGCTCTAATATTCACTGGTGCCTATAATAACATCTTTTAAGGACTGCACGAAGAAACTGCATGTACTTTATCTGTCTGAATATTTTGGGCATTTACTGTGAATGGTAAATGGGAGATTGGGCCTCGCCGTTATGTGCCATCAGTGGCTGTGGCAGATAACGACGTTATGTGGCCCAGCTGATCCGTCGGTAAACCGACCGAATACATATCAAATTTTCTGGTACATCTAGTCAACAGAGAATATAAAGAGAATAAAAGAGAATAAAAAGAAAGAAAGAGGTCTAGCGACGCAAGGAGAACTTCTTGGTAAAAGCTTGCCACAGTCCTTCGTCGGTCCGCCCCGCATCAAGCGCCTTCTGCCTCTCCTCGTGGCTGGCTGATCTCCACCGGCGACACTGGTCATCGTAGGTCGAGGGCGTAAACCGGAACGCACCAAAGATGGCGTGGAAGCGCTCGGCCTTGGAGAGATGGGCCAACTCCTTGCTGTCCATCCGCGCAAACCCCGCCACCATGTCCTTCACGTACATGCCTTTCATCCAGGTGCCCTTGTCGGATGGCTTCGTTGAGGTCGAGGCCGATGTCGAGGTCGATGTCGAGGCCAACGTCGAGGGCGTGTCATCGTCGCCGTCGTCGTCATCGTGTACCTCGACGACGTTGGTGTTCACGGCAAGCCGCGGGCGCTTTTGTCGACTGGCGCCGTCTTCCTCAAAAGGGTGTTTGCGGACGACGGGGGCGGCGGGGACGACCTCCGAGTCAGATTCCGACAAAGGGGAGATGGTCTTGCCCTTCCCCTTGAGCTTCTTGTATTCGGCGCGTACACCTGCGCGTTCTTGTGAAAGACCGTGGCGCTGGTGATTCACAGTTTGGGCCGGGAAGAAGCGAGTAAGGAGGTCAGCCTCGTTGGCGACACGTACCCCTTTGCGCCGGAAGAAGAGGACACAGTCGGTGGTCACCGTGAAGAGGTGACACATGGAGACGTTCATAAAGATTTCGTATGTCGTAGAGTATTGTTGTAGCGAGAGGTCGTCGAGGTCGTCGATGCCGAGGTCCTGGACCGTCGACGGTGACTCCGACAGCTGGAACTTCGGCCAGTCGGGGATATCGTTGGCGCTGAGGCAGAGAACAACCGGCTCGTCCGTCGCCTGCAGGTTTTATTAGCACTATGTGAGACATGGAGAACAATGACGCACATCTCCTAGATACACAATCATGAACCGGCGCCCGACGCGCACGTCCGCGATCGGTTTCCTGCTTGCGTGACTGATGTGGAAGGTTGACGAGGAGGGCTTAACCCAGTCATCGCTTAGCTGCTTTGTGATGGTCAGGACTGGGGGCTTGTGAGATGGCGGGGGGCGCGAGACAGTGGTCCTTGCCTGCGTGGAGGCGGCGGGAAGAATGCTTGCGGGAGGGTCGGGGGATGGCAAGAGGGAACGCAGTCGCAGGGTGGGAACAGGCGGTGGGGAGGAGCGCGAGACCATAGCAGAAATCGCTTCGAATTTGGCGTGGCGCGACGCTTGCTGTGTTTCACGTGCTGACAGGCGTAGCGCCTGTGCAAGCTCTTGTTCTTCCTGGTGACGCAAGGCATCCTCGAGGGAGCGCTCAGGCGATGGCGAGAAGGAGCCGAATGTGACATCCAAGGCGGCCGCAAGCGGGTCTTGATAGCTATTGAGACACTCGAGGGGCTCTTGAGCGCTTTGCAGCAGCTCGTCGTACGACGCAAACACAGAGAAGTCAGAGTAAGCAGGGAAGGCCGAAGGAAAAGGGTCGCGCTGGGGTGAAGACAGTCTTGAGGATGAGGCGGCCGAAACGGAAAGAGAGAGGGACTGTTAAGGGGTCACTTCGACCTCCGTTACACTCTTAGGTAGAACAGTAAATGACCAGCACAAATCAGGATAGATTTGGCAAGCTATTTCAGAGTTACAAGTATAAGAGTGTGGAGGTTAAAGTTAAGCGTCCGTCGCCAAACAACTAGCTACTTGAAGCACAGCGCGACGTCCTTGATGCCAAACATGAGTCTACGCGACTCGTCACAATGTGACACAACGCGTCTCGTTACCACGCGTTACACTCTCCCCCATGGCGAGTGCTACACTCGCATTCCAAGAAACAACGCGTGGGGATATGGATAAGCAAGAATCAAGACGATGCCTTCGCGGCATGATTTCGAAATATAACCATTGAGCGAGTATTGGATGCGTCAGAACCCGGATAAGAATCTACTGAGGATGATGGTGGGATCCCGGATGCTGGTAGTCGACATTCATGTGCGTGCTCTCGTCGTATGCGTTCCCCGCGTGCGTTCCGGCCCCCGATCCTCCGCCTTGCGCATACATACTAGCCGTTCCAAATTGGATTGGCTGTTGCAGCTGCTGAGACGGTGCGTATTGACCGGACGAGGGCTGGTGAGAGTATGAACCGGCGTTACTCCATAAGCCAGACGATGGGGCGCCGTGATGACCGGGGCCGGGCGTCGGGTACGAGGGCCCATGGCCGGCCGAATGAGGAGGAAACGCCGATGCGGGGTGATGAGGGGGAGCATACGGATGTGGATATGAATATTCGTGCATCAGCGGCGGCGCATGCATTGAAGACTGCATGGAGTTGGGATGAATACCGGCTGGTGCGTAACGGGAAGTGTAGATGGAGTTGGACGCCGAATGATTCGAATATTGACGCTCGTTCGTGTGCGGAGGAGAGCGACGCGATGTCGACGCGACTGCATTGCGCTGCTGATGGGGACGAGCCTGATGGTTTGCAACGAATCCGCCGCGTCCGCGGGATGCGCCACGTTGCGCATACCGTGCTCCAGGCGTCTGTGCATTCCTTTTTCCTT
Source organism: Mycena polygramma (assembly GCA_029449255.1). NCBI lineage: Eukaryota > Fungi > Basidiomycota > Agaricomycetes > Agaricales > Mycenaceae > Mycena > Mycena polygramma. The sequence goes on from JARKID010000025.1 coordinate 994,473, forward strand.
CGTTTCGCTCGTCTTTGGGATGGCTCACGACCACCGGAGCTACGGCCTTCTCTTTGCCGCCAGCTGACGGCGTCGTCTTGAGCACGATCTTGGGATTGGGTTTATGAATACGGGGTCCCGTTAGCTGTACGGGCAAAGGTTGCAGTGTCACAGGTTGGACGCCTCCGCCTTCCACGCGCAGCGGGATGTCGCGTAAAAACACACCCCTCTCCTGCACTTTGTTCATATGCGAATCTGGCCACGGCAATCCAGGCGGACGCGGAATGAACTCGTCATGAGACGCTCCCAATCCGACTGGGGGTCCGCCTAGTTTAGCCACGACCTGCTTCGATCCTTCAATTATGTCGCGGAGTTCAGTCAAATCGCAGCCCTTCTTCGAGCTGGCAACAAGACTCTCCGCAAGATTGAGTGCGTACCGATACATATCCTCAACCATGGGTACCGTTACGCCCATCCGAGCCAGTCGACGAATGGCCTGGTCTTCGGTGACGGCCTCCTTCGTAACCCACTGCTGAACGTTGACCTCGTCGGCTATCGTAAGTCGTTCGAGTCTCAAGGTAGTGGGGTACGTTTGCGGATAAAGTACCACATACAACAGCGCGCGCGTCACCGACCACGCATTCTCGCTATCCTGCTGATGATTCGAGGAGTACCCTTTGAGTTTGGGCGCCGATATCCCGTTCCACAGTTGGAACCCACGCAGCAGCTGGCTGTCGAGTGTACCGAACTCGTCGCGGAACTCGAGCCCCTCCGGAGGGCACCCGCTTTTCTGGATGAAGGCTGCGAGAACTCGTATATCATCGCCGAATCCAGGCATCTTTGCGATTTGCCAGAATTGACGATTCTCTGCGAGTGCGTTGGCATCAACATTGAAACACTGGAAGATAGCCCACATCCAGCTGGGTAACTGGAAATGTTCCAGTGCCCACTGCTGTATGTCAGTTAAATCCTTCTTCATCGTCTTGTCGGTCCGCGCCTGAACATATTCGCCGAATACCGCGAGACCAACAGGATAGCACACATAGTCGTGCATAAACTGATATGCCTCAAGGTACGCGGGTAAAGTCGTGGGCACGAAGTTTTTAATGCTCCACGTCGCCTTGGGTGGTGGAAGCGCAGGGACTCCACTATATGGCCATTGAACGACCATACGAGGAATGCCCTTCATGTTCTCCCAGTCTACCTCGACGGCGGGCTGACGGACCTCCGCCATAACGATGTCCTCTTCAGAAGGTGCTGCGTCGCTCAGCATTGCTGCAGCTTTCGCAGCGTTACTAATCGACACACCTTGGGGACAAAACGTAATTGTCTTCGAGCCAGCTTGCCCGCTGCGCTCGTTCAAATTGTCGTTCGAACCCTGCTGCGCGTCTTTCGAGATCTCGACTCGTCGACGCGGTCCATTTGCATATGCGCGTCCTTGAGCTCCGCTTCGAGCTTGTCGACGCGCTTTTTGAAGTCCTTCACGACCTCCCACGCCTTTTTCGCGTCCGTCTTGCACGCTAGCCGCGCCGCTGAGACTTCGATGAGTTCGGTGCGCTGAGTGCGCAACTCCGTCTCGCGCTCACGCAACACCCTGCGTACAGCACATATCTCCCCTTCAAGGCGGGCCTGATCGCCCTCCCGATGGGTCATAGTCAACCAATGTGTGCGCAACTTTAACGCCGCGTCGAGACTCCCCTCGTTGTCCCGTATTCCATTGCACACGTGCTCGACGTAGTCGAGGCAAATGCCACAATCATCGCCCTCGCGCTTGTCTCGACTCGTCACACTCGCACATACTGGCGCGCCGAGAATCTCATGGAACGCCCATCCTCCGGCGTCCATGACCTCTTTAAGCTGAGCCAGGGTAAGTCGGTCCATATTGGTCTCAAGACCTCTATCGATCCGCCCCAGCGTCGCGACTACCTCGAGTCCTGTCGATCTTCTCCCCCCACGCAGTCCATCATCGGACTGCGTCGGAGAGCGACTACGTCTCGGTGATTCGTGAGAACTGACCTCAGCTGAGCCAGTGTCCTCCGCCTTCGCCAAGTCCAAGTCCAAATTAGGCGCGTCTACCTCCATTTGTGGAGGTTTGTCCAGGTCCAATACTAGGTTGTCCATAGCTATTTACACGAGCAGATTGGCGAGCAGAGCGTCCCAGTGTTGAGCGACGATATGCTGGCGAAGATGAGGGTATGAAGCAAGAGTGAAATTTTCGCGTCTTCTCTTCCCACAATCCCGTGTGCAAGCCTGGACCCACAAGTCGGCCGCGGAGTTCAAGAATTGATCGGGGATCAACTGTCATTCAATATGCCTCCGTGCTCCCCCATTCCGCGCGACACTCTACTCTTTTTAATTCACTTCTCTTTGCCTCCGCTGTGTTTCTTAGGCAACTGCTGCCATTTCGTCACACCGTGAAGCATGAAGTAATCGTCAAGTGCACTGAGTAGCTTGACCGCGTTGAAAGCCTCCCAAGTCGTGTCCCCCAGGTTCCATTGAACGTGAAAATCCACCTTATTCCCCGTCCAACGGTGGGCCAGAATGGAGTCCACTTGCCACTCATCTCCAGCCGGTTCACCGAAATCATAAGGTCCCGGTTGCGCACGATTGGGAAACAACGCGTCATCGCTTTCCACATACGGGCGCAACAGACTAACATGAAATCGGTTATGAACTCTCCTAGCAGCCAGCACTTCTGGCAGCTCCAGTTCGTAATCTGAACACTCAGGGTACGCCTTCTGCACCCGGTAGGGTCCGACAAACTTTGGAAGCAATTTCTTGGCTCTCCCCTTCGGCAATGCCAAATTCTCAGTGGACAAATACACCATTGAGCCTTCTTCAATGAGGGGATCCTCTCGTCGGTGTTTGTTTGCCTGAGTTGTTGAGAATACGCGTGCGGCGATGATCGCATCATGCGCTTCAGCTAAGCTCAGTAACGCTCGCTCTGCAAACGCCCGCGCCCCTGGTGGCGCTTTACGCGTAGTACCAAATTCCCGAATCATGGAGGGCATATATCCCCCCGTTAATTCGAACGGTGCGTATCCAGTGGACGCACTAATACTTGCGTTAATTGCATATTCGATCAGTGGCAGCTTCTCGACCCAATCTTTCTGGTCGGGTTGCACCATTGACCTTAGCATCTGTCCAATCGACCTGTTAGCACGTTCAGTAGCACCATCCGTCTGCGGGTGAAACGCTGTTGACATCAGCAGCTTAGCCCCGAGCAAACGATGCACTTCGCGCCACCAACTCGATGTAAATTTCGAGTCACGATCCGAGATGATCGTGCTGGGCAATCCATGTAAGCGCACAATCTCGCGCAAGTATATGCGCGACAATTCGGTAGCCTTCGTCTTGGTTGTCACAGGGATGAGGTGAGTCGGCACAACACTACCCATAGATAATCATAACCTTCGGATTTCGGAAAAGGTCCCACAAAATCCATTGAAATTGAGTCCCACGGCTTAGTGGGGATCGGAAGTGAATGAAGTTTGCCAGCGGGACGTAGCGTGGTCGGTTTATTTGCCAAACACGTCCTACAACTGTCGCAGAACTTGTGCACTTCCGCCGAAACCCTGGGCCACCAATACCATCTTCGCAGAAAGTCACCAGTCCTCTGCGGCCCATAATGCCCCAGACTGTGATGAGCTTGCTCAATTAGAGCGCCTCGAAACTTCTGCTCCCCCATCTTAACATCTGGGATGCAAATCACCTCCTCTCCACCGCGATTTCTGGAATACACCAATCCGTCACGCATATAAAACGCCCCGTAATCTGTGGGGTGCGTCACGACTTTCCTGAAGAATATATCCTCCTTGTACCCTTCGACAATGACTTTCGTCATTTCGTCTTCGAGCACAGGAGGTGATTCAACACTGTCTAATCGGGTCCGCGACTGGAATATGGTTGGGTCTGCATCTGCAGCGGTCACTTTAGCCGTTGCCTCTTTCTCAGCGGGATGTTTACTCGGAGTTGCATCCTCCATCGCTACAGCCTCCTCGTCACGCACTTCATTACGATTTTTCGCCTGAAGTCGTGTACTCCGCCGCGGTTCAGTTTCCCGCACGGCACGCATGGCTTCCTCTTCTGCTTCCAACAGACGATCCCAGGGAATGTCATCCATGTCGGGATCCAACCGCACATCCGCATTCACGTACTCTGAACTGTCGTGAGTCTCGTCCCACAAATCATTTTCATAGTAACGTGAAAGACAGTCCGCTCCCTTATTCAGTTCCCCTTTGATATACCTAATATCAAAGTCAAACCGGGACATATACTCCATCCACCGAGTCTGTCGGCTTGACAATCTTTTTTGAGACTGGAAAAACTCGAGTGCCTTATGGTCTGTTACCACATGTACTCTATATCCCATGAGCTTATCCTCCCATTTCAGGAGCCCCTCGAGGATAGCCAATGTCTCTTGTTCAAACACACGGTAATTGTGTTGTGCCGATGTAAATTTCTTGGACATAAATCCAGCGGGCCGACACGTCTGCCAGGTGGGTCCTTGTCCGTACATCGCGCCTACCCCTGATACCGACGCGTCACAGATAATCCATATAGGTTCTGGTGAGCTCGGATCAATAGGTTTCAAAATCGCTGTTTTGCAACATATTATTTTGATTGTTTCAAAACAGGATTGGTGGATGGGTCTCCAAGCAAATGGCGCTCCGTTCCGCGTCATTGCTGCCAACGGACCCGTATATGCTGTTATATCCGGCAAAAATTGTGCCAAATATTGCACTAGCCCCAAAAATCGTTGCACCTCATGATATGACCGAGGAGTGCGCCAATCACGAATTTTATGCATCTTATCGGCATCCGCATGCAATCCTCGGTCGTCAATGACATGACCGAGACAATCCATGCGCTTCGAATACAGGTCGCACTTCTCCTTCTTAAGGTAAAATTCATTCTGGCGCAATGTGTTAAAAACTGCGCCTAAATGCAGCTCATGGTCTGCGATAGAATTGGAGTAAATGAATATGTCATCCAAGTAGACATGAACAAAACGTCCAATAAATTCTTGGAATACCATAGTCATGATTCGTTGAAACGTAGCAGGTGCGTTGCAGTCACCGATCTGCATCGTATGACTCAAAAATGTTCCGTAGACCGTAGCGAACGCTGTTTTCCAGACGTCTTCCGCGACTACACGAATCTGCTCATAAGCATCGGACATGTCTATTTTAGACCTGTACTTTGCACGGGCACAGTCAAGACGAATCTGATCTTGGTCTGGAAACGGCGTCACATCCTTCCTGGTGTTGGCATTGCGTTTCCGGCAATCAATCGCGGTGCGCAACATCCCAGTTTTCTTGGGTATGCATAACATTGGCGCTGCTTGATCAGTCTGTACCGTCTCCCACCATCCAGCGCGTGTATACCGCTGAATTTTCTCGCTGAGCTGCGGCTTCATCACGTCCGGACAACGAGGCAAATGGTAATGGTAGAGCATCTGCTCATCAATCAACGGAATACGGTGATTCACAGCTCGCAATGGAGGCATTCTCTCGGGGACTCCCGACATAATGTCCAGACTAATCTCCATCCATCTGTCTCGGAGTCTCGGAATATCCTCCTCAGTGTACACTTTCGTACCGGCAGTTATTTCCGCCATATGTTCTTCAGCCGCAGTCCGGAATACCGAAGCCATTCGCTCCTTAATCTCGGGCAGCAACACTGCATTCTCACTACATTTCTCAGGCGCCACGGCAGGGGGCTGATTACGAGCCTGTATTTCGGCCCGCGCTCGTGCTTGCTCCGCCGAATGCTTGTCTGGGAAATATACTCGAGAAAATTCCATCACCAGCTCAGGGAACCGTCCTCCATCCTTGTCGATTACTTCACCCGTTTCTTCCAAGCACACTGGAAAATTTGGATCAAGCGACACTCGATTAAAATCCTCTATCATTTCCTCGTCGGGGACTTCTTCCCAATACACTTTGCCGTCCGGGGTCGCTCCGAAATTGGATCCTGCCGGTTCAGCTGCAACTGAGACGTCAGGGGCAGGGATATACTCTCCTGCCGTCTGGCGTCATTTCAGCGTTTCCCGCTCAACTCTGCGAGCAGCGTTTCGACGCTCAATTTCCGAGCACTCTTCCTTCTCGGACAGTGTCGGTGCTGGCACGTTCACCACCCTAATCGTGTTATACTGAAAGTCCAGAGATAGCTTATGCTTCCTCATGAACTTAGTTCCAATGATTAGATCAAATTGGTCGAGATTAACAATGTCCAGATATTCATCGGACCTGATATCATCATACTCGAGTTGGGCAATCGTTCCATGATTTATTTTGGAGCGACTGCCTGCGGTCCCCAATTGCAATGTTATTTCGGATTCGATTGGGAACACTTTGATCCCCGCGACACGCGCAAAATCGGGACTGCACGCTTCCGTCGTACACCCCGAGTCAAAGAGTGCAAACGCCTCTTTTCCATTGACCTTGACATAAGCAGTCAAGCAATAGTTCTCGGCTTTTGTGCGTGCGGGTCGAGGTCTAGGTACGCGAGACCGTTTGATATACACTGCCCGCTTCTGACTTGTTCTCGAGCCAGAATCTCCAGCAGTACTTTCTCGTCCCGCCGAAAAATACTCTACAACCGCTTCAGGATCCTGCGTCACGAATAACCCGTTGGCCATTTCGCGCGCCAATTCTTCTAACTCCCGGTCTGTGACATATTCTTCCTCAGAATAATCATCACATAACCCAAACAGCCCAATTTCAGCCATGGTTTTTGGGCGTGCCGGATTCTGGGGTGATACCGTCCGCCGGTGCACTGACTTAACAGATGCATCACTCTCGTTGCCGAAACACGAGTCAGTATCATATTTGTCCAAATCAAATCCGTCAACCGAGGTGACCTCAGTTTGCTCTTGATATCCTGCCGTTGGACCAGCTCCCCCGTTACCAAACACTGAGAATATAAATTCGGACTCATCATCCGAATCACTATCCTCCCCAGGCTTCAATTCCGGCATGTCATCTTGCTCACGCAACTGGAAACATCGCTCATCTCCATCTCCATAGGAATACTCGCTACACTCCTCTAATGTGTACTCAGAGTCATAGCGCTCATTCCCTGGGTCTTCAACGACCGATGCGTGATCCGCCATATGCCGCAGCTGTTCCGTAGCTTCCGGTACCGCTGCCTTCGCGTTACTCTCAGCCGCCTCTCCGACTGGCTTCTCGTCCATCTCCTCAACCTCATGCCCTGCATATAGGTTGGGTGCACGAGGCTTTTCCGTGCATTCGTTACGATAATGCGGTCCCCCGCATCGATAGCAGCGTACCGCCGGCTTTACTTGCGCTGCAGGCGGCTTCGCTCCTTGCTGCGGTTTCGGATACGTCATACGCCCTCCCCCATCGCGACCCGCAGGTCGCGGTGTTTCTCGAGGAATCACTCGGGCGTAGTCAGGACGAAAATCCCTGTTCCGAGGCTCTGGTTCCAACGGCTGACGTCTCACCCAACGGTACTTTTTCTCACCGCCGGGTTGCATGTACGCCAATCGAGGTCCATCACGATCATTCACTATATCTTTTTTCAAGGTACCTGCTCTCACCCCAATAAATTTACGGTGTTCTTTCATCCGCTCATTCATTGACAGTTTCCACTCATAATTCGCAGCACCCTCAAGAACTTCCTTGATCGTGCTAACCTCCGCTGTTATATGCTCATTCAACATATCCTCAGACATAGCCGATGGCAATTTCGCGATGAAATGAGACTTGAAGGTGAGTGAATCAGGACGCTTGATCATTCGTCTGGCAGCCGTCATCATTTCGTAGTACAACCCTATCGACCCAAGTGCGGGTGAATAAGTCGACGTGTAAAACAGCTCGGTGGCTTTCTGAACACACGCGGTATTAATGAATCGCTCAAACAGGCCAATCACTAATTCCTTGTACGTCCACGTCCACTTCGTGCGATACAATCCGACGACCTGGTTTTCATACCAGTTCTTCGCAATACCAGACAAGTAGAATCCGTGCGTTAAAATACGCTTGTGATCGTTGTCTTTGCCTCCCATTCCTATCAACTCCATCCAACGCACTATTCCAAGAATGTGCTCATCAAACTTGACAATATCCGCTGCTCCGTTATAAATTGGGGGCGGCGGAATCTTCAACTGCCTGTTATCATCAAACAACGAATGTTGCTGTGATTTTTTCCCCAGCGCAGTCCGCAGTAATTTGATGTAATGGAAGTGAAGACTCGCTCTCCACTTCTTCAGCACTTTCGCGGCAAGACTCGTCTTTGACGAGTCCTGCAGCTCCATGTCTCGACTGCGGCTCCCGTGCGAATGGTGTTTGCGGCGCTTATTTCGTTTTGTGCGCCGTTTATGATCTCGATCGCTCTCCCCGCTTCGTTTACGCGGAGTGCGACTAGGTCCTTTGGATTTCTTATCACTCTCGCTCTCTTCGCTCTCGCTTCCGCCACCATCATCGTCGGGATCTGATGGAGGTTCCCCTCCTCCCCCGTAACGGTGGCCCGTCCGAGTATGCGGATCCGAGCCAGACTGCGAGTTCAGTGTAATTTCAGTTACGTTAAACTGATCCTCGTCCCAAGCACTATCCGTGTCGTCTGACCGCGAATATGTAGACTCCTCGCGGTACGTTCCGTCATCCTCCTCCGATGAAGAATCTGACGAGGAATCTCCGCCTCCGCCACCATTTCCACCCGCTTGCGCGTTCGCAACCGGAGCAGAATTATGGCCAGCTTCCTTCTTCGGCGAACGCGGCTCCATTTTGTGCTTTTCCTCTGATTTTTCAGATCGTTTGCCAGATCGCTCCAGCTTTTGATCACCCAACACGATCTGACGGGCGGATGATTGCGCTGCTGGAGCACCAAAGCTGGTAACATCAGGGAAAGGTACGTCGCCAATTTTCAAATTGGACGACACTGCCTTCTCTCCCTTTACCACAATTCTTTTTCCGCCCCGAGTCCCGACAGAACTCCCTCGGCTCGGTGCGGGGCCTACTTCTATGGGATTACCATCGTCATCCCAGCTTATACCCTGGTCTGCGACAGTTGTTTTTCCCTCACGCATCAATTCCTGAATTCGATATTTCTGCAGTATGATGCGATTTTTCAAGTCATGAGTCAGCCTAACAGTGGGACCAGCTACCGGTACCGCTGTAGACTTCTCCTTCGTCACTTCCACGTTCTGCTTAACCACACTCGGACCCGCTTCCAAGCTACGCTTACTATCTTCAGCGGTAGCGCGAGCCTTGCGTGCGGCCTCTTCCAACGCGACTGCCGTGTCCTCATTCTCCCGAGCTTCCAAGGCCGCTGCTGACATGCGCTTGGGTCTTTCGTCTTGTCGAGCAATCTCTTGCGCAAGTGCAAGATCCGCTCCCTCCAACGCATATTTCTCCGCAAGTTGTTCTGCGAAAGCGTGATCATCCTCTACACGCAGGTCACGCAGCCTCTTTTCGGACTCATCTAGCGCCCGACGCCGAGCACGATATGCGTCAGTGTTCTGAAACAATTCACGTTCGCGCTCAATGGCCGCTCTATCAAGTTCAGGGTTGCGGCGCGGACGCTGATGACTCGGTGAACTGGCCTCACTGCTAGATGAATCGGGCACCGAATGGATTTCATTAGGTGCATCGTCTCCTTTAGCGCGCTGCTTTTCGCTGCGTCGCCTCAGCCGACTACTACTGACCGATACATCAGAGTGCTCATAGGCCCCAACAATATCATCGATCTGGCCTGCACTCGTCGGTGGTTTGGAGACACGCTTGGCGTTCTCGGATCCCACCGGTGCCTGTACCACATTGCGACCGACCGCGATTGCCGCAGGATGTCCGCGCACCACTCCTCTCAGTCTCTCGCTGGTCTGCCGCGCCTTGGCGGCGCGTTCAGCCGCGTTGCGCGCAATGTCGCGCTCGCGATCGCGTTGTCGCCGAACGTGATCGGGGTCATCCTCGTCATGAACCTCGATCACCGTCGCTCTTTCACGCTCGCGTTTACGATCCCGCTCACGACGAGCCACGATGTTGTCCTCGTCCGCAGGCGTAACGACGACGCTAGGCGTAGTAGGTACCACAGTACGAGGACTCACCGGGCTTGCAATAGATGTACGCGATCCGGACCGTCTCGATGTATCCAGATCAATAGCAGGTTGCAGTCCCATAGAGTCGAGATTCATCGCATAGATTTCCGAAGTTTGTATAGAGTTTTGAGGAGTGTCGTGGCGTCCAGAAGTTAATGCCCGGTGAAACGCCAATTCTGCCGGAGTAGGTGTTAACGACGGCGTCAACGATGGCAGAGCCGACGAGTTCACGGTAAGCAGTCCCGAGCGGATGTTAGATTCATAATCCGCTCCGCTGATCGCACCCGATCGCGGCGACGGAGAATCTCCGCCGTCGATCATGATCGAGGGCGATCCGCGATTAGATGGTGGAGGCGGCGGCGGAGGTGGATCTTCCTCCACCGCGTACTGCTGCTGCTGCAACATTGAGGTTGCTGCAGCCTCAGTGGTCGCGTCCGCTGCCGGCAGCTTTTTCTGCTGCTTACCACCTTTTCCCTTCTTCCCCTTCGACGATTTCTTGGTTTTGCCCGGATCGGCCATCGCCAACGAGATCGTCTACTACGAGATGAAGAACGCAAGTTATAGTCGTCTGATTACAGACGATCGAGCTTGCGCAATTGCAAAGTCGTTCTCTGAAAATTTTCAGCCTCACTATTTGAAAGTAAGGTCAAAAAAAGTGTTATGGGGTCACTTCGACCTCCGTTACACTCTTAGGTAGAACAGTAAATGACCAGCACAAATCAGGATAGATTTGGCAAGCTATTTCAGAGTTACAAGTATAAGAGTGTGGAGGTTAAAGTTAAGCGTCCGTCGCCAAACAACTAGCTACTTGAAGCACAGCGCGACGTCCTTGATGCCAAACATGAGTCTACGCGACTCGTCACAATGTGACACAACGCGTCTCGTTACCACGCGTTACAGGGACGGCGCAGTGTGTTTGACGCGGGGAAGGGATGTTGCAGCGGAGATAGAGCGAGGGAGGGATTTCACAGGGCGGGAGAAGGACGGCGCAGCAGAGATGGGACGCAGGAGGGAAGGAGCAGCGAGGGGGACGTGGGCGGGTATGGAGATACTGTTGGAAGACGTGCTGGCGTGGTGGCGTGTGTACGCGCACCCTCCGGTCTTCACGCAATGTTTTTGACACATGCGATTGGAGCAGTGCTTGTTCGTACGGCCGGACGTGCAGGTCAAGCCACCGCTAGTATATCGGCACTTCTCTGAGGGCAGGACGGAAGAGGAGACCGTGGAGGTGGACGAAGTGCTGGAGTCGGCGTCGGCGTCGGTAAAGTGATGATAATAAGTGCGGCCACCCTCAGACGAATGTCCGAGTGGATTGTAACACTGTGCGAGCAGATTGGTCAATGGCGAGATTAAAAGAAGGTGCTTCGTGCCTTCAGATAGGCGACGTCGTCCGTCTTTCGTCTTTGTATCTGGAGCTGGCGGCGACAAAGGGGGCACTTATTGTGGTAGACGGTGATGAGAGGCATCGCTTGATGTGAGTCTTGAGCAGAAGGGGCGGCAGCGGGCAGGGGGAAGCACTGGCGGTGGTGGTGGAGGGAAGCAAGAGGCACGGGGCCGCATACAGACACGTCACGACAAACGTGGCAAGATTTCAAAGTCCGATATCGTGCCGTCGTTGGAGCCGCCGGTCAGTTTGCCGGTCTCGCCAATAGCCGAATTTCCTGCGAAAATGGCGCCCGAAACGGTAAGTTTCGGATCACCAGATACTGATTCCAAAACTACACATTTCAGAAACCTCTTCAGGCGGCCAGAAACTCTGCCTTTCAGGTACAGTTTTCGTGCTACTAATACTGTTACCGATACTAAACGTTTAAGATACGTCTTCAGGGACCGCAAATTTTGCCTTTTCCCGGAGTGTTCTCGGATCCCTTAAAAATTCTGGATTCCTAGAACCAATATGTACATCGAATGATCCCGGAACACTACGGGGGGAATGAGTAAGAGGGGAGGGAGAAAAATGCGAAATGCAGAGCCATTGGGAAAATGCAGACCCGTTGGGCATAATAGTAGAGCCTCAGTCGAGTCAAGCGAGTTTGTTGAGTGCAAGGTGTGCCGCAATGATCCGTCGATAAATATTCTCACGCCCTCGATTCATCAAAATGTTTTCGACCCTCCGATGCTCTTGAGTCGTGGGATGCTCATTCTTGTTTCTGTACCACGACGACGGAGCCAAAAAATACAACAAAATCTGGGCTGGAATCCAATAATGTCCCGACGAACAAGAGCGCGCGCTGCACACAGACAAATCGCGATTATTCTATGCCACAGGGTTCCAGCGTTCGACATCTGCGGTAGTGCGTGCGATCGCTTGGATCGCAACGCAGCGCAGTTAATGATACATCTATCCCAGGCGTTGCTGAGCTGTACGATTACGGTCCGGCGCAGCTCCCTTTTGCGCGCAAGCATCGTCGTCGAGTGGCGTCGCCACTTCGTCTCTCATTGAGGATCCGATGCTTGAGGTCGACGGAACGATAATGACCGCCGTGCCCGCCTTTTCTTTGAGACCTCCGTTCACGTCGCGCGCTGCATGGGCAAGGACGAGGTCTTGCGCGTGGGCCACCTCGTCAACAGCGTTCTCTGGGCTCGTCTCGAGGGCGGCCGCGGCCACGCAGGCGCACCCCGCGTTCTCATTCATGCTTTACTCGTTCCTGGACGCAGGGTGGACGACTATTCTGGCCCCCGACCTCGACCCCACGGATCCATCCGCGTGCATACACAGTACCTCGGGCAACAACGCCCAGCAGTTCGATCTCATGTTTGCAAGCAGCATCGGGCCCACTGGGCAGCATACTGGGTGTGCTTGGCTTCTCGATGTCGCAATTTCTGTTCCTGATATCTTCTGCACCCATAGACAGCCCAGGACACCATTTCGCGTCAGCCTAGGTGGGCAGGAGTTGCGGAACGACATCTCCCCGCGCGCGGAGCTTGCTCCACCTGCGTCAGTTCACTCTGGTGGAAATCGAGCAATACGCGCCCGACCTGCTCGAGAAGACACGTGCGCTCTTCGGCTCGAACTTATGCTGCTAGACAGGTGCAGGCCGCGGGGCAGACCACGGCGCGGCGCATGAACGACGGCGACGGCACAGCTGTCGCGCAGGACTTCATCGCGAACGAGACGCTCGGCTAGTCACCTTCGTCGCGCGAATCCACGCATTCCTGCTGTGCATCGACATCGAGCGCTGCCGGTCTGAGGTTCCTGCAGCACATGGCGGGCGAGATGGCGACGGACCATGCATGCGTCGGCGCTCCGGGTGCGAAAAGAGCCAATGGTGGAGGGCGCGGGTCTGGTTCGGGACAAGAAGGCGCTCGACAAGGCGTTCATGGGCGAGGCCGGACTCGTACGGATGAAGGGCGAGCTCGAAGAGGGGTGAGCTTTTTCTCCTCCCGGCTTTGCTGCGCTGCACCCTGACTGCGAGGGTCATCTTCCCACTTTCATTCGTCACATGCATGTCCTTGGATCTGCAAGAGCAATGCTTTGCATGGGTCAAAGTCGAGACGGATGGAAGACTTAGCGTTTCGGGAGCGTACTCTATAACAAATCATACCTGTGATGTAGTATCCCAAGTGCCTGCGAGGATTTGGAAGCATCTAGTAGATATTAGCAGCGCACAGCAGAAACGAACATTTTCAGACTGCTCCTACTTAGTTCGTAAGTGCAAATGCTTGATTCGATAATTATTTCGATTGCGAAAGTCCTAGCGACGTTTTAGCGCCCTAGGCTTTAGCGCCCGACAAAGCGACGCACACAAACACCCACATTGCCGCAACGCCACGCGGTCACTCTGGCTCACGACAACCACCGTCAACTTTCGAGTTTACGCGACCCGGGTCCAGCCCTACCCAATGTACATGTCATCTAGTAGGCGCAAACCTTACTGAAGCTAACACAGGGCCTACTTCCATCGTCCCCCCGATAAAACCAAGCTGCCAGTCTCAGCCTTCGTGATATACACGCCAAAAGGCTCGCCACCCTTGTCTGTTTTAAAGCTCATTATGTAGCGCCTAGACCACTGACATACACACAGGCCCGACACCCAGGAGTTTTCTCACCAAGATATCTACGCCTTCGAAGATGCGCTTCCTACTGGGGGCACTATCTACTCAACGCACCATCCGAAGGACGCGCTAGCTTGGGCTGAGACCCACTACAATGATCGCCTCCTTGCCTCTATGCGGTCGCGTGGACTGGGTGGCCCGATTGCTTCAATGTTGTTTCCCGAGATGGAAGCGCTGACCATTTTTGGCTCAATCGAGAAGAAATGGGTGCTCAGAACAGCGCAGGCGCTCGCTGATGCGTCGGGATTAGCGGTGATCATTCAGCCTCGCTCAAAAGATCCGGTGCTGGTGTGGAACGAGTCTCAAATCATTCACATAGATGGCGAAGCCGACACAGTATGCGATTCCGCAGCGACTGATCTACGTTGCCTTCCCCAGAACGCTGAAGACGCGGAGGGTGGCGACCAAGCTGTAGATGGGATGGCTCCACCGACAGGCGACGACGAAATAGATGAGTATACGCCATGGATGAGCCCTGTGCATAGGTCCGACATTCGGCTGCAATTACGTGTCTCTTCGGGCCTTGAACACGACCTGGCCATCATGTCGCAAACTCAGGTGCTTGGACATTGGATTTAAACCGTCCCTGTCTCATCTAATTCAATCTCGTGCACAGTTCAAAATCCAAAGCGCATATGATAGGCGGAATTCACCGGATTTCGATCCTCGTCCTCGGCCTCAGGTGGTCTCCCGGACCCATTTGAAGGTAGCCTCCAAGAGTCTTCGAGTTATTCCAGATCGCTCGTTCGGCAGCATCGGGCTGTTGAGTCGGGACCGACCCGTTAACCGAATGGACTGGTACGTGGTCGTAGAATGCTGTCCAGTGATCGATCCCAAATTCGTTTCTTCTCTAGGATAGATTGTGGCTTCGACAGGCGAACACATAGAACCCTTGAGTATGAGGTAGCGCAGTACTACTTGCTTTTACGTCGTACGCTTCGATGGTCAAAGGAATTCGCTACGACAACAGAGGTAGTGGATCACAACGACCCAGTGAGTATATCAAGCCCGCAACTGCAGTGACAACCCATCGCTCACTCGTTGAATCTAGGATGCACCAAAGTGGACTGTCTCGCACGAACGAGGCGCTTGTCTCCTCAATTCAAATGGCCCCACATACGAATCATGGAAGCTCGTGTACAATGACGATTCGGAGAAGAACGGACATCCGATGGAGGTTATTTTCTCGATGGGAATCAATCTCCCCCACAAGGCAGGAGTACGTTCCTTGTGGTTTTGACGGGACCTGATTGCTGAAGAACCGGTAGCCTCACAGCGCAGCGGTGCCCACAGTTTCATGCATTTCCCGAAATCAGACTCTGTCGTGGGTTCCCGACGAAGCGCTCAAGACAAAAGGTTTCGGAATGATAGTGGTGACTTCTGTAAGCCGTCTGTCATGCTTTTTGGTAACGCTGACCCGCACCCGAGTCGTACTTCTCGGACTGTTGGAGCCATAACCTGACCAGCTATGCTCACGAAGCGGACCTTGATCTCAGGTATATCCCTGCAGCCGGTATGTTGTTCATCCGGTAATGTTTGCGTTATTCATTATGGCAAAGAATCAACTCCAACACCCCACAACTGTGCGCGGACGAGAATTCCCGATTTTCTGACCAAGACGATCTCCAACGTGCGGCCGTTGAATTCGCTACCTGACTACTGGCCCCAAAGATTTAAACTGGCCTTTTCGTCTGGTGGTAATATTGACACAATTGGGTACCGAGGGTGGAATGCCCGAGAGAATCGATGGATGTTACCAATGTACCCCGCATTGAACTCGACGTACTCATACTGAACGATCCGAATAGATTCAGTTAAGTTAGTATTTGCCCTTTCTACTCTCGATTCGCCGGGATGGGTACCCCAGCCACCTCTTGCGCTCCCGAATTTTGTCCCCAAGACGATGTCTAACGTGCGGCCATTGAGTTCATAGCTCGAATACTGGCCCCAGAGATTTTTGGTCTTTTCGTTTGGTGATAATATTGACACAATTGGACCAGGCGTGCGCCGTGGAATGCCCGAGAATCGGTGGGTGCGCCTGCATTGGACTCAATATACCCATACTGAACGCTCCACGTAGATTCAGATACTAACATATTCACCAGTCTCATGCCTTCTCCTCGATGCTCGATTCTTCGGGGTACTCCAATCGCGCCCTGGAATCCAACGTGTCCGCCTCGAGTCAGACCGCACCGGCGATTTTGTCTCGAGGATCACCATTTTCGCGTCAATATAGACCTGATTTCGCTTGGAAACTGTGACAGCACCTCGCGGTAGACACGATTGACGCCCGTCGACGACGGTCGGCACCCAATGGCCGAGGAAAAACCTCATTTACCTGGTGCTGTTGGACCCACCAAGTTTCGGTTCCATCATTCTATGCACACGGCATTACCAGTTAAGGCCATCCTCTTTCTCATGTTCACGGGCCTTCCAATCGCGTTCATCTCGACTGTCATCCTTATCGTATAAATCGGCCCCGTTGCCTATTGTCCGGGGAGTCCTAAAAACAGTTACATCTCTGATCAACGCACACTTTGCGCGTGCTTCAGCCGCTTCCACCACCACCACTACCACCACCACCGGTCCACCGGTCCACCACCACCAAACCACCCACCAGAAAGCGCATATGGCAGAGGAACCCTACCGCCGAATGCATCCTCCTGACGTCTCGCCGCTACTGGAGGAGATCGGCATGTTGGAAAACATTCGCGAATTCCTCAAATGGGAGGCTGAAGTCCACGGAAAATTTAGATGGCAACGACGCTTGAGAGCGGGACTGGCCAAGATGGCGCCTTCTCTTTCCCGCAAGCTGGATCTGATATTTCCGAGCCGAGATTTCATCTTGGAAAGGGACATCGTCGAATTGCGCAGAGAACTGGACAGCTTATTGAAGACTTACATGTTGAACGAACTTCGATTTCGAAATCGGGAATTTGGGCCAGAGGACCAGGCCAGTTCGATGGTCGGCACCATTATGGACAAGTTACAAAAAACAGTGGAGAGCGGAAACGACAAGCTTGAAGAGTTGCACGAAACGGTCGAGAGCAAAAATGAAATGCCAGAAGAGTTGCGGGAAATAGTGGAGAGCAGCAACGATAGGCTTGAAGAGTTGCAGGAAGGAGCGGAGATCGGAAACGAGAGCTTCAGATCAGACGTACAGGGCCGAGAGGACCTTCAAGCACTGGAGAAGATGAAGTGGTTTCTTGTCAAGTTACGAGATGCAGGATATTGGTATTTGGGTCCCTCTAACGATGGTCCGCGGATACTGACGCTTAAACGCAGGGATGATAAGGAGGCCATGCAATGGCTTTCTACGCTGGACAGACCTGCGAAGACGTTGGAGTCTTCCGACAGCAACCCACATTTCGCTGGCAAGACAACTAACATTGGCCAGACGAAACTGGATACTATCGAATCAGACGCGCCCGGTTCTCTACCCTTTGTCATCTATTCGGCTCAGCCTATGTATGTGTGTGTTGCTCGAAGAGGGAGCTGTTTCTAACGTGCATCCCAGGATGGAAAGGCTGCGTTCACCAGCAGGGATTCGTAGCCCGGCCAGCCCGGTCGACGACTCGGAGGATGCTTCGTTTTCGATGCACACCCCGGATGCCGCTGTAGCGTGGGTCGAAGCACATTATGACGATCCACAAGTTGAGGCGATACGGGCTCAACGTATTGGCGGCCCAATTGCCACAATGCTGTTTCCGTATGAACCCGGCCTCGTTATATTCGGATCCACGAAAACTCAACCTGTGCTTTTCGAAGTAGCAAGATGTCTCTCAGAACTTTCAAACTTTCCGGTCATGATTCAGCCTCCGAGTCACAATCCCATTACAAAATGGAAGGCTGAGGACGAAGCCGGGACTCCTTCCTTCTCCAAAAATCAGGACGGTGGATCATGCGACGCGGATTGCAAGCCCAGCGATAGGGGCCTTTCCGCACACCACGTCCAACATGGAAAAGTCTCCCGTCTGCGTGGTGGTGCAGGTTCAGATTCTGAATCCGACTCGGACTTATACAAGCCCCGGATCAGCAACAACCATTCAATTACACACCACTTGCAGCTTGCGCGTTCCAACTTGAAACAGAATACTTCGGATGTCAACATCGTGATTGAGTCGAATACCCATGTACGTGAATTTTCACAGTGTCCCCACTGTCAGCTGAGTCCATCCAGTTTACGGTTCAAACCGAATACAAAAACAAACGTCGCGAGGGACCGCGACCACAGGTGATATCACATACCGAGCTTAAGGTGCATCCTCAGCATGGTGTTCATCCCGATCGCTCGTATAGCCGTGTTGGGTTCGTGATTGACGAACACCCCGAGCACCGCCTTTTCAAGCCTACGTGGTCAGTGCATAACTTTCACGTAGCCCGACGCATTTCAATTAAGTTAACTAGGATTGACCAAGGCTTCGGTTTGCCCGGACAGACGCTGAAGACGACCCGCTCAGAGCTCGAGGAGAAGAACGCGGAATTAGACTTGGGGAAGACGACAATGGCAAAGCTCGGTCGGAAGTGGACGAAGGGGAAGGCGAAAGAGAACACCAGTGACAGAGTAAGTACCAAACGGGAAGCAATGGTACCTTCTTAGTTGATTTACTGCTGTCAACAGGTCACACCGAAGTGGCTGGTCGGCCACGAGTTGGGACCCATTTTGCAAGCAGACCAGTCGAACAACATGTGCGGTATCTCGTATAATATTGGATACGAGCCAACCGAGTTTGACTGGGGCACGCCTGTTGAGTTCCCATTGGAAGTCCAATTCTCCGTTGGAATAAACGTCACCGCTCACAAGAATGGAAGAAATGTACGTCGGCCCGTGCGTTTGATACCTCCTACTCAATAGTTGTAGATCAAAAGCGATAAACTTCCTACGAAGGTCGCCTTTCGTGTTTTGCACCAGACGATGTTGTGGATTCGTAACAACGACCTGAAGACGAAGGGCGTAGGCATGGTGGTCCTGTCATCTGTGAGGGGCTTTTTATTCAATAGCATAAGGCTGATCCAATTGTGCAGCATACAATCCCTGATATTCAAACGATGGATGAATTCAGCACGGCGGAGTATCATGTTATAGATCTTGAGAGAATATCCCAAAGTGGTGTGTGAGCGTCCCTCCATTCTGGCTCCGTGGCTGAGGGTATTCAAGCAACGGCGACTGTCTCGCTGGCAGGGCCTCATAATTCCCAGGACCCCTCGATTTTCTTAGCTACCGGTGTTGAGCCCATAATCACCCGGTCCAGGATAGGAGCATATGTCGCCAAAACAAAGTCGAAGCTGGAAGGTCTCTTCAATTATGGAAACGGGCCGTCGGATTTTACGTTGCACCCGCTGGTCGTCCGGGGTTGGGATGCCTCTCAAGGGGAGTGGAAGCGTCCTGTATACTCCATGCTGGACGAAAACTTCTGGAATGTGGACCGCAACCCACATAAATCATCTGCACCCAAGCACAGGCTTGTCGTCGCTGAAACCCCTGTCGTCGCTGGAATCCCTGTCGTCGCAGAAAATCCCATCGACACCGCTCTCGCCGTTCACACAACCGCCATCGACGCCTCTGCCGGTGGTGCCGAGGATACTGGGAAGCACCTCGCTGTGCCCCGGGAGTCTCAAGCTACTGGTAGCAGCTCTTCCACTACCCCAGGATCCCCAGCGATCACCCGATTCGGGAGCTCTTCGTCGCATTCGACGCCGGCTACTTCTGTTACATCCGTGGCTGTAGCTGGCATGCCGGTACCACCATCGGGACCCAAACCTGACAAGGGCAAGGCTCGTGTGGCTGCCGTCGACGTCCCGGTTCCCCATACTGTATGAGTCGGGGACTGGCCGTTGCTCGTGTCACTTCTTCTGTATATACCCTGGCCCGGAGGGCGGAAAGGACGGTTGACATACATGCCCGGGGCATTTATGCATGATCTGAAATGTTTTAGCGACTAGGAATGGATCTCTTTTTTGCCATGTTCTGGATCGCGAGTGTCACCGGCGCCCGCTGAGAATGCTTCCAATCTCGCCCCCACTGAGAACGCTCCCGTAGAGGAAGGCCACCTAATCGAAGGTCGCTTCGTCGGCACCAAGTCCAAAAACCCAAAGAACAGACAGCGCAGCCAAATCACCCCACCATGCGTCCGAATCAAGAATTAATTTATAAGGAAAAAGATCCGCGTACAGTACAAGCAAGCAGGGGGAACGAAAGGACGGGAGGGGAGGGCAGGGCGGGATGGCACGGTACACGTCGGGAATCAGTTCTGTAGAGGAGTTAGCCGGGGCGGGAGGGAGAGAGGGGACAGAGAGAAACAAAGCGCACCTCTGGTATCCTGACGATTGTGATTTCCTGAGGGGAAGAGGGGCAGTGTCAGCAGTGAGGTAAGGTCACGCAACGGGAGGGGGAGGGGGAGGGAGGGGTGGAGTAAGGGAAAAGAGGCAAGAAGGAAGGACGAAGTACGAGCAGGAGTAGGAGAAGAGGGTTGTGGCGTACGAGAGAAGGAAGGGGTAAGAAGGGCGGAAGGGCGGAGTGGCAGGGGGAGCACGAGCAGGGAGCGGGGAAGAAGGGAGGTAAAGGTAGTGGAAGGAGGGTGTCAGTGAGTGAAGGCGGCCTGAGCAGCAGCGTGGAGGTGAGAGAAGGCTGCGGCTCGGGCTCGGGCTCGGGCTCGGGCTCCCTCTCCGAGGCGAGGGAAGGAATATGCAAGGGACAAGAAGAAGTGAGGTACACGAGCAGCGAACGTGGAGGCGAAGGGGGAATCGAGGAGTGAAATAAGAACGTCAAACCCGCGTACCTGCTGCTTGAAATACCGCCGGTTCTCCTCGTCGATGAGGACGAGGTTCAGGTAGTACCGCGTGCTGAACTTCTTGTTGACGTCGCGGAACGTCGGGGTGAGATCGAAGCCGCCGAGGAAGAGCCGGATTGGGATGGTCTCGCCTGGGAGAGTCGTTAGCATGAGTGGGCGGGGAGAACGATTGGAACGGCGGAATAAGCACGAAGGGTACATGTAGTCCCGTCCACAGGTCCAAGGGCGCAGCAAAGGCAAAGCCTAGCGTATAGAGAAGGGAAGAGAAGCTACTCACCCCTCACTGGCGCGCCGTCCATAATCTCAAACTTGGTAATTGTCTCGCTCTCGTTGTACTGATTCGGGGGCGCCCCCGTCGTCTCCCGCCGGATAATCGACAGCTCCATGTGCTTGATCTTGATGCGCACCAGCAGGAAGTAGATCTTGCCCACAATGACGTCTTTGAGGTGGTATCTGCGGTGCGGCGGGTCAGCAGCGGCGGACGGAGGAGAGGGCGATGGAAAGGTGGGGGAGGATCGGGGATGAGAGGACGTGGGGCAAGAGAAGAGACGCGACGCACTTGGACTTGTTGTACTCAAACTCGATGTGCAGACAATCCTCAATCCCGACCTCCATCTTGATCGTCGCATTCGTGTCCGCGGGCAGCCGGAACGAGTGCACCCATATGTCGCGCTCCTTCGCCACGTCCGCCATCCGCCGCGATATCGACACCCGCACAAAGTACCTGCGAAAATGGAGCATTTAATAGGTGTTAGTGAGTGACGACGACGAATGGGACGCACCGCAGCTTGACGTTGATGCCCTGGTAGCTCTCAAACTGCTTCTCGACGTTCTTGAAGTTGAAGTCGTACGTTTGTGCCTGCCGCATCTCGCCCGGCGCGGCGAGCTCCTGCGATAATGACAGGAATTCGTGGTGGTGTCCCCGGTCGTAGAAGAGTTCTGCAAGGCGGGAGTGTTAGTTCGTGTGCGCAGTGACGAGACATGGACATATGGCCGGCGCGTACGCGCAATATTCGGATAACGAGGAAGTAAGACGGATACACACCTATACTCCCCACAAACTCGACCTTAATCCCGTCATGCTGCATCTTCTTCCCATCCCGTACCCGTATCGCCACCTACGACTGAGTTCCAGTTCCCGCTCTTGGCGTCGAAAAAGAGAAAGCGCACGCACCGTCCCGCTGACCGACTCGCCGTCGAAATAAACCGGACACGACACCGTCTTCTCCTTCTCGCTCTTCATCTCGACCTGCTTGCGCCCCTCCTCGTCCGAGAGCTTGATGTCGACGTCGATGGGCGACGCGAAGAAGTAGGCTGCCATCGTGTCGTTTATTTAGGCCCTAGGGAACGATGGGGTCGACTAGGGGTTGGCTTCGGCGTAGGTGGGGTCACTAGGCTAGTCCGCGCAAGAGTTTTCGTCGCCGCCGCCCAGGAGATTTGTCCAAGTCGCCCAAAGTCAAACGCGCAGTTGGCAGCGGAGGAGGTATTCGCGTCACACCCGTGTCACAAAGGAAAATCGAAAGGAAAAAAAGAACAAGTCAACGAACGGATAAAAAAAGTGAGATTAATTTCTCCTTCACATCGCCCAAAAACCACAATACACAAAGCAAATACGGATATAAGTATGATAAAGCTACTACATGTACTGCTCACGGCCGATCCGAGTCCCTAAACTCCGAGCTATAACTATCCGCGCTGCTCCCGCCCTGCACGATCTGCACCTCGCTGCTGAACGCCGCCGGTGGGACCGTGATGGGCTGGATGTAGATGCTGCCGCGCGTTAAGCCGTGCTTGGACGCCACGGGCGCGGGCGTCGCCTTCTTCAGCGCACGCACGCGGCCCACGCTCTTCACATGCCCAAGCCCACCCGCAGAGGGGGGCCCGACAGGCAGGTCGTAGTCGTCCGCATACCCGCCGTCGACATCACGGTCGTCGAGCGGGCCGTGCAGCCACGAGCTCGCGAGCGTGTCCGCGCTCACGCCCGTCGGCAGGTCCTTCAAAGACGGCCGGCGCCCCGCGGGCTTCGACTTCTTCTTCAGCGTGTTGCGGCTGGACGGCGCCGGGGAGCTCGCGACCGACGACATCGCGAAGACGCTCGGCGTGAACTCGACGCCCGCGGGCGCCCAGTCCGCGTCCCCCCGCTGCGTCATCTGCAGCAGCGCGGCGCTCGTGCGCGTCATCTCGCTCGCGTTGCGCGCGTGCGCCTGGTGCGGCGCCCACTCGCGCGGCCGCGGCGCGGGCCCGTCGCCCATGTACGCCGCGTGCTCCTGCGGCCCCGGGAACGCAAACGCCTTGCCCTCGTCCGCGTACGCCTTGCCCGACGCGCCCGTCACCAGCGCCGCATCCGCATCGCCGTCAAAGCGGAACGGGTCCTGATTCGAAGTTGTGGTCTCCTCGTCCGCCTCGTCCGTGTTGGGCGTGGACGATTCGGCGTCGAAGCGCGAGGACGAGTACGTCATGGGGGTCGTCCCGAGCGTGGTGTCGCTGCGCCCGGTGCGGTGCCGCGTCCGCCCCTCAGTATGGGCAGCGTATGCGTGGTACGCGCTGTACGCGTTGTTCGGCACCGCGTTGTCCCCGTGGAACGGGTCAACGCGCTCGTCGGGCGGCGAGTAGTCCTCGTTCGCTACCGGGGGCGACACCGCGTACGCGTACGGGTGGTTGATGTGCTCCGGCTCCGTCGGCGACGCGGGCCCGTCGTACGAGTAGCGGTACACCGGCTCGCCGTCCTCGGGGCTCTGGTGCTCCAGCCCGTCGTCGTACCCGTATCTTAGCGTCGCGGGTGCCGGTGCACGCGGGGGGACCGGCGCGCGCACGCGGATCGAGCTGTACGCCGAATCGCGCGTGGCGCTGGCGCCGAAGGGCGTCTGGTGCGGGTACGCCTCGAGGTCCGCGCCCCACCCTTGACCGTACACAGGCGACGGCATCGGCGGGCGCGTCGCGCTCACGGGCGGCGGGCCGGGGAACTGCGCCGCCAGCTCGCGCACCGCGCTGATCGAGTCGGGGTACCCGCGGCTCGAGCGCATGCTATAGTCGCTCACCGCGCGCGTGTGCAGCGTCGGCGGCTCGGCCCTTGCGAAGATGAACTGGGGGTACGGGTTGCCGTTGCGGTCCGTCTGCGGCTGCTCGTCCGCGGTGTTGGTGTAGGCGAGCGTGGGGACGGGCCCGTTGTCGTATTTGGCGTTGGTGTACGCGTTGTCGGGCATGGCGGGCGGGTCGAACGCGAAGCTGGGGCTCATGGCGCCGCCGGCGGTGCTGGGGGCGTAGCGCGAGCTGCGCGCGATGGACACCCACGAGGGCGACACGGGGCGGCTCTTGACGTTCTCCGCGATGACCGCGGGCGAGGGCATCTCGAGCCCGGAGAAGCGCATGTGCAGCGTCGGCGCACCCTGCGTAAAGTGTACCGTCACGCGCTGGTGCGTGCCGTTCGGCGCAGACGAGGCGGTGGTGGAGAGCGGCGAGCGGAGCTGCGCCACGTCGCGCTTGAGCGCGGCAAAGTCGTCCATGCCCGGCGGCGCGAGGCCCTTCTCGTTGGCGTATACGGTGTTGGCGAGCTCGCGCTCGCGCTGCTTGCCCTCGGCGGCGCTGGGGGCCGCGTGGAACTCGCCCGCGGTGGGGGTCATCTGGCGGAAGGTGCTGAGACGGGGGTTGGAGATGAGCGCGCCGAGGCGCGAGCGGCGGAACTGCTGCCGACCCGAAGACATTTCCTTCTGCACCTGCTCAAAGTCGTCGATTTGGTCGACGCCCTTGACGATGCCGATGATGAGGAACGCGCGGGCGAGGAAGCGGAGGACGCGGCGGGTCATGGCGCCGCCGAAGCCGCCGTTGGCAAAGCCGATGACGGTCTCGATGGCACCGAGCTTGAGGCCGCCGGTGATCCAGCCGATGCCGCGGATGAGGTGCGCCTGGTCGGTGGACGTGGTCTCGATGCGGCGCTGGTCGATGAAGGCGCGGATGAGGCGGTAGAAGGCGAAGCAAAAGTTGATTGCCTGGAAGGCGGTGAGGAGGGCGAGGGTGAGGGAGGTGAGGAAGGTCCAGATCTGTTGGTCGGAGAGGGACTGGAAGCCGATGGCGACGACTTGACGGCCGTTGACGGTGAGTGTGCCTGCTAGAGATCAGTGTCAGAACAAGGCGGAGAGAGGGCACGCACGGCGAGAGATGCCTGCAAAGGACGAGATTTCATTAAGCGCGACGATGGCGGGGATAAAAAAGACGAGGAGGATGTTTGCGATGCGCTGGAATCGTTTAGGGAGTGTGTCGATGAGCTCCCCGCGGGTGAATAGGTAGACAAATAGGGTGTAGAAGAATATCGGAAGAAAAGAAGTGGCGCCTGTGTGCATTTGAGAGAGGGTCGAATGGAAGACACGGCGACGCACCCAACACGATGTCCACAATGGAGAAGAGGGACACGTTATCCCGCACAGCGGGAATATTGTGGGACAGCAACTCGAGCAAGGCCAGCGCAAAGTAGGACCATCCTTCGGCGGTCAGCAGAAGATGCCTCCTGTATGAGAGTCAGTCCGTGTCCAGTGGTAACTTGTACGCACGCACCATCCAGTACCCCAGTGAGTAAAGATCAACGTTGTGGAAAAGATGAGCTCCAACGCGGTCGGGATAATGAGGATCTGGGACTCGAGACTGGTGAAGGATTCGCAGCGGAGGATCGAGGCCGAGGAGAAGCACAGAGATCCCATTTACTTGTGTAAACGGTATATTCAGCAGCGCCGGGCAGTGTGCATCTCAGAGCGGCCAAAGGAGCAGCAGCACGAGTTGCGCTGTAAAAGAGTGGACTGCAGACTGGCTGCACAGAGAGACCGGCGCCCTTCGTGAAAAGGAAAAGAAAGGAGAGAGAGAGCGAAACAAAGTCTGCGGTTGCTGTGTGCCAGTACTCCGGTCATCACTCGGTTGCCATCTGCGAGTACACATTTGTTACCGTTCTAACACCCGCTGTAAGCATTCCAGGCTAGTCGGGCCAGCGTTCTGAGCGTTTCTGTGATGATTGAAGTGGCTTTTCTAGTCCAGCACTCGACAAACTGAATAAGTCTCGAGCTGCGTCTTTGAGCCCAAATAGGCAATCCATCATATCACTCTGATCTCATACGCCATCCGCCATCCGCTCAACGTTTGACCGACGTTATCCGCAAGCAAGTGCGCCGACACTCGCAAACGGCTCACTGTGACTTTGATCTCGTCGCGCCATTCCGCTATTTTCGTCTCGTCGTGAAGCAGCAAACTGAACTCGACTCGACTGACGTCCAGACATTGCAATTGGGCGACGACGGGTCCAATCCGTCATCCGTCACCCCGATATCCCGCACCACGAATCTGTTTGCCAAATTTGGGTGCTCCGGGCTCCAGGTACCCGCTCTCCCGCTCCGCGACTCTCAGGGCGACTGCCTCCGACAAGCCTCCGAGAAAGTTAATGAAGTGACGACGGGGACAGCGCCTATGTAATCGGCGCCTCACGGAGATTGGCGACTTTGAACTTAGATTAAACTGCGTTACTGCGGCGGCCGATTTGACAGCGTGAACGCTTCCAGCTTTTGGACGTCCAACTTGCCTCCAACGTTCACCAACGCAAAGGTCAGCGCTGGGACGTCGGTCGCTCCTCCGCATCGAAACCCCCGCCGAACCTTACCCAATCTTTAATCCGTCGCACCGCTTGTTCCGTCCCCGACGCTTCGAATTCAAACAATATACCGCTTAATACTTATAGCCTCTCGTAACTGGTTGCGGTCCCGCTTTTCTGTGGGACTTCCGTGGCTAAATCCAACTCTGGAGCCTTCAAAGGATGTACAAGCTGAACTGAAGAAGTGCCTTCTGTCCGAGCTCACCGAGTGTTCTTGCCAACGTTGCTCAAAGACTTCTTGTCCACGCTTAACGACGTAGATTTGTGACCTGAACCTGCGAAGCTTCGTTCTCTGACAGCCAGTTTCCGGACTACGCACATTCCTTCTTGCCATGAATTATCAAAATTCAACCAAGGAACCGCATCTCCCTCCCAACTCCAAGCCAACAAATCCAACAACACAACGCACCTCTTATCGGCTCGGTCGTGGACGGTCCACGCTCACATCTGTTATAGCGATTCCAATTCGGAATTCTGCGAGAGACGCCCGTTCGACTCGGGTCCGAGCCGTATCTCTGCGGGCAACGTACTTTTTTGAGCCCATTCAACCAAAGAGCTAATAAATCGGGTAGTAAATCCAAGGACAGACCATACTTCATGATGGCTCGGTGGTGGACGGTCCACGCTCGCTTGGGATATGCTGTCGAGTGAGAATAGTTCTGCGAGAGGCGCCCGTTCGACTCGGGCCTGAGCCATATGTTGTCGGACCGTTGTTTATCATCATTATTGGGATTCAACCAAGGAACTGATAAATTTGATAGTGAATTGAAGCACAGAGCCTACGCTATATCGGCTCGGCGGTGGATGGACCACGCTCACAATCTGTCAATCTGTTGAGGGCATCGGCGGAATTCTGTGAGAAGAGCCTGTTCGACTCGGGCTCGAGCCACGCAACGATCTGCGAATAGGTTTTTTGTTCTTGAGATTCAACAAAGAGCTGATAAATTCAGTAGTACATTGAACTTACAACAGACCTTGCATCAGCTCGGTGATGGACGGTCCACACTCGTTTTGACTTCGTTGAAACAACGTGATTCTGCGAGAAGAGCCCGTTCGACTCGGGCCTGAGCCATACGTACGGTGGATTGCTTTTCTTTTATTCCTGCGATTCAACCAAAGGGCTGATAAATTTGCTAGTAAAATGAACAACACAACGCACCATGTGTCAGCTCGGTGGTGGTGGGTCCACGCTCACATAGTTGAGGAACGCTGGTTCCGAAACATCCCAGTACTACAGGCATTACTGTATGTGCACCCACCGCTATATCTCTCAAGTCGAGCTCGCGCACTCAGTCGACACATAGAAGCAAAAATCCTCAATTCAGACCAACCGAAACACCGGAGTCGCGTAAAACAAATCGGAAAACCTCGGTTCTTTTTTGCTAGCCGGGTCGAGCTTCGGGTAAAATTGATGGAGAGTCGATATCTATGGGAGACTTCGGGAGACGTAAGTAACGGCGCTTTGCGTCAATTTGGCGACGTGCCAATGACAAGATTCGGCCGACTTCTACACTACGGTTAGAGCTGTAAAAATTCTCCGCGAGACACGCCCGTTCGATTCGGTTCCGAGCCGTAATACGTGGGACACTTGCATTTTTGCAATTTTTTCTCCATCTCATATTGAACCAAGGGACTGATAAATCTGGTAGGAAATTGAACAACAGAACACATTTCATATTGGCTCGGTGGTGGACGGTCCACACTCACATCCATTAGGACTTTGTCACCAAATCTGCCAGAGACGCCTGTTCGACTTGGGTCTGAGCCTTAAGCTTGTAGTGAGTGTTTTTTTATTCAACCAAAGAGCTGATCAACTTGCTGCTAATTCGGGGAAGGACCCTTCCACATCTCGGCTCGGTGGTGGACGCTTGGGTTGATACCGTACAATATACAGTACTCGTGCTCACGTTCAATTTCAGGGGATGTTTTGGATAGAAAACGAGAAGGCCAAAACATATTGATAATCCGCGTGGTCGCGTAACCGTGTCAACGGTCACTTTATTTACGCAAAATACAAACATTCATTGGCATACAATGCTCTCAGAAAGGAAACGATACGAGATACGTAGAGGGTCAAAACGAAAGCAGTAACACAGCAGTGAGAAGTACAGAGTTGCAACTAGGGAGAGCAGGAAAAGAGCCCGTTACAATAATTTAGTCAAAGCTTTCTCAAAATGGGCCATGTTTTTCACGTTGTCGGTGCCTGGACCTTCTATCCTTTGAAACGCAGACTTGGCTTCCTGGGCCCAGATTCGCGCCTCTTGGGACTTCCTCTCCGTGAATAGAACGCCAGTGCCCGCCATCCTGATGCGTGGGATCTGCCCCCAGCATTCTTCCTTTGTTGCCCACTGCAACGCGGACGAGAGGTGCGCAAAGGAAAGTGATGACATCTTGGACGGATCGTCGATACTTGCACTGATGCTCCCCAGCACCCCACGTCGAACATCAAACACCTTCCGGGCGGTTTCATCGACATTACAAGCTGAGCATGAACACACGAAGCGATACAATCGCTGCGTATCCGCCTGTCGCTCAGCCGCCGCCTGCAGAATGTTGACATACATGATGGTGATCTCTTCCCCGGCCTGAATATCGCGCATGGCCCAGAACTGCCCACTGAAAGTGGGGAAGTGGAAGAAGTAGTTCGCATTTGGCATGCAGCTGTGGTTGGCTCGCGACAGGGTTTCGAAACATGCCCTGACCTCCGACGCCAAATCGGGCGTTGGCGAAAGGTCAATGGTGAGGTAGTTTGTACTAAGCCGCCCGACGGTGGGGTTCCTCTCCGGGAAAGAGTTTTTGAGCTCTATGAATTTCTGTCGTTTTTCCTTGGCGAGACCGGATATTCCAAGGTCCTGCAGAATGCCGTTTTCGTTCGTATGGCTGGCGGAGCGCGATACGCTGGCGTTAATAACGAAGATGGGTTTCTCCGACAACACCAGTTTCCCGGCCGTGATCAGGGCTTTAGTGACCATCCCTCTACCCTTCCCCGCGATATCCTCCACTACAACGAGGGGCTCCGAAGCTTCCGATGGCACCCCCTCTCGTCGACCAGGCAGGTAAGAGCGCCACACCGGCCATTTGGCGATCTCGCGGCAGTGCTTCAAGGTGTCGACGAGGGCGATCTGAGGTTGCTGTGGTGGGATGAAGAGGATGTGCGCAACGTCGAATTGGGCCAGGGAAGGATCAGAGCAGATGATACGCGGCTCTGTGGAGACGACGGCGCCCGAGGTGACCTGCGACTCTGACGATCCTTCAACGACCCGATTTTTCAGAAAGCCTTTCTTCATGGCATCGGGATTTACACAACTTGCGCGTGAGCTCGCGTGGGCTCTCGTACGAGCTCGTACGCGAGCAAACGAGACAAAAAAGAAGGCGAGACCACGCGATCACGAGCTATGTCCGTGATGTCCACGCGAGCATCATTTATTTCCTTCCCACGAGGCGTGCAAGCCTAGGACACCGTGCAGAGTCATAAACACCACACTGAAAAGTTGTTTGGGAATATACAGAGTGTTCTTGAGGCTCACCAGGTCGAGGAATGAGAGAAACAAAAATCAAAATTAGTCGGAGACGAGATTCACGCGACATCACAAGATCAAAAGAACGCGAGCAGATTGTCATTTTGCTGATGGGAGTAATGCAGCTTGAACGCAGTGAGGTTTGAGCAAGGTCTGCGTCAAGGTCAAGATCACCATTATCGATGGCAGGCAATAAGGCGGGGCATCATGAAGCTTCGAAGTATATTTGGCCCGTGTGGCGGAAAAGTGCCAGTATGTTCGCAGACGCATAATTAGAGATAATCGATAAGTAGCCGTGGGCCCTGGGCCGGCAGCCAAGCGGCAGCAACACGATCAAAAAAGCTGTGTCGACAGTTGAAACTTCCGAGAACCTACTAATGCTCGACGCAGCTAATAATTATACCAGGTAAAAAATGTGGTACATAATCGCCAACGTTTCCGGTTGAAACTGTCGACATGCATCCCTTTTTGCTCTTGTACATAGTCAACCAAGGAGCTGATAAATTTGGCAGTAAGTTGGACAACGCAACCCACTTCTTATCGGCTCGGCGGTGGACGGTCCACGCTCGCTTGAGATAATCTTGGCCAAGCGAGAATAATTCTGTGAGAAGACCCAGTTCGACTCGGGCCTGGGCCGTACGTACGGTGGATTTCTTTTCTTTTATTCTTTGAATTGAGTTGATCAGGGAGCTCTCAGCTTGGTCGTAAATTGAACGACAGAAAACCACGTATCGGCTCGGTGGTGGATGGCCCACCACATCCGTTGTAGTCTCACTGAACAAAGTGATCTTGCAAGAGACGCCTGTTCGACTCGGGCCTGGGCCATGCAATGCGCACGCAACTGTCTCTTTTCGTTTTGTTCTTGCGATTCAAACTAAGAGCTGATAGGCCTGGTAGAAAATTCAACGACCGAGCCCGGCACGTATTGGCTCGGTCGTGGACGGGCGACGGTCATATTCGCTTTTCAGTTCTTTTGCAATAGATGTTTCTGTGAGAGACGCCCGTTCGACTCGGGCTTGAGCCATACAAGTCTGGTTGTCCTCTTTTTATTACTTCACTCTTGGGACTCAGCTAACGAGCTGATGTTTCTTGGTAAATTGAACTTGAGGGTCCACACCGTCTCAGATGGTCCACGCTCGCTTAAAGTTAAGATAATCTTGGTCGAGAGTCTAGAGAGTATGATTCTGCGCAGCTGCAAGACGAGTCGTCTGACTCGAGCCCGAGTCCAAGCGACTTGCTTTTTATTATTTTCAGGATTCGACTAAAGAACTGATACACTGAACAAGTTGACCGTTGAGAATGACGGCAACCGACGGATCAAATTTCGTAAATGTTTGTTCATGTTGATAGCTGATGTGGGGCACGATCACGTTCATCCCTCTACCCTTCCCCGCGATATCCTCCACTACAACGAGGGGCTCCGAAGCTTCCGATGGCACCCCCTCTCGTCGACCAGGCAGGTAAGAGCGCCACACCGGCCATTTGGCGATCTCGCGGCAGTGCTTCAAGGTGTCGAAGAGGGCGATCTGAGGTTGCTGTGGTGGGATGAAGAGGATGTGCGCAACGTCGAATTGGGCCAGGGAAGGATCAGAGCAGATGATACGCGGCTCTGTGGAGACGACGGCGCCCGAGGTGACCTGCGACTCTGACGATCCTTCAACGACCCGATTTTTCAGAAAGCCTTTCTTCATGGCATCGGGATTTACACAACTTGCGCGTGAGCTCGCGTGGGCTCTCGTACGAGCTCGTACGCGAGCAAACGAGACAAAAAAGAAGGCGAGACCACGCGATCACGAGCTATGTCCGTGATGTCCACGCGAGCATCATTTATTTCCTTCCCACGAGGCGTGCAAGCCTAGGACACCGTGCAGAGTCATAAACACCACACTGAAAAGTTGTTTGGGAATATACAGAGTGTTCTTGAGGCTCACCAGGTCGAGGAATGAGAGAAACAAAAATCAAAATTAGTCGGAGACGAGATTCACGCGACATCACAAGATCAAAAGAACGCGAGCAGATTGTCATTTTGCTGATGGGAGTAATGCAGCTTGAACGCAGTGAGGTTTGAGCAAGGTCTGCGTCAAGGTCAAGATCACCATTATCGATGGCAGGCAATAAGGCGGGGCATCATGAAGCTTCGAAGTATATTTGGCCCGTGTGGCGGAAAAGTGCCAGTATGTTCGCAGACGCATAATTAGAGATAATCGATAAGTAGCCGTGGGCCCTGGGCCGGCAGCCAAGCGGCAGCAACACGATCAAAAAAGCTGTGTCGACAGTTGAAACTTCCGAGAACCTACTAATGCTCGACGCAGCTAATAATTATACCAGGTAAAAAATGTGGTACATAATCGCCAACGTTTCCGGTTGAAACTGTCGACATGCATCCCTTTTTGCTCTTGTACATAGTCAACCAAGGAGCTGATAAATTTGGCAGTAAGTTGGACAACGCAACCCACTTCTTATCGGCTCGGCGGTGGACGGTCCACGCTCGCTTGAGATAATCTTGGCCAAGCGAGAATAATTCTGTGAGAAGACCCAGTTCGACTCGGGCCTGGGCCGTACGTACGGTGGATTTCTTTTCTTTTATTCTTTGAATTGAGTTGATCAGGGAGCTCTCAGCTTGGTCGTAAATTGAACGACAGAAAACCACGTATCGGCTCGGTGGTGGATGGCCCACCACATCCGTTGTAGTCTCACTGAACAAAGTGATCTTGCAAGAGACGCCTGTTCGACTCGGGCCTGGGCCATGCAATGCGCACGCAACTGTCTCTTTTCGTTTTGTTCTTGCGATTCAAACTAAGAGCTGATAGGCCTGGTAGAAAATTCAACGACCGAGCCCGGCACGTATTGGCTCGGTCGTGGACGGGCGACGGTCATATTCGCTTTTCAGTTCTTTTGCAATAGATGTTTCTGTGAGAGACGCCCGTTCGACTCGGGCTTGAGCCATACAAGTCTGGTTGTCCTCTTTTTATTACTTCACTCTTGGGACTCAGCTAACGAGCTGATGTTTCTTGGTAAATTGAACTTGAGGGTCCACACCGTCTCAGATGGTCCACGCTCGCTTAAAGTTAAGATAATCTTGGTCGAGAGTCTAGAGAGTATGATTCTGCGCAGCTGCAAGACGAGTCGTCTGACTCGAGCCCGAGTCCAAGCGACTTGCTTTTTATTATTTTCAGGATTCGACTAAAGAACTGATACACTGAACAAGTTGACCGTTGAGAATGACGGCAACCGACGGATCAAATTTCGTAAATGTTTGTTCATGTTGATAGCTGATGTGGGGCACGATCACGTTCATCCCTCTACCCTTCCCCGCGATATCCTCCACTACAACGAGGGGCTCCGAAGCTTCCGATGGCACCCCCTCTCGTCGACCAGGCAGGTAAGAGCGCCACACCGGCCATTTGGCGATCTCGCGGCAGTGCTTCAAGGTGTCGACGAGGGCGATCTGAGGTTGCTGTGGTGGGATGAAGAGGATGTGCGCAACGTCGAATTGGGCCAGGGAAGGATCAGAGCAGATGATACGCGGCTCTGTGGAGACGACGGCGCCCGAGGTGACCTGCGACTCTGACGATCCTTCAACGACCCGATTTTTCAGAAAGCCTTTCTTCATGGCATCGGGATTTACACAACTTGCGCGTGAGCTCGCGTGGGCTCTCGTACGAGCTCGTACGCGAGCAAACGAGACAAAAAAGAAGGCGAGACCACGCGATCACGAGCTATGTCCGTGATGTCCACGCGAGCATCATTTATTTCCTTCCCACGAGGCGTGCAAGCCTAGGACACCGTGCAGAGTCATAAACACCACACTGAAAAGTTGTTTGGGAATATACAGAGTGTTCTTGAGGCTCACCAGGTCGAGGAATGAGAGAAACAAAAATCAAAATTAGTCGGAGACGAGATTCACGCGACATCACAAGATCAAAAGAACGCGAGCAGATTGTCATTTTGCTGATGGGAGTAATGCAGCTTGAACGCAGTGAGGTTTGAGCAAGGTCTGCGTCAAGGTCAAGATCACCATTATCGATGGCAGGCAATAAGGCGGGGCATCATGAAGCTTCGAAGTATATTTGGCCCGTGTGGCGGAAAAGTGCCAGTATGTTCGCAGACGCATAATTAGAGATAATCGATAAGTAGCCGTGGGCCCTGGGCCGGCAGCCAAGCGGCAGCAACACGATCAAAAAAGCTGTGTCGACAGTTGAAACTTCCGAGAACCTACTAATGCTCGACGCAGCTAATAATTATACCAGGTAAAAAATGTGGTACATAATCGCCAACGTTTCCGGTTGAAACTGTCGACATGCATCCCTTTTTGCTCTTGTACATAGTCAACCAAGGAGCTGATAAATTTGGCAGTAAGTTGGACAACGCAACCCACTTCTTATCGGCTCGGCGGTGGACGGTCCACGCTCGCTTGAGATAATCTTGGCCAAGCGAGAATAATTCTGTGAGAAGACCCAGTTCGACTCGGGCCTGGGCCGTACGTACGGTGGATTTCTTTTCTTTTATTCTTTGAATTGAGTTGATCAGGGAGCTCTCAGCTTGGTCGTAAATTGAACGACAGAAAACCACGTATCGGCTCGGTGGTGGATGGCCCACCACATCCGTTGTAGTCTCACTGAACAAAGTGATCTTGCAAGAGACGCCTGTTCGACTCGGGCCTGGGCCATGCAATGCGCACGCAACTGTCTCTTTTCGTTTTGTTCTTGCGATTCAAACTAAGAGCTGATAGGCCTGGTAGAAAATTCAACGACCGAGCCCGGCACGTATTGGCTCGGTCGTGGACGGGCGACGGTCATATTCGCTTTTCAGTTCTTTTGCAATAGATGTTTCTGTGAGAGACGCCCGTTCGACTCGGGCTTGAGCCATACAAGTCTGGTTGTCCTCTTTTTATTACTTCACTCTTGGGACTCAGCTAACGAGCTGATGTTTCTTGGTAAATTGAACTTGAGGGTCCACACCGTCTCAGATGGTCCACGCTCGCTTAAAGTTAAGATAATCTTGGTCGAGAGTCTAGAGAGTATGATTCTGCGCAGCTGCAAGACGAGTCGTCTGACTCGAGCCCGAGTCCAAGCGACTTGCTTTTTATTATTTTCAGGATTCGACTAAAGAACTGATACACTGAACAAGTTGACCGTTGAGAATGACGGCAACCGACGGATCAAATTTCGTAAATGTTTGTTCATGTTGATAGCTGATGTGGGGCACGATCACGTTCATCCCTCTACCCTTCCCCGCGATATCCTCCACTACAACGAGGGGCTCCGAAGCTTCCGATGGCACCCCCTCTCGTCGACCAGGCAGGTAAGAGCGCCACACCGGCCATTTGGCGATCTCGCGGCAGTGCTTCAAGGTGTCGACGAGGGCGATCTGAGGTTGCTGTGGTGGGATGAAGAGGATGTGCGCAACGTCGAATTGGGCCAGGGAAGGATCAGAGCAGATGATACGCGGCTCTGTGGAGACGACGGCGCCCGAGGTGACCTGCGACTCTGACGATCCTTCAACGACCCGATTTTTCAGAAAGCCTTTCTTCATGGCATCGGGATTTACACAACTTGCGCGTGAGCTCGCGTGGGCTCTCGTACGAGCTCGTACGCGAGCAAACGAGACAAAAAAGAAGGCGAGACCACGCGATCACGAGCTATGTCCGTGATGTCCACGCGAGCATCATTTATTTCCTTCCCACGAGGCGTGCAAGCCTAGGACACCGTGCAGAGTCATAAACACCACACTGAAAAGTTGTTTGGGAATATACAGAGTGTTCTTGAGGCTCACCAGGTCGAGGAATGAGAGAAACAAAAATCAAAATTAGTCGGAGACGAGATTCACGCGACATCACAAGATCAAAAGAACGCGAGCAGATTGTCATTTTGCTGATGGGAGTAATGCAGCTTGAACGCAGTGAGGTTTGAGCAAGGTCTGCGTCAAGGTCAAGATCACCATTATCGATGGCAGGCAATAAGGCGGGGCATCATGAAGCTTCGAAGTATATTTGGCCCGTGTGGCGGAAAAGTGCCAGTATGTTCGCAGACGCATAATTAGAGATAATCGATAAGTAGCCGTGGGCCCTGGGCCGGCAGCCAAGCGGCAGCAACACGATCAAAAAAGCTGTGTCGACAGTTGAAACTTCCGAGAACCTACTAATGCTCGACGCAGCTAATAATTATACCAGGTAAAAAATGTGGTACATAATCGCCAACGTTTCCGGTTGAAACTGTCGACATGCATCCCTTTTTGCTCTTGTACATAGTCAACCAAGGAGCTGATAAATTTGGCAGTAAGTTGGACAACGCAACCCACTTCTTATCGGCTCGGCGGTGGACGGTCCACGCTCGCTTGAGATAATCTTGGCCAAGCGAGAATAATTCTGTGAGAAGACCCAGTTCGACTCGGGCCTGGGCCGTACGTACGGTGGATTTCTTTTCTTTTATTCTTTGAATTGAGTTGATCAGGGAGCTCTCAGCTTGGTCGTAAATTGAACGACAGAAAACCACGTATCGGCTCGGTGGTGGATGGCCCACCACATCCGTTGTAGTCTCACTGAACAAAGTGATCTTGCAAGAGACGCCTGTTCGACTCGGGCCTGGGCCATGCAATGCGCACGCAACTGTCTCTTTTCGTTTTGTTCTTGCGATTCAAACTAAGAGCTGATAGGCCTGGTAGAAAATTCAACGACCGAGCCCGGCACGTATTGGCTCGGTCGTGGACGGGCGACGGTCATATTCGCTTTTCAGTTCTTTTGCAATAGATGTTTCTGTGAGAGACGCCCGTTCGACTCGGGCTTGAGCCATACAAGTCTGGTTGTCCTCTTTTTATTACTTCACTCTTGGGACTCAGCTAACGAGCTGATGTTTCTTGGTAAATTGAACTTGAGGGTCCACACCGTCTCAGATGGTCCACGCTCGCTTAAAGTTAAGATAATCTTGGTCGAGAGTCTAGAGAGTATGATTCTGCGCAGCTGCAAGACGAGTCGTCTGACTCGAGCCCGAGTCCAAGCGACTTGCTTTTTATTATTTTCAGGATTCGACTAAAGAACTGATACACTGAACAAGTTGACCGTTGAGAATGACGGCAACCGACGGATCAAATTTCGTAAATGTTTGTTCATGTTGATAGCTGATGTGGGGCACGATCACGTTCATCCCTCTACCCTTCCCCGCGATATCCTCCACTACAACGAGGGGCTCCGAAGCTTCCGATGGCACCCCCTCTCGTCGACCAGGCAGGTAAGAGCGCCACACCGGCCATTTGGCGATCTCGCGGCAGTGCTTCAAGGTGTCGACGAGGGCGATCTGAGGTTGCTGTGGTGGGATGAAGAGGATGTGCGCAACGTCGAATTGGGCCAGGGAAGGATCAGAGCAGATGATACGCGGCTCTGTGGAGACGACGGCGCCCGAGGTGACCTGCGACTCTGACGATCCTTCAACGACCCGATTTTTCAGAAAGCCTTTCTTCATGGCA
This sequence comes from Mycena polygramma, assembly GCA_029449255.1. Lineage (NCBI taxonomy): Eukaryota > Fungi > Basidiomycota > Agaricomycetes > Agaricales > Mycenaceae > Mycena > Mycena polygramma. The sequence goes on from JARKID010000025.1 coordinate 1,031,964, forward strand.
TCGGGATTTACACAACTTGCGCGTGAGCTCGCGTGGGCTCTCGTACGAGCTCGTACGCGAGCAAACGAGACAAAAAAGAAGGCGAGACCACGCGATCACGAGCTATGTCCGTGATGTCCACGCGAGCATCATTTATTTCCTTCCCACGAGGCGTGCAAGCCTAGGACACCGTGCAGAGTCATAAACACCACACTGAAAAGTTGTTTGGGAATATACAGAGTGTTCTTGAGGCTCACCAGGTCGAGGAATGAGAGAAACAAAAATCAAAATTAGTCGGAGACGAGATTCACGCGACATCACAAGATCAAAAGAACGCGAGCAGATTGTCATTTTGCTGATGGGAGTAATGCAGCTTGAACGCAGTGAGGTTTGAGCAAGGTCTGCGTCAAGGTCAAGATCACCATTATCGATGGCAGGCAATAAGGCGGGGCATCATGAAGCTTCGAAGTATATTTGGCCCGTGTGGCGGAAAAGTGCCAGTATGTTCGCAGACGCATAATTAGAGATAATCGATAAGTAGCCGTGGGCCCTGGGCCGGCAGCCAAGCGGCAGCAACACGATCAAAAAAGCTGTGTCGACAGTTGAAACTTCCGAGAACCTACTAATGCTCGACGCAGCTAATAATTATACCAGGTAAAAAATGTGGTACATAATCGCCAACGTTTCCGGTTGAAACTGTCGACATGCATCCCTTTTTGCTCTTGTACATAGTCAACCAAGGAGCTGATAAATTTGGCAGTAAGTTGGACAACGCAACCCACTTCTTATCGGCTCGGCGGTGGACGGTCCACGCTCGCTTGAGATAATCTTGGCCAAGCGAGAATAATTCTGTGAGAAGACCCAGTTCGACTCGGGCCTGGGCCGTACGTACGGTGGATTTCTTTTCTTTTATTCTTTGAATTGAGTTGATCAGGGAGCTCTCAGCTTGGTCGTAAATTGAACGACAGAAAACCACGTATCGGCTCGGTGGTGGATGGCCCACCACATCCGTTGTAGTCTCACTGAACAAAGTGATCTTGCAAGAGACGCCTGTTCGACTCGGGCCTGGGCCATGCAATGCGCACGCAACTGTCTCTTTTCGTTTTGTTCTTGCGATTCAAACTAAGAGCTGATAGGCCTGGTAGAAAATTCAACGACCGAGCCCGGCACGTATTGGCTCGGTCGTGGACGGGCGACGGTCATATTCGCTTTTCAGTTCTTTTGCAATAGATGTTTCTGTGAGAGACGCCCGTTCGACTCGGGCTTGAGCCATACAAGTCTGGTTGTCCTCTTTTTATTACTTCACTCTTGGGACTCAGCTAACGAGCTGATGTTTCTTGGTAAATTGAACTTGAGGGTCCACACCGTCTCAGATGGTCCACGCTCGCTTAAAGTTAAGATAATCTTGGTCGAGAGTCTAGAGAGTATGATTCTGCGCAGCTGCAAGACGAGTCGTCTGACTCGAGCCCGAGTCCAAGCGACTTGCTTTTTATTATTTTCAGGATTCGACTAAAGAACTGATACACTGAACAAGTTGACCGTTGAGAATGACGGCAACCGACGGATCAAATTTCGTAAATGTTTGTTCATGTTGATAGCTGATGTGGGGCACGATCACGTTCACTGACACCAACCACCATCTCCCGACACGTTATGCACCGATCTCTGCAGCTCAACTTGTCCAAGCTTCCACTCTCTCTCCGGGTACAGGTTTTTCGTCAGTTCTTTGAAGTCTGACGAATTCTCTTCATTAGACGACCGCCACTGCCGCTGCTTCTGGCTCTCGAGAAGATCTCCGGACATTGGTCGAAAAAATACCCGACCTACCCGCCGAACATCTTCCATTCCTTCTCCCCGTGTTTTATTCCGGCCTGGAATGCACAGACATCCCCGCGATACTCGAGCAGCTGGACGTGTCATCGCCACGGGTCGAAAACATTGCAATGCGGATAACTCAGGTTGTCTTCTGCCTGCAAGGGACATCGTACCTTGGAATATACCGAGCCATCCGTTCGGATGCTATAGTGGATCTGTGGCGACGTGTCTGGCCATGGATCGAATTTCTGGACCAGTACCAAGACTACCTCCAACGGACCGGTATCCAACTCCTCGACCTGTATTCTCTGTGCATGTCATTATTTCGGATTTTCCGGGAAAACGAGCGCGCCAACAAGCTTCTGGACTCGACTGAAGGCCCGCACGCCGTGGCCGGGAGAGCATGGCGCCACCTCATTCACGCAAAGGAGGATGAGGGCTTCAGCGATATGTTTTATTTCCTCTCAGCGTGGTTTCGGAACCAGACTTGGGACCCGGTTACCTTCGAAGCACTCGTCGCAGGTGCAGGGGGTACTAGGAACGACCTTGCCTCCCTTGTACTCTTACACCTCGACCGCCTTTTCCCTTCCCACGACACAGTGGTGACGTCCCGAACACTTTCCCATGTCGTCGGAATCTTGTACCTTGTCGGCAAGATTGGCAGAGAATGGGATCTTGCGCTTAGAGATGCTCTCTTGGCGCAGGGAATTGTGACGGCACTTACCAATGCCGGACGGGCTCTCAGCTCATGTCCTCTGCCGGTTGCTGAGATCGAGATGAAAAGTATCTTTACGGCGCTAGTGGACGACTTGGCCTGCTTCCCCCGCCATCGTAGGATTACGGACTCACTTCGCGCCGGGCTTCTCCACGTCATCTTCAACTGCGGTTCTGCTCGGCACCGCCAAAGAACAGGCGCATTTCTGCGTTACCTTCTCCAGGACATCCTTCCCCCGGCCACGGTTTATCATTCGGTTCTCACCCAGCTACGATTATCACTCGCTGAAGTGTGCGATCGAGATGCAACAGCAGTGTTTGCAGACCCGGAAATTCTCAAACATTGGCTTCACTTTGTGGAACTCGTGGAGAAGCGCCTTCAAGTGGTGGATCTATACAACATGGGATCCTTAGGGACCACGACGGCATGCAACTCTCTGAAGGTGGGATCATGACTCTCCGCACCTAAAGCACATCCTTCTCATCGTTGTACAGTGCGCCAGGATCAGTGCCAAGTACGAGCTCCAGCGATGCAGCGGATGCTCGCTCTCATATTATTGTTCGCGAACGTGTCAGACGGACGATTGGCGGTACGGAGGGCACCGTGAGAGATGTCGTGCACTCTCGTCGCGCGGTGACCGTGAGTCTTCTGTGTTACAGATATCTGGCTCTTCTAATCATCGACGCCGCCTGCTCAGATCCCTCTATGTTCATGAGTGCCCGAGACCGGTCGTTCCTTCGTGTGCTCGTCCATCACGATTATATCGCACGGCGGGAAGACATCGCCCTCGATCATCTCTTCCATATGCAGGGGAACCTGGGGCCATTCCTCCCTTACACGCTATTCGACTACTCCGAAGGCGCTTGTGAAGTTCAGACCCGGACGTGCGCGGAGCTGGACCCCTCATTTTTGGAAGACGCCGTGCGCTCGGCGGCCAGCGGAGGGCGGATGCACTTACACCTGGTGAAGGTGTTGGACGGCAAGGGATCCGCCACTTGGAGCATCCCATTGCGCTCGGCGAGCGGGGATGTCGTCCAGGGATTGACAGCCATTGCGCGCGCCGTGCCTGCGGATGCGAGTTCAGGCGAAGGCATGGAAATATATCGTCCGGCGATTCAAAATCTTCTCAATTCAAACGTACAGGTAACACATTAGAAGCAGTAGACCACCATAATACCCCATACATCTGCACGAGATCCGTTGTGAACCCGCATTGCTTGTTTTCTTCATTGATCCTTCTGTCTTTATTTCCCCAATGTTTGGGACTCCGCATCTCAAAATTTGGATGTCGCCCTGACCCAGCGCAGCAGCTTAAAGCTCAAGCTCACAACTTCGACAATGCGGCCGGATGACTTAGACCTCTCGTCGTCCTACCGAAACGAGATTTGCTTCGTTACGGAAGTTGAACTGAGCTTTGTAAAGGAATGGATTGTGAATTTGCATCGAGCAAGACAGCAACAAGGCCTCAGGGTTTCTAGTTAATGGACATTAAGAGTTTTGGTAAATCAACCTCGCAGGGCATCATATTAACAGAATTCTGCAAGAAGCGCCCGTTCAATTCGGGTCAGAACAATGACATTCCCACTATCTTTAGTAGTGGGTTTTTGTACCTCCTCAAAAAAAATCGGTTTCAGCGAGTTTCCGAAAGTGCACGTGATGTGTCGGCAATTGGCGTGATCCTCCGGCAAGCTCCGACTCCCCGACTCCTTTCGCTGAAAACTCTCTATCTTGAGAAACCCAAAGAGCACGTGCACTCAGCGAAAGAAACCGCGATCACAACACCCCGGGAAGCACCGACCAGTCTCGCCTTAAACTTGCATGGTATAACCACGACGGTTCAACCGACTTCAACGTTCAAGTTTGAACTTTGCCGTGAAAAGTGTTTGGTTGGGGCTCGGTTCATTCAGGGGCTGAATTTTTGTACTGTCAGATTTTCGTGCACCAGCACACCACAGATTTGTCTTGAGAGTTGGTTCAATCATTGTCAGGGAACAAAAATATAACCGGTCTGTTTTTGTTATAAGCTTTCCTTATGTACAGCAATGCACTGTGGCAGCCCTTGGTTATTCGGTCATAGCAATAGGTAAATTTGAGTACACTGATGCCATCCCGCGAGGGACTCGAGCCGACCGAAGGTCGGGCGAGGGTTCCGAGCTTCAACGCCTCAACGATTCAAATTCAACTGACTGTTTGATGCGGTTACATCTGCATACATTAGGACCTCCGGCAGACAACAGCCAACCAAGAGGTGGATTCTGGCTTGTACCCACTTGCACGCAAGAGCGAAGTTGAAGTGATTCGATTCACACTCTGATGGGGATCAAATCAGTTAGATGCTCGGATAGTGGGCCCTGCCGCGCAAGCGGGCTACCAGATTATTTTTTGTCATTCTTGGAGTTCACCGAAGCGCTCATCAAATTCGTATCAAATCCAGTGAAGGACCTGCCTCATATCGGCTTGGCGGCGGATATCTATAGTCCACACTCACAACTTTTGGTCTGCCGCAACCTACCCGGGATCCTGCGAGAGACGCCTGTTCGACTCGGGCCCGAGCCACGAGGAATTCTGGTGGCTTTTTTTATTCTTGGCGGTCAAACAAGGAGCTGATAAGCTTGTGAGTCAAATGGACAGCAGACCCTACCTCATCTCGGCTGGGTGGTGGAATCTCCGCGTTACAGCTCTGTTCAACCAAGAAGCTAATTCTGCGAGAGGACTCGGCAGTGAGAGAGCTTTTACTTCGCTTCCAATTCAACGTCGGGGACATTCAAGTCTCACGGGCACCCGTCCAGTATGTGGGAACAAGCCAGCCCGAACCGAAAGCTGTGATCATGTATGTCGTTGCTTACAGAAAGTTGAAATTTGCCCTGTAATTGACAGCGTGGGATGCATTCCATAGATGGAAAGTACAGGTTGAATTTCGGAACCGACGCGCGGCGCCATCGAGGCTTCATGTATACATCGGCGAGAAAAAAAATGCGACGATTTGGCAACTCGTTCGAAAGGGAGCGCTTCAATGCACAACGATAAACATAGTACACTACATGACTGACGAGACGGAATCCCTGGACGATACATCTGCGAACTGATTGACAACAAGGACTACTTTATTTTTTAGGGCCCGGTAGAGGTCCAGGAATGCGCTGCAAGATATCATCGTCCACAAGCTCCGCTGGCGCCTTCCCCCACAGGCGTTTATACGCCGTGAGCAGATCCGCCTCGAGATTCGGCACAACCATGGCTGGCCCGCGCCTGCCGCGGTACTTGATCTCCAGCTCTCCGCTCTTAACGATTGGTATCGCTATGTCGCCGATGAGCTCCACGGCGTCGGTGAGGTTGTACACCTTCTCGAGCCAGATGTCGCTGACTTTCTTGACGAAGTCGGCCATCGAACCCTCGCCGCCATCGACGAGCACGAGCTGGAAGCAGTCCTCGAGTCCTTGGTCGTCATAAATCTTCGGGCGCGCCTCCTCGAGCACGCTATCCTGGTAGTACACCGTGCGCGCGGGGTCCCACGCCGCCTTCCGCAACCCCGCACGCGTATTGGCGTGCCGCATGCGCTCAGCCCAGATCCGCTCGGTGGATTTGATCACGCGGCCCGCCGCGCCTTTTCGGACGATGACCATCAACGTGGGGTCGCGCAGGCACGCGTTCACAAACACCGAGGACTTCGGGTCGCTCAGCGACAGGCCCGCGCAGAGGACATAACTGACACTCGTCTCCTCCCAGTGGGGCACGCCGTTGTACACGCAATTACACTTCGTTACAACGAAGCGTGGGGGGAAGATGTCGATGCTGTTAGGGATGAAGCCGCAGAGACTGAGCACCTTGGAGCCCTCGTACGGGATCTCATATTTGAGGTTGGACTGGCTCAGGCCGTTCATGTTGAGAACGACAAAGCGCGTCAAGGATACGATCTCGTCCACCTGAGGAGATTTGAATATCTCAAGCGTAGAATGCGAAAATGAACATACCGTTTTACACACCCGTCGGACGCAGGAGTAGCACATGAACAACGCGGTCATGTGGCCCCAGGCATGGAAAGGGAAGGATATACCGCTCAAGTCCTTGTATAAGCGTCCACCCAGAAGCGTCACATACTCCCCCGGGAGGAAAGCCGGTCGAAGAACATCGTCTAAATACTATGCTTTAGATATGCGACGAACCATACCGCGAAAGTTCACCTATTGCAGCGCGGACCTCGTGCACATACAGATGGCGGATTGCATGCCAGAGCTTTTCGACGATCTGAACGTCGAGGGTAGTATCCGAGAGCAGGGCCGTAACCGTGTCGTAGTTCTGTGCGACGACAAGCAGCTTCGCGTCGGTGTAAATCGCACGTCGGACGCACGCGTGAATGACATAAATGCGTTCATGGTAAAATTTGGACGTCGCAGGGGCGCAATACCGCGCTAGCCGCGTTTTGATTTTTTCCCAAAGGAGGTTGCATCTAGCGAGCTTTATTTACGAGAACGAGAATGAAGATCCGATGAACGCACTTTTCACGGAGAGCCACGTCTAGAGGGTCTTCGACATCGGCAATATCTGTGGGGCCGCGGCTCGGTTTGGATAGTGCGGAGAGCAGACCGTCGTCGTGCCCGGAGCAGTCTTCTTGCAACGACTCGGACTGGTCTGTCTGCAGTTCGAGAACCCACAGCGCATTCTGTGCCTCGAGTAGTAGAGAGCATGCTCGTTGCTCAACGTCGGCAAGGAGACCCTCGATGCTGTGGAGCTGCTTGACAAGATAGTGCCAAAACGTCTTGTGGCCGAAGTCCTATAATTTTCGTCAGATAGGGGACGCAGGGGATAGATTAGAACGCCCCATATCGTTGCTAAAGAGTCAAAGATCAGGACTGGAAAATCCAGTGGCGTGATAACGCACCCAAAGAAACGTTCAGTAAAATATGCGCGGGCAGTGATGCAACTGAAAATTCATTGGATCCAAAGAATAGCAAGTGAAGCGCAGGGACGTACCGATTGAGTAGCTGGTATTTTGTGATCAACGCCTTATTCCATGCCCTGACCGTCTCTAACGATGCACACCGCCGAATCGCCCCTCCGCTTGGGCATAGACTGTCTTCCGGAAATGCGTCCAACGCGGTGTGATGGGCCTTGTAGTTGATGTAAAGCTTTATGCGCTCCTACATTCCATGTCAGCAACGCGGAAAACGCGTCGGATGGACAGCTCGCCTCGTCATGACGAGGACACCATCGCGAGGCTTCCTTCGTTTTTGCGTTACACAATTTTCCTGACGCGTCCAGGGCAGCACATAGGTCTGCAAAGTCGTCTGTAGAAGGCGCTGGAGTTTTAGATGGAGCCTCTTTCTTCTTGGAGGGCATTTTCGCGGTGGCAGAGTGGCAAACGGGAAAAGAGACGCTCGAAAATTTGATGATCAAAAGCGGCACGTGAAGGTGGCTGTGCGACTCCACTCAACCAGAACCATTGTCACTGTGCTGACCAACGGATGCTGGCCTTGTGCTGGCCTCCTCTCGTTAAATTCAGAGCCTTTAGGCCGGTCGTGGCTTGAACGTGGTCGCACACCCAAGGGAAACTATTTCGACATAGGTTACTAATGCGTGGAAAGACCATCGGCGATGACTGGCAGCGCCAAGAGGCGAGCGAAACCTTATCCGCGCACACAGATCAACTCGCGTGGCAAGGCTGTGCCATCCCCTTTTGGGTCATCCGCCCGAAGGCGTCCCAGTCCGTTTCTTGCAGATTTCAGTGGTCAGAGCCTCGTTGGTACAATAGAGCAGTCCAGTAGTTAAAGAAAATGCCAAAGTAATTTTATCTAGCTGCAGTGGCTCGAAGAATAGAAGGTTTGCTACGACGAAAATGTCGACTGAACTCTATATGGCCCAGCAAGGCCTGGCAGCAGGATCCGGGGCTTGGAAGCTATGTGGGACCTCCAAAGTGTCCTTGAGTTCCATGGTGCTGTATTCACAGTCACACTACGGACAAAATGTAGAGTGGCGGCGGCTGGGGCGTTCACGGCGCACGAATTTTCATGGAAAGGTGAGAGGGTCACCAGGGGGTAGCAGTGAGCCTACTACCCCGGTTTCCATAGCCAGAGTCGTTCGATAAGCTGTTGTTGAGAGCCGCAGAGTCTTTGGAAGTTTGGTGGCACTTCCCGATTTGGGGGGGGGGGGGGGGGGGGGTCTCATCACGTGTGTTGATTCGTGTGCACGGATAAAGAATCGCTCGAGGTAGGCGGCATATCCCATATGATGTCCGATCCGCCGATGGGCGGTTCCGTCCGCATAAAAAGAAACTTCCCACGCTTTCTGACCTTGGATTCGTACGTTTCTCGCCGATCCGCTTCGAAAAGGGAAAAAAGTGCTCCAAAATTCCGACCACTTCCGTCCGCATAACCGGATCGAACGTCACATGGGATATGCCGCCTACCTATCGCTCGCCTCTTGGGCAGCGCCGCCTCTCTCTCGCAGCCAGCTGCCCTAACAGATGAAGTTCGTGCCTTGTAAACTCGCGGCGAGTCACTTCGGGTCACAGGTTGTGCGCATGGGATGGTTTTGGCCTACCAAACTGCCTTACGAATGGTGTGAAATAATCTCAAAGTATATCTGTTTTCGCTCACTCAGTGACGCACAGGTCTACTGTGTGTTGTAGCCGCCAAATTATTCCAGCTCCAATCGTTCAGCAACTCGAAGGCTGGAACGTTCGTGGTCAAATTAAGGTTTTTCACAATCCCAAAGATGTTTTGCAGCGGGACGTTCCCCGCGCTCGGTCCGGCTTGCATTCACCTGACCATTGACTTGTCTCCGCCTCTACGTAATGGTTCAGCTTGCCCTGTTATAAAGGCTCCTCGATCCTGCGCACCAGTCCGAAAACCTGTAAGATGCTCCTGATTAACCTCCTTATTCTCTCCGCGATTGCGTTTGGCGCAGGCCAGACGACCGATACTAAGCTATGCACCATTTCTCCACTTGGGAAAGGCCGTGATGACACCGACCAGGTCCGCTGCCACTCGCAATTATTTCCTTCATTCAAACGGTCCACTAGGTTTTGGCTGCAATCGAAAAGTGCGGGCACGGTGGACACACAGTGCTCCATGATGGAGTGTACAACATCACGCGGCAAGCTTCCTGTCCATCATCTCCATCTGAAACTAAGAATAAATGACCAGAAAAATGACATGGGACCTCGTCGAAGCGAAGGTTGATTTGCATGGATATCTCAGTGTGCGCCTCCCATACGATGCCATTAAATTCCACTCATCCCACTTAGTTTGTGCCAGACATCGATTTCTGGCTCAATGCGAACAATACATACCGAGTCGTCTTTATTCAGGTGCTGATCTTGAAACTTCCCAACGGGGTACAAACAACTGAAATTTCGTACGTAGAGCCAGGCATCGTGGTTCGTTATCACCGGGCGCGACTTCGAGGTGGATGCACATAACACGGGCGGCATCCAGGGCAATGGCCAGGCCAGTTTGCTTATAACTCAATCTACCTCTTATTCAATTCCTTTAAATTATGCAGCCCTGGTGGGATCTCTTTACGACCATTCCTCGAGAAGATGGTGATGGCCGCCCTATTTCGCTGACAGTCTTCCGCGCCGTTCGCGGTGTCATCCGGAATTTCGCCATAGAGGCGCAGCCTTTCTGGTGCAATTGCGTTGCCGAGTCTCAGAGCGTGGTATACGACGGGATGCGCTGCAATGCAAGCAACGAGAATCCCATGTTTGCTGGCCAAAAGTACGTTCTCAAAATACACACACGTCCTGATAGGACTCACGATGACGATGTAGCATCGTCCCGAACACTGATGGTTTGCCAGAAAATCGTTTCAATGACTCCAGTTAACCAGTCTGTTTCAGGCATCGACACCTATCGTAGCGACAACATCTCGCTCATCAATTGGGATATTACTTGCGGGTTGGTGAAAGTACTCTGCGACTAACCTTGACGCTAACCTTGGTTTCTGCACAACAGGGATGACTGCCTCGCAATCAAAGGCGTTCGTCTACCTATTGTTTCTTTGATGCCTCGCTCTTTCTGACGCCTCACTTTGACAATTTCTTAGAACTCAACCAACGTCATCGCTAAAAATATCGTTTGTCGAGGAGGTAACGGAATCGCATTCGGGTCCTTGGGCCAATACGCGAATTTGGTACGCGATCCCCTCTAATGTTCACGGAGCTGGACAGTTTTTATCTTTGCTGTAGACCGACATAGTCGAGAACGTTTTCATGGAGAATTTGACGGTATAGTCTTACCAATTCAGCCCTGTTTCAATTTGGTTGAACGTCACTCACAGATGACGCGCATCGCAGCATCCGTGCAGCCGAACATGGGGAACGGGGTGAAACTTGACATCAGACTGTGTTGCGACCGTACTAAGCCACCTGTTGTAGGTGTACTTCAAGTCGTGGGATGCCTCGATCAATGGAGCGCCGCCGACGGGCGGTGGCGCAGGGAAGGGTCAGTCTCGACCGTCTTGGAGACTAAGTGAAAACTCAGTTTGCGAGCGCCAGGCTTCACGAAAAACGTCACGGCGCGGAACGTCCTCCTCGACCGTGTTGACCGCCCGATAACTATTGAGCAGACGAACGACGCTCAGCCGTGAGTCACTTCATATATTACCCGTCGGTCACTTATCACTGTACTGTGTAGAGGCGACCTTCCCTCCATGTACAAATTCGAAGACTTGCGCTTTGAAAATTGGAGCGGCACCGCGGTCACCAATGAACGTGAGTGTTGCCCGGCTTACTCTCAATGATTGAACTCAACATGGGTATTCAAGTCGTCGCTCTGGAGTGCAGTCCTGCAGCCAACTGCACGAACATAAGCTTTGCGGGATTCAATGTCAGTGTGCCCGCTGGCGAAACACCAGAAGTCGTGTGCCAAAATGCGCAAGGCGTGACAGGCTTGAGCGGTAAGTCGCTTGAATCATTAGGTTGAATGGGAAATGACGGAGTCGTCTCAGAAGCTTGCTGAAAAATGGCCTCAAAATGTTTTGGTGGATATCTGTCTTGCTACGTGTATGTTTGAGAATCGAGTGTCGAACTGGGAGGCTGAAATTTTGTGTTTGATCGACTGAACATTTTTTTAAATGACCTCAATCAGGCAAAGCTGCGACACGAATTGGTTTGGGTCGGACGAAGATACAAGATGACTCGTTGGGTATGGAACCTGCAAGATGCAGCTGTGGAATAAACGGCACTACGAATGACTATTGTTCAAAAGTAAACAGCACAGATCCAAACGAGTTACGAACGCTGCAATCTGTTCCACTCAACTGAGCTTCCTGTACATTGATTTATTTAACTTGTAAGGTTTCAACTCGTATTTTCCACTTTGGAGCTTGGCTGCTGGGCCATGTGTTCTCGCTCTCAAGGTGGTAGCATTTGTGATAACAATAGATTCATTTGGGACGTTTTGTAGTTCGAAGGTAACCACCGATAATCCAGAGGAACACCTATTCGTCTACCGGCACAAGTGGTTCCGCGCGCACAGCCTTGATAAATGCGTCGCCCTTGAATCATGAATTAGTTTCTCTTACCTGGGCAGAAGAAAGGAAAAAATAGTCACTCACGCCGCCTGGGAAATGCAAGAGCAGACAATTCGGCTTCTCCGTAAATTCCCTCTGCAACACCTCCTTTCCTTCAGCCGCGAAATCGCCGCGGGGGTATTCCTTTTCAATCTCCTGCACCGTCTTGCGGTTGAGCAAGAAGTCAAACGACCCCGGCCCGCGGGCGTCGTACCCACAGACGTCGAACAATGCGCCGAGGGACATCAGGATCTGGGTGGCTGACGACTTGCCCGAATCCCACTGCGATGTGTGCAACACGACGCTCTGCACAATGTCGCCGACTTGCTGCGCGTCGAGGTTCGGGGCCGCTGCGTGCAGGTGCTCGTACGCCATGATTCCGCCGTGCAGCTCAAAGGTCATGGCGTGCGCGGGGTGCGCCATTCCTTCGGCGATCGTGGTCCAGCCTGGGTCGCAATGAAAGTTTATCACTACGGAGGTCCCTTGAGGAACAAGCAGGCACTATACCGAGGTCATGGAGGATGCAACAGTGATAAATGCGCCGGTTGAGTTCCTCGAAGGTGATCTGGGGGACTCCGGGAGTCTCGGAGGGGAAGCCGTTGTAGAGGATCGCGAGCGCAAAGTAGTAGGAGCGGATGGAGTGGATGAACCCTTCGTGTGGGGTGATCTTTTTGGCGTATTCGAAGGATGCAGCGTGCGCAGAATCGAGCGGGACGGCACGAAGAGTCTCGAACGGCACGTAGTTCGGGTTGATCTTGGCAAGAGTGAAGAACTCTTGCATGTTGCTGGGAACGTAGGCGTCGAATGTTTTAGGGAAGGGCATGTCGTCTGGGTTTCTGTTGAATGGAACCAGCCCCTTTATAGGCCGCATGATCCTGCTTCAAGATCGCTGTTCAAATGTCATCAGTAATTCGCCCAAAAAGATCGTGCGATGGGGACGCACAAGATGCCCGAGACTGGCATTTAGCTGTCCATCTATCCAGGAAAATCAGAAACGCACAGCTTCCGAGTATGGTAGGTAGGAGGTACGTATATTCCGGCGCGGTCCCGTTAAGAAACAGCCGATGGTTTGCTTATTCATTGTGAATCAGCGGGCGGATGTGGATCGCCCGCTTATGCCCGAGTGGATAGAGGCAGCAATCCTCACTTCGCGTGCTGGATATGCCAAGCTGCTGTGATTCTGAACGATCTAGTGGGCGGTTGAAGCTGGATACACGGCAAGATAGCAAGGCTGGTATTCAGTTCAGAAGATCCGAGAAATATACTCAGCGCAGGATGACAAGTAGATGAAAAATCCGCAGTAAAAAAAGAGGGGTCTTCACAAGCGCTTCACCATCAGCCGTTTAAACCGTTTAAACCGTGCGCCGGTGCTCCCCGGTGCTCTTTCAGGGGGTCAAAGGTAGGCATCTTTAGCCCTCTTCCATACATTGTCGTTATTGCTCTGGCACCTCATTCCATCGAAGTTACGCGGATCAAGGGCGGACCCGCGGATGCGACGGACACCATGTATTAGTAGTTTGCATCCCAGGGCCAACGGCGCGATGCATGGGCCCGGACCAGGAGCTTGGAGTGGAAAGCTTGTGTGGATTCTAAATCGTGGTGGTGGTTGGATGTCATCGGCGGGTGGCAGTGAAAAAGTTGAATCGTGCTTGTCAACACCTTGGGCACGCGTATTGCACACAGCCACCCATTCATCGGTCGCAGCTCCGATAGATCCCCGATAATCCCGAACGCCGATATCCTCAAACAGCTCGTTCGCCTTTGATAAACCTGAGAACAAGACTTATCTAACACACAAACTACTCAGTGTATAACAGTCGAATCAATATTGGATTGCGCGAGGTCGCTGGCGGTGCTTGGGTCGAAACCAACCTGCTTATGTCATTGCCACGCGAGCTGATCAATGTCTGATCTAGCTGAGATCCGTGGCTTTTGCGTGGCTTGTCCGCAACTTGTCCGTGGCCTCTTGTCTGGCCGTTTGATTCCAGCGGCGTCTGCTACTGTGCACACTGGAGACAAGGCCGAAACGCCGACGAAGTTGAATTCGTGTGAACGACTGTCTTCACCACAGTATATAAGGTCGGCTTGCAAGACTCCACAGGCTTGCTGATACCACCTAGCATGCTCGCATCGAAGCTATCCAGAGCTCTTCCGCGAAAGCTCGGCGTGCACAGATTTGCTACAGCGTCAAACCTGGTCAATATCGTTGAAGTTGGGCCAAGGGATGGCTTGCAGAACGAGAAGGGTGTAATCCCTGTCAGCGTCAAGGCTGAGCTCGTTACTCGCCTCGGCCGCGCTGGCGTCGGAATCATCGAGGCTGGCAGCTTTGTCAGTCCGAAATGGGTCCCGCAGGTGAGTTGCACGCATTTGATTTGGGACCAACGAATGCTCATCGTTGTGGCAGATGGCTGGAACGGCCGAAGTTTTGACGCAGACACAGCACTTCCCGAATGTCCGCTACCCCGTTCTCGTCCCGAATCAGAAGGGTCTGGACGCCGTGACCGCCCTCCTCGCAGCGCACCCAGCATCCCCTCCGCTGACTGACGAGATTGCGATATTCACCGCCGCGACCGATGCGTTCACGCGCGCGAACCTCAACACCAGCACGGCGGAGTCGCTGGAGCGCCTGGCGCCCGTCACCCGGGCAGCGCTCGATCGAGGGATGCGCGTGCGGGGCTACGTTAGCGTCGTCATCGCGTGTCCGTATTCCGGTCAGGTCGACTATACACGTGTGCGCGACGTCGCGAAGGAGCTGATTGATATGGGGTGCTACGAGGTTAGTCTCGGCGACACCGTCGGCGTGGGCACCCCGACCCAGGTGTCCGAGATGCTTGAGGAGGTGAAGAAGAGCATCCCAGTTGAGAAGCTTGCCGTGAGTTTTTCTCTGCGCGTCCACTTCATATTCGATTGACCGAACTTCACCCAGGGCCACGTAAGTCGTTCGAAGGCGTACTAGCTGCCCTCTAACATTTTCGATTAGTTCCACGACACCTTCGGCACCGCCGTCGCCAACGTGCTTACCGCGCTCGACCACGGTGTCCGCACCATCGACGCCTCCGTCGGCGGGCTCGGCGGCTGTCCATACTCCCCCGGCGCCACAGGCAACGTCGCCACGGAGGACGTGCTTTACGCGCTCCAGGATTCGCAGTACCATGTTGCCGGTAATGCGAACGGTACGATTGACCTTGAACAGATGGTCGACATTGGCTGGTGGATTAGCGAACAGCTCGGGCGGGAGAGCACCAGCCGTGCCGGGCGGGCGATACGCGCTCGACGGGTACGCGAGGCGGCCATGAAAGCGAATTTGTAATCTATTAAATCGTGTTTAATGCAATGCAAGTGCCTTCAACTTGGGTTGTGAGAACATTGACTAGGCGATGAAGGTACAGCGCGCGCGCGACGCTGTCTACTCGGCGATTGTCCCGTATCATCAGTTATTCGGAGTTCTTGTTCACAGGTTAATGTGCCAGAGGAAGGCTCGGTAGTGAGGGGCACGCCTTTCGATTGAACTCATTGTGGTGATCGGTATTAGAAACGGTTCGTTCGATTCGAGCCCAGGCCATCCTTCTGCTCGCTTCGATCCTTTTTTGTCCTCGCGGTCAACAATTCTTGCCTTCGGTGCAGGTAAGTTTCATTCACATTTGATTGTTTGGGGGGGCTACTCAGTTCTATGTACATATCAAGCCCAACTCAAGTCGCCTAGGCTGTACTTCGTGTAGACACAAGATAGAGTATTATATGCATTTTTAGCCAGACGCGGGAATGTCCCCGAAGAAACCGAATAATAAACCAACAAGATGTCCGAGCATGAGTGGGTGCAGCGGTGACTCGGGGGCGAGATGGTTGAGAAACGAGGAGGCCTGGCGAAAGTAACTGGCGATAGCGGGGAGACCTCCTTCTCTCGAAGCTTGGGCGAATGATTCAATGAGGAAGTTCGATGTTACGTGCGGATCGGGGTGACTGGGAACCCAGAAGGTGGGGCTCGCGCAGGGGAATCTCGACCATTGAACGCAACCTGAATGAAAATTGAGCGAACGTTCTCAAGGTATAGATAACGGTAGTACGCCATAACGCACTGTTTAAGATGCAGGCGTGCAATGTTGAACAGCTCGCTCCCCAGTCCCGGACGAGAGAAAGCTCTCTTGCCATCTGGTCTGATAAACTCCCCGTCGCTGGCAGCTGTAGCGTCTGAATATATAGGTGTAGGAGGCAACGAAATTGGGGCAGGACAGATTTCATTTCGTCCAGAAACTGTTCGAAGTTTTCCAACATCATTCGGAGAGAATCGGAAGTATGACCGTACCTCTTCGTAAGGACTGTCTAGGTCTGAGCCTTGACACACGATACGCAGATGTAGAGTCTCTAGGTTTGCTAGGGAGTTCCCCAGATTACCCAGCATCTGGATCGGAGGCAAGAATATAAAAACACTGGTAAGTGAGACTATTCCGCCTGGGTACGTCGATTTCACGAGACTATCTATCACATCCCCAGATCCCCAGCTGTCCAAATCCGCGTCGGAGTCCACTCGGAAATACGGAAAATTGGGCCACTCGATCGTCACACTTTGAACTGGACGGTGAGGAACGAACTCCTTTGCTGCATCGCTGGTACCGTTCATGTCCTCGAGCAACGGAAGATAGGTGGGAAGAAGTACAGACGCGTCCCGGCCCAGGACCGTGATGCTTTTAATCGTGGGGTGTCTGTCGAGGAAATGACCATGTATGAAAGAGCTATAACTTTCGAGACGCGGGAAGAAGCAATGCTGGAGAGTGATGCCTGCTCGGTCGCACGGCAGGCTGAGAACGAGGGAATTAAGGTTGGTAGTGTTCAAGAGAGCCGAGTTGAGAAGTCGGAAGAAAGATGGAAGCACAGCGCCTCTTCCGTCACTGAAGCTAGAGGTTGAACGACATTCAGATGATGAGCATATTGCAATGCTCAGAGCTTACTGGTCGAAAAACAGAGTCCTGACAGACAAAGCAGTCTCGGGCTTACTCGCCAATGTTCTGCAGCACAACGCCATGCGTTTAAGAGACGTCAACCCAATGTCACGATACAAGAGCTTCGTGGCCACCGAATTGAACATGGTGGAAACCATGCTCAGTGAGACCTGGTCAGATTTGGTGGCATGTGCTGCGATTGTAAATAGAATCTCCACAGCGAGATTTGCAAGTACTAAGGGAGGGCCCGCCATCGCTATGAAGATGGCAATTGTTGTTGAAGGGGAGGAGAACTGCGGGCACGGACGTGCTTCTTTTCAACGTCGACTTTTATATCAGGAAGTCGATCCCAATAATAATTCAACTTCGGAACACGCAGCTGTAGCCCTGACGGATCAATGCACCAGTTTATTTACGGCCAGGACCAATCAAGGCAATGACGATTATTACTGGTGGATCATGAATTTGTCGAAGAATAAAGCTGGTGTTGGGCGTAAGAAAATTGGATACTAAGATAATGAGGCGACGCACCCCATCTTTCTACGCATTCCTCCAACCCGAGAACATCTGCGACATATTGATCTGGCCGTACAAGAACCACGCACCCGGGCCCCGCAGAATCAACACCATACCCAGAATACGCCTCGCCGCCACCATCCAGGTACGAAATCTCATCGCTGAAGATCTGGTCGTATGTAGGGTACCTGAATCTTCCGACAAATGGACGCGCTAGCTCAGGGAATGCGGAGTAGGGCAGGACGCTTCTTGGAGAGGACGTTAGCGTCAAGACCTCGAAGACAGAGTTCAGGTCCGCCGAAGGAGGCGTATATTTCTTTATCGGTGATTCTTGTGCGTTCATCAGCCGATCGCAGAGGTCATTGAATCGCTGGCACTGGTTTGGGCTACCCATATTGCCTGCAAAAACTGAAGACAATGGAATCAACCACCATGTTCAGCCACAGATTTGGCAACTGACTGATCAATCTCCATCTCCCGTTAGACACAAGTCTATCGGCAAACTGGATTGCATGCGCATCGGCGTAGCAAACGACTATCTGGGATTCAAAATGCTACAAGAAAATTTCAGTTTGATTCGACGGAGATGCGAATAACGCAGACGTACCGATCCGATGATGATGTTTTTTGCCAATTCTGTGTTCGCTGGAGAGCTATTTGCCACAATCAAGGAAGGCTCGTATTTTATTCCCGTTCCCGACGTCCATTTCCCCATCCGAACCCATAGAGCACGGAATTCTTCGAGACTGACACCTTCGGATTCAGCAACAGCAGGCTTTCCAGAGAAGAAACGCGAGAATTTGCGATCGAACTCGATTAATTCTCGAGCAACTTCAACACGCTCTCCGCCGTCTGTGAGTTCGTGAGTTGGAGCGACACGAATGAGAACCACGGAAATGCAACGAACAGGTATCCAAGATGGATGAGCTGGAAGTCCCTTTTGCACATGCCGCGAGCTTCCAGCCAAGATTGTAGCTGTTGAATTGTTGAGCAGCGCGAAGAGGGCGGTAGTAAGAGGAACGAACCTGTCCCCCATGCTGACGTTCATTCCCTGGCCTCCTTTTGGAGAGTGGGTGTGGAATGCGTCCCTGAACTTGGATCAGCGAAGGAGCGAAATGGAAGAATTAGGAGGCTACTAACCCAGCCAGGAAGACACGGTTTTTAAAAGACACGGTCTCACAAAGTCGTTGGCCAATTTCGTATACCGACCACCACTCAACTTCAGGGCATTCGAGTGTGTACGGCGCCAAAATCTTCCTCGCACTTTCTATGATTTTTTCCGGGCTCTGCGAGGCCGCGTCCTAATACGAGCGAAAGCGATAAGCTGACTATTACATATCCAAAGGGATACATACCAATTTCTCGCCGGGCTGCAACGTTCCTAGCTGGATATAAAACCGCACAAGGTTCCGTTCTCGTGGAACGATCATGAGGGAGCCTGAATCTGCAGAATGAAGCACGACTTTGACGCGAACGTCAGGCAGATCTGTTATTGGGCCTAGGAGTAAAGAGTCAAGTACACGCGTTGAAATTCACATCGAAGCTCACGAGCATCCATGACTCCCCAATAGACATTGGCTGAATCACCCTCGAGTGAAAACCCGAGCTGCCTGCGTTGTTGAGTCTGGAAAGGACCAGAGACAAGTGAAATGACATACTTTCGCGTCCAACTTCGGGCGCCGTCACATCCTACAACGTATTTCGCTTTGATGATTTCGGTCTTGGTGCCCCGTGGCGTCGAGTGATTAAAATCTTCATCTGAAAGTATGTTGGAGCGATACATGCCGCTGGAAGCATCTAAAAAATCCTCCACAGGAGCCAGATGTTCGACTTTGACGGTCACTGGATGGCTCTCTGACCCATTGTCGGTATATTCCAACGACAAGGGCGACATTGATCTCTCCACTGTCAACCCTTGAAACGGATTCTTCAATGGGCGAACCTTGAAGATGATCATGACCTACCATCTGCCTTCATACAGTCGATGAGAAAGTCTTCGATCCGTCCTTGATTAAGGACACAGTGGCGAAAACGAGATGTGTTGGGCTCAGTGTCGGCAATCCTCGATGTCGGAACCAGCTTCCCATTCTCGTCAGGATTATAGAAAACAACCTCTGTGGGAGATAAAAAGGGTGAGCAAATGTATTTTGGAATGCACATCTACCGGAAAGTTCATTGCCCTCCTTTTGAAGCCGCTCCGCCATCCCGAAACTCTGGAATATCTCTATCGTCCGACATTGGACTCCGTCCGCATGTCCGCGCGTAATCTTTGTGGCACGCTGGTCGATGACTCGTGTCTTGATGCCTGTGCGGGCCAACCAGCATCCTAGCATCCTGGACGGAACAATCAGTCAGCACGATTTCCGGTATTGTCGAGGCAGTTGGCACAATCCAGCTGGCCCTGAGACGTAGTTCAGTGGATTTCGGAGCAACCTGGGCGGAGAAAACTTACCGGCGCCGATAATCAGCACATCGCACTCGTTCGCCATGATGGACTGGGACAAGATAGACTGCGCACGTGCCATGAAATTACAGACCCTGTTTATTAGAGACTAACGTGCGAATAGAATGTGGGGCGACGGCGTCGGCCGCCGCGCTGATGATGAGTTGATGGAGCGATAAACACGCTCACAAAATCACAGTCGGAGAACGAGCCCGAAACCATTGAAAAAATAGAAATAAAAAACCTTCCAAGGGGCCGCATTGACCAGTCCGTTGTAAAGACTTGTGGCGTGCTGATCACCGACCGCTGGCCTGTGCCCTCCCAGAGTTATCGGGAAAGCTCACCCCCTGGCAACGCCGTTTGTGAAGCAAGAGAGGCAAAATCAAAGAGGATGACGGGGTCGTCGCGGGGAGATGTACATACCTTTATATTTTGGGTTGGATAGGAACCCCGACAGTGTCCAAGTGCGCAACACGCAATGATTCGGGAATCTGAACTTCAAGTTGAAGTATCAGCTACATAGGTCATGCTTGCACTGAAGTACCAGAAGATGGCCCAAGAGCTTCCATGCTGCTAGATGGATTCTGAAGCTTCGATGGTTGTCCATGTTCGGTTTAGAAACGGTAAGATCGTATTACGCCCATCAGTGATGTTGAAAGGTTCAACCCTCCTCCATGTGATTATTGCGCCTTTTGTTGAGGCTTCCGAAGACTCGGAAGAGGCTCCGCGGCTTCTACCAAAGTCACCTGGGCGGGAACGCGGTCACGGTGGGTGTCGTCGCATGGAAATTAAACAGAGATGGGCGCATGCTTGTGTCACGCGAAGATGTGAACAACAACGGAGCCTTCTTGAAGTTCCTCGACTTTGCCTCGACTCTTAAACCGAAGAGGAGAGAGGCTTGGCTTGTCATCTTGCCCCACTCTTGGACTCAACAATGGGCGTGAAAGCTATCGCTGCTGCTGTTGCCCTGCTATTCTCTCCCTGCGCGTTCGCGCAAACGCAGAAAGCCGTGTATGCCCATTTCATGGTAGACCTGTTCGACTGTCGTGATGAGTATCAATGTGCTGAAGCGAGGCTATAGGTCGGCATCGTCGAGAACTACACCGTTGATGACTGGAAGGCGGACATGGCCGACGCACAAGCCATTGGCATCGACGGCTTCGCGCTCAACTGTGCGCCGCCGCGGGTTGATTCATATACGCCAAAGCAGCTTGCGAACGCGTACCAAGCGGCGGGGGAGATGGGATTCAAGGTCTTCATCTCGTTCGACTTTTCGTATTGGACGAACGGTAGGCGCAGGCTGCGCCTGTTAGCTTGCAGCTCATTCATGCGTGACCAGGCGACACCGCGCTCATCACCCAGGCACTGCAGAACTACAGCTCGCTCCCCGGACAGGCCATGTACGCCGGTGGCGCCATTGCGAGCACCTTCGTAGGGGAGTACTTTGACTGGGCTCCCGTCAAGGCCGTCCTCCCCGTGACGGCGCTGCCCAACATGGAGGATCCGATCCAGGCGACAGAGCTCAAGACGAGCTTCGACGGCGCGTTCAGCTGGTTACCGTGGCCCACGGACGGCGGAAACAGCATCATCCCCGGGCCCATGACCACCGTCTGGGACGACAAGTTCTTCCAGTACCTTGCTGGGAAACCGTACATGGTATGTCGGGGACCGTAGTTTCGTCTGAGCTGCGTTGATCCCTTGGCCTAGATGCCCGTGTCGCCGTGGTTCTCAACACACTTCAATAGCAAGAACTGGGTCTTCATCTGCGAAGAGCTGATCACAGACCGATGGAGGCAGGTACTTGCGCTTAAGCCCCAGCTCGTCGAGATCATCTCCTGGAACGATTTCGGTATGTTTCAGATCGTCGCTTTCGCGCAGCTCGCCTTGCTGACATCCGTGGAACCAGGCGAGAGCCACTACATCTCCGGCCCCGAGCCACACCACTCTGACGACGGCTCCTCGGAATGGGCCACGGGCATGCCACACGACGCGTGGCGACGCATCATGAAGCCCTATATCGCCGCCTACAAGGCCGGCGCCGCCGAGCCCACCGTCGATGCCGACGGGCTCGTGTACTGGTACCGCCCCACGCCGAAGGACGTCAAGTGCACGAACGACACACTTCCCGCGCCAAACGGGATCAACCTGCTCGCGGACGTCGTCTTCGCGACGACGATGTTGACCACGCCGGCGACGCTGACGGTCACGAGCGGGTCGCAGCCGCCGGTCAGCGTGAATGTCTCTGCGGGCATCGTGACGACCAATTTCACGATGGGTGTGGGCACGCAGACGTTCACCGTCACGCGCAATGGCGCGAAGGTGCTGGGCGGCGATGGAGGGTTGAAGATCGCAAGCGCTTGCTCGACTTACAATTTCAACGCGTATGTGGGAGGATTTTGAAGAGGGTGCGCGGCCAATGTATGTTATATCCTGTATCTCCGAGGTCGAAACGAAATGATGATTGTTGTACATGCCTGGACGTTGTCGTGAACGAAATTGTAAAATGAAACTCACTGCTTGATTTAGTCGTGTCTTGAAGAATTCATGACATCCGGGCTTTTTACGCTTCTGAATGGACGAACGAAAAACTACGATGAGGTGGGTACTGTGGTCCCATGTACAAATGAGTATCCGAAATGAAAGAAAGATGAAAAAAAAAAAAAAATGCCAGCAATGTATCAACGATTCGCAATCTCGCTCCTCAGTTCTTCGAATCTGCGTCCCTCGTTCTCTGCGCGCTCAACGCTCTTGACGAGTTTGTCTTCCCGGGTCTGGAGCCGCGTTTCCATGCCCATGATCAGCATGCGCACTTGCTCGATGTGAGCTAGCGTAGCCTGCTGCTGGTCGAATTGCATCTGGCGCTGTGCGGGATTGGGCGGTTCGGCGGCCGGGAGAGTCCCATCGGGGTTCTGGGCCTGTGCATGCGATAGAACGGGCGACGGATAAGGAGAGGGCATGGAGCCGAGGGTATTGGAGCGCGAATGCAGCATCGATCTCCCGTTCACCGTCGGCGCATTTGCTGGAGTAATATCAAGCACGCTCTGGAATCGGGATGTTACAAATCCACACGATACGGTCAAGGCAAGAACATACCTGCCAATTCTCGCCTGCGAGCTTTGTCAATTCACGCTCCAGCATCTTCTCGCGAGCTTTCCCTCTAGGCAGAGTCGGCTGTCTGGACAGATACACGAGCACCCAGAGACGCACCGTTCAATCTCGGACATACACCGTTCGTTCTCCCGCTGTGTCCCGTCGAGTAAGAGCCCCAAACTCTTATACTCCTTCTCTAGTTGTTGGACAGTTTCAATGGGTGGCCTCTGGGCCAGCTGAGCGCGAAGCTGCTCGACTTGGGTCTGGAGCTGTGAAAGCCGTGTAAACGGAGCGCATATACACGGATTGCAGGGCAAACGGACCCGGTCGTTCTCTCGGTCTTTGTCAATCAATTGACGACGAAGAACATCTTCGTTGGACTCGTTTCCTTCTCTGAGGACGCCCAGATCGTCTGCACCAATCGCGAGGGAAGGCCGCCCATAATTGCGGACGCTTTGCGCCCGACGCATCGCCTGCAGTGGAGGAAGAGAACACAAGCAACGCGACGGGCACGTGCTAAAGGCTATGGCAAGCACGCACCATTTTACACTGCCACCCGATCGCCCTCTTTCCTCCACTTTCCTCCATGGATCTAGGCTCGTTCCCAGCCGGCCCGGTGATGACAAATCCTGAACTCGTGGAACTCGTTGTCACCGGAACCGGCTGGGCCCCCGCCAAACGAAGGGTTCGGACTTCGTGAAAACACGCCTAAAACCTTGAAAAAAGTGCTCAAAGTCATTAAGTGAATAATGAATAACTTTTGATTCTCTATCGAATGAGACCGACTGCTCTCCGCCGGTTGCCAGGCTGACCCGTTTGTTTGCTCTCCATCATTTGTTTGCTCTGATGTTGTATGTATTTGGTTCCATCCGCATTTGTTCCCCGCCAACTCGGATTGTCAGCCTAAGGCAACCGACGGGGACGAGTCTACCATGGATCCATTGTTTCTCCCGAATTCTGGCACGTTTCTTGCTGCTGTGATTTCGCTTGGATTAGTACACCATCGAAAAAACCCACTTCATGCTAGCCGTTACCGATGCCTGGAACGTTCTTGAATGATCAACATCTGGAAAACCGTAGCCGAGATGTGCCTATGAGCCTCTATGAAGCCTATGCAGCACTATGAAGCACTATGTAGTGCCCCATAGTGGCCCATAGGCACATCACAGCCACAGGCTGCTGCATAGTGCTTCATAGTGCTCGAGAGTACTATTAGGCATTTTCGGTTTTCCAGATGAAGACTCAAGATTCATCATCCACTGCTAAGCGTCTGCAAAAGTGGGGCCACCAGGCATTTTTCTTTCCATTTCAATACCTCTTGGACGATCTCTCGGCGATGATGTTAGAGCCTGAATCAGCCCATGGTGAGTAATCAGCACGGTGGGAAGAACGCGTCTGCTCTTCTGACCCCGGCGATGCCCGTACTATCCTTTCCTGTCGCGTGTATCTCAGGCGTGTAGCTCTGACTACTGATCTTGGGGCGTTCTAGGCGATCTTCGAGCGATGCGAACCCTCGCTCTATGTATTGCGATGATTAAGACCGAGACAAGCCCGAGAACTTACAGCCGTCGAGGGACTATATAATCTGGCGACGTACGTTCTACACAGCCAGAAAAAATGGTCTTCCCCAAAACATTCGACGCCTACGTTCCCAGCAACGCCCAGGAGCTCTTCGCACTCGCAAAGGTCACAGCGGACTACGTGCCGTTCGAGACCCTACGCTCCGTCCCGCTTGACCCTGCGCACGCCGCATCGCTTGAATATTCCAGGAAGATTACTCCGCACGAGGGATTCATTCACTCTATTCGTTGCTATTACTTCGCCCTAGCGATGCTGCACAACGGCTTCCCATCGGGGACGCCAGGTGTGCCACAGATTACTTTCGAAGAGCTCGTCCGGCGGCTCTATCACTGTACTCTGCTTCACGACCTCGGCTGGACGACAACATCCGAGGGGCGCGAGCATCCCGCGCATGGCATGACATTCGAGCTGCACGGCGGAATTATGGCGTACGAGCACCTGCATAGGACGGACCCGAGCCTCGACGCGCAGCAGGTCGGTGACATTGTGCAGAGCATCGCGCTCCACACGATCCTGTGGCCCTCCGGGAAATCGTCTGCTACCGGCGCTCTTATGTGCCTCAGCGCCTGGTTCGACGTGTGCGGCTACCACGAGGCTGGGCCTGGGTCGCGATTCGTCCATCGCAAAACCGTGCAGGAGATTGAAAAGGCGTACCCGCGGGGAAATTTTGCCGTCGAGGGCGGGCAAGTGCTGGGGAGGGAGTTTTCGGAGAAGCCGCACTGTCTGCTCGCGCACTTCCCTGGCGGAGTGAGTGACCATTTCTCTTTTGTGAGGTGAAACTAATATCACGGTGCATCAAGGGTGAGGCGTTTATCAAGGTCGTGCGCGCACAGCCAATCGTCCCCGAAGACGAAGAGATTTTTGTGCAGGAGGGAAACTAGATATTATTAGGCTCTTTGCTCTCACTGGTGGCCGAATGAATGCAATGTTCGAATAATGGAGCTTCAAAATGAACTTCGTCGGATCATTCCGCGTCTTACAAATCAGTTGGAATTTTACTCTCTCACAGTGCACACGCACACACTATGAATGCCCCGTCTCTCAGCCATTTTCCTTCCGAGATCTTGTTGGAAATAGCTTCGAATGCATCGCACACGGATCATATGGCCCTGAGTACTGTGTCCAAGATTTTCAATTCCGTCGCCACACAGTTCATATATCGGTATATCGATCTGACGTCCTTCAAACGTGTGGTCCGATGTTGCACCACCTTATCCAAGAGGTCTGAAGCAGCATTGTCCGTGAGGGTCTTGTCGTTGGACTTGTTGGGGTGAGACCTTCCACATGAACGAGCCCATTTCAACTGACGACTCTGCGAGCAGCCATATCATGATGAAAGACACATGGGATGTTGCACTATTCGCACCGTTCCTCAGATTGATCAACGCAGCTCTCTTGAGAGCGAAATATCTTCGGTCCCTTGTTCTACGGTTGCCGCCTGACCCGCATGGCACCGCACTTGATCGCTGCGATTTCCGGCTTCTAAACCACTACGGCTCATGCTTCGACGGGGTCAGTGACTTCCTGAAACGGCACCCATCGATAAAAAACATCACGATTCTCGGCGAAAAATCGACCGTCCTACTTCATCCTACTCATATTCCCCTCCTCGAGGTATTCAGCGGTCCCGCTCATTTGGTCCCAAACGTCGTTCCCGGCCGCCCAGTCCATAGCGTAAAGTTGTGGTGGCCCCTGCGTCCGTGGCAGAGCAGGATACCAGATGTCCCGGATAGCTGGTATTCTAAGACTGTCATAAATTGTCTGGCGCAATCAACCTTCGAGGACGGAATTATACGCGCAGAAAATCTGTTTTGGGACTGGCCGCCCAGACACACATTGTATGCCCTCGCCACATCGCTGACCCTCCGCTTCCTATTCATACGGAGCAGAAACTACGCAGAGAGTGCTTACAATACAGTGAGCCCAAGCCATCGACCGCTACCAAACATTTGACGAGTTCATTGTTTCCGTTTAGTTCCTGGCTGAATTTGCCGCTGTACTGCCTCAGTTCAAACAGTTGCATGAACTCGGTGTCATCTTTCTCTCCCAGATTGCGCGGGACGGAACAGAAGATCTCGAAGAAGAGTTCCCGATAATTCTAGATTTTGTTGAACGTTGCCCGACGCTACATGCGTGTACCTTGCAGAGTTTGTGTATTCAACATGCGCCGGAAAAAATATCTCACGAGACTTGGGTACCAGGTTCAATTAGATGGTTCAGGTCCCCAGGTGGCAGCGCTACGTTTTGGGTTCCCCTCCACCCGGATGCCAACATTCTCGCTCACGTTTTTGCCAAAACCTTGTGGAAAAGAGGGCTGGAAAGCACCGCAGCCTGGGAGGCTTTCTGCCAGGATACCTTCTCTTTGCGTGCACAGCTGCACCAAAAGTCCTTCCTATTCGTCCCTATTCATTCACAGGTGATTGTCATCCAATCGCTCTCTGAACTGATTCCGCCGTTACTCGAGTAGGAGGTCCCTTGTTGTATAACCTGGGCGGCATCCGAGCTGATTTGTGTATTTGCAGGACAATTGAATCTAAGAGATGTGTACTGGTCAGTACGGAATTGGGAAATAGCACGAACGAAAACCGATGAAGATGCGAAGACCTTCTTCTCGATGAAGATCAATCGCCAATCGCAAGGAGTCGAAGCTTGGGTACAACCATGTGCATGTTGAAAAATAATCCTCTTGATGAGAGCAACAAGGGACAGCATGGTTGACACGACATTAGGGTCTTGGACAAAAATGACTGGGATCGCCGGAAGAAGATAAGAAACCTATTACTTGAGCAGGCCGCAGCGACGGCTTCACGGTTGAAACTTGACCGTGGGTGGATGATATTGTCATGGCGGCGAGCAAAAGAGTGAGTCGAAGCATGGTGAAGTTCTAGTGTTGCCGCGGCTCGGCTCGCGTGACAGGCCGGCTTCGACCATGGCTCGGGTTTCCCTGTGCTGCCACAAGTTTTTGGCGGATGTCTATGTTATGTCGCATGCTTACAAGACCCTTAGCTGTATTTTTTCCCAGGTAACTTGGGTGGTATCTATAATGTGTGGCGCGCTATGAAGGAAATGGATGAACATTTTATTCCGCGGCTTACGGCTCAAGCCGTGATCCGAGCCGTTTCGTGTTGGCCCCCTCAAAAGGTCCACAAGAAATATTATGTGACACTAAGTATCTTATATTGTGTATAGGTTTTCCTTGTGTATCTCACCACACTGGACTCAGTGGAGGGGATCGTTACACTCGCATGAACGCACAAATGTTGTGTTGTGACAGCGTGTGACGGCTTGAGCCGCGGTAACACTATGGTGAACACTGAATATGCAACAAACCCGGAGGGAAGCGCCACGGAGGCGGAATGCCCAGTGTCCGAAAGCAAGCGACACTCGACCGTAGCCTACGTGAGTAGTTCTGTCGCTGGTTGGTTGAAAGTGGCTTTGCGGAATTTACCGCCGGCGGCATGGTCGGATCTTTCGGCAGTGCTTCAGCCGAGACCGCCCGCTGTCCCTTAACGTGGTCACCGATCCTACACCGTGCGCCCGTCCGGCTCATCATGATGCTGCGACATCTTCGAGTTACTAGTACACGACCACGTTGCTCCCGCACCTCGTCCTCCCCTTTCCCGACTGCCACCTCCATGTGTCGCCGGCCCTTCAAGTTAGCCTCCAGGCACTCCTGCCAGCCTCCAGCCTCCTGCCTCAAGTACTGCCTCCATCTGCCGGCTCCTCTGCCTCCAACTCCCTGCCTCTATCTTGTACGCTTCCACACGAGAACTTGAAATAAACCTCGCTGCGTCAACTCTGAATTCTCATGTTTGGCATCCACTGTGGGCTCCTTTTTGAAGCTCATTATCCGGAGACTAACTTGGACGGACAGCGGCTGCACTGATGATGTTGGAGACCCGGACATTGTGGTCTCGTCTGAAAGCTGTGGTTTTGACCTGGCTTCGTCGGCCTGTGGTCTCTCGAAAGCGGCAGCCTCGCCATCAGCCAGTCGAACGTTCCGCTCGCAGTAGCCTCCTTGACACAGCATCCCCCATTGGCATATACGGTCTACCCCAAGAGCTCATCGACATCATTATACACGAAAATAGCACCGATCTCACCACTCTGCTCTCGTGCGCCTTGGTCTGCCGAGCTTTCCTATGGCCTTCTCAGGCCTGTATATTCTCCGAGGTCGGCCTGTCCTCGCAGGCTCGAGCCGATCATTTTCACGGCTTCCTCGTCGACTCTCCGCATCTCCGCAGATATGTCAGAACACTCGACATTTTCGAGGCCTCAACCGGCCGCGATGTTACCGGCTTCTGGCTGGCAGGGTGTCCGAGTATAATCCTGTCGCTGGGACTCCTCGACGCTGTGACCTCGTTCACGCTTATGTTCCAGCACTCTGGATCGATGGGCAACTGGGATAATTTACCGCAGGAGATGCGGGAAGCCATCTGTGCGCTGTGTAAACGGTCGCCCCTCGTCTGCCTGAGACTTTCCTGCCTGGGGAACGTCACAGACCGGGCGGAGTTCTCACAGCTCGTGAACTCAACCCTGCTGAGGAAAATGTTTCTGGCGTATATCGATCTTCCCTATCTGCGCGAAAACGAACCAGCGCCCTTGGTCGAGCATCTACGACTCACTCAATTGGCTCTGCGTCTGCGAAGTCCGACAATGGATGCCTTAACAAGGAGGCTTCTCGACGGAAACTCACTCCGCCATGTGCGCTTTCTCGATGTGAACTGGGATTTTAAAACGTCGTCACAAGTTGCCAAAATCCTCAAAGTCGGGACCTCGATCCGTGAGCTCTTTTGGGGAGTAAACAACGGTCGAGGTTTTTGTTTTGCGGTTAACATTCCATTGGAACTGATTGTTCCTATCTAGTTTGTGATGTCCCCCGTGGCTTTACTATCAACTCCTTGTGCAACTTGACGAAGCTTCGCCTGCTTCACGTCTCAGTCTGGCTCGGTGGCGCCGACTCTGAAATAGGTTGTAATCTGTTGGCTGGGCTTCTGAAGGGAGGCCCCAAAGGCCTTAGAGCACTCGAGGTCGTTGTTCACATGATACCCAGCCCGGTAGTACCGACAATCGACTGGGTGTCAGTGGGGAGCGTCCTTAACGCCAAGGATTTCCCCGTCCTCGGGGACGTAGTGATCAATTTGGTGTTTCCGTGTCTTGACGACATCGACCAGAGACACCTTCAAAACATCCACTACGGTTTCGCGCGTCTTCATGAAGAGAAAATCTTGAAGTGCGCCGTAGTGTCGCCGCTGGAACTCGTATTCCCCTCACTGACATTGTAAATTAAACGATTTGTCCTGTGGCCAGCATCCCATAATCTAGTACGGCTGTCGGAGTAGTGCCCTAGGTAGCTGCTTCAGGGGAAATCGCACCTTGAGAGTCGGTTTAACTTTTTGGGTTCAATCCTATGCGAACGGTGAATTTCTGTTCGCTTCTTGACAGCTTTAATTTTATAAGAATTACAAACTTTTCTATCGGGCATATCATTGTGGCTCGATGAACTGCGACTATCCGTTCCCAAAGCTCATGAACCGTAAACTTGGTTGGCTCAGAGTTGGCTCAGGGGCTTATTTTCTTTGGAGAACTTCGGCAGACACGGCATCACCACACACATGCAACTTTGAAATACGTCCCA
Organism: Mycena polygramma; assembly: GCA_029449255.1. NCBI lineage: Eukaryota > Fungi > Basidiomycota > Agaricomycetes > Agaricales > Mycenaceae > Mycena > Mycena polygramma. The sequence continues at coordinate 1,062,188 of JARKID010000025.1, forward strand.
AATCTGTCCAACAACTTCCAAACCATGTCCTCGCGTCCTTTGCCCTTTGGCAGCCGCCTTTGACCCAAAACGACCCGCCCTGAGCAGTCATGATAATCACCGCTTTGTCTCGGCCATGTCTGTACGATTCCTAAGCTGCGGCTAAATCCGGCAAAACGGCACACTTTCTTTCTATTACCTATAAAGGCAGCCAAACCCTCTGCAGAGAAACCAATGTCTGTCCTATCCCTCACTGAATACAGAAACCTAATCGATCTTTCCGCGCCGGCAGGATTGAACGACCAAACCGATGGTCAAGACCTGGACGAGGCCTATGATATCGCGCTGCACTACCTCGATCCCGACGATGCCTTATCTCACTTGGAAGAAAATGCGGCGATTCGAGCCCTGCTGACGGTGCGGGATGCCGCAGCGGGTCCCCTGCCGGACAATGTCTTGCAAGCGGTCGACACAATCCTCGCCGCGAAATTGGTCGGATCCCCATTAACCTCCGTGGATTCCATACCTCCTCTAACCAGCCTCTTCTCTTCGCCGTCAACGCCCCTTCCATCGTCTTTCTCGCGCATCTCATTCTTTCGTGGCGATATCACTCGGATATCATCGCCACGTCTGGCGATCGCCAATGCATGCAACTCAGCGCTGCTCGGATGCTTCAGGCCAAACCACCCGTGCGTGGACAATGTGATTCATTCTGCGGCGGGGCCGAGACTGCGCGCGGACTGTTACACGATCATGCAGGCGCAGGGTAATCCCGAACCCGATGGGTGTGCCAAGGTCACGAAGGCATGGAGTCTTCCTTGTGGATATGTCCTTCACACCGTCGGGCCACAGCTCAACAAGGGGGAGAGACCATCCGAGGAGGAGGAGCAGGCTCTGTACAGCTGCTATACCAGTTGTCTTGATCTAGCGGACGAGGTAAGTCTATCCGCCCATCACTGGCACTAGTACTGATCATCCTTGTTTGCAGCTCGGGAGTATCGACGCCGTCGCGTTCCCGTGCATCTCGACTGGGCTGTTCGCTTTCCCGGGGGACATAGCTGCCCGGCTTGCTCTGCGTGCAGTGAATGAATGGCTTATGGCACATCCTGCCACAAGCATGCGCGTCATCCTGACGCTCTTCCTCCCGGCAGACGTGGCAAACTACACCCAGGCGATCCCTTCGGTGTTTCCCTCCGTTGCAGGAGAGGCTTTTAAGAAGCCTCGTCCCCTCATTCCACCGCAGGTAGTGCAGGCAATCAAGCAAGCCGACGCTATCATGATTCGCGCTGGCGCCGGGCTGAGTGCAGATGCCGTGCACAAGGAGCTTGACCTCGGACTTGACTACACGAGCCCGATCGTCTTCTCGACCCTCTATCCCGGTCTCGTAAGGACCACAAACATGCGGCGTCTGTATGATACGGTACGGCGCTCCCCTTTGCTCTCCCATGCACTAGCTGATTCCTCCTTAGTTTGGAGACAACTTTCCTGATGTTTGTCTGACACTTCCCATTCTTCCACAGTCGCTTACTGATCTTTCCCTAGGCAAACACCGCTTGCGCGTTTAGGCTTCTCCATGCGCAGACCATCCTCAGCTGGGGTCAGACACCCGTCTACGAGGCACTGCACAAGCTCGTACACACCGTCCCCAAGGACTATTTCATCGTCACCTCCAACGCCGACCGCCTATTCTTCCAATCCGGCTTCGACCCGGCGCGAATCTACACGCCCCAGGGTGGCTACGCGCTCATGCAGTGCATGCAGCCCTGCTTACCGGACGCGTACTTCCCCATCCAGCCCTTCATCGACAGGGCGCTGCCCCATCTCGACCGCGCGACGATGCGCTTCCCTGACGCGGTATTCGACGAGGTGCGCCCGCGCTGCCCGCGGTGCGGGTCCACGGAGGTGTTCCTCAATGTACGCGCGGCCGATTGGTTCCTCGAGACGCCACAGGCGGAGGCGCGCGCGGCCTACAAGGCCTTCGTCGCTCAGTGCATGACGGAGGGGCGTCGGCTCCTGCTGCTCGAGCTCGGGTGCGGTTTCAATACGCCGAGCGTGATACGGTGGCCTGGGGAGCGCATGGCAGCTGCAGGAGGCGAGAAAGTGACACTGGTGCGGGTGAATGGGAGCGCGCGTGACGCGGCGGTGCCCGGAGAGTTGGTGCGACAGGGGAATGGGTTCTCCGTGAATATGGGTGTCGCAGAGTTCTTGGAGGCTTTGGATGACGCGGGGGTCTACCAACAAGATTCGCAAGAGTAGAAATTTATGGCGTAATACTACTATTTCTCGAGATATGGCTTGAGCCTCTTCGTATAGTTTGAGAAGTGTTGACACAGTGCCCAATACAACCCCTTGATATAATAACATCGAGAGGACCTTGAGGCTCTCGCGTGGCTCACAATCTGAGTCTCGAGCTCCGAAGCGATTGCCAAATCGGGACTCTCCACTTTGCCTCTTACTTCTACAACTGCCTCTTGCCTGCTCAGTTATCCCACAACAGTCTACCTCACGTTCATATCCTTTCTGACTTCACAGTATGCCTCCTCGCGCACAAAGTCGTGGGGCCAGTCGCGGTGCCCGCGGTGGTTCTGGACCTCGCGGCGGCGCAGTCGCGCAGCCCGCTCACCAGTCTGCTCGTGAGACTCCTTTCGACTTCCCCGCACTGGACCTGACAGTGCATTCAGCGGAGCACATAACTACAGTCGGCGTTCGACGCCCCGACTACGGCTCCAGTGGCAAACGCATTACAATCAATGTCAATTCGTTCACGGTCGAGATCCCCGACGCGTCGATTTTTCATTACGATGGTGCGCCGCATCTCGCTGAAGCCTGGCCTTTCGATTGACCTTCTCTTCCACAGTTGGTACGTACTTCATGACCTTCTATGCGGCGTAGTTCCGACGTGAATCGCGGAAAGTCATCTCGGCCGATAAGGTTATGCCAGCTGCGATGAACATGCGCCTCATCAAGGTGCTCCAGGACAGTGTCGCGCCAAGGATCTTCGCCGAGACGCGCTGTGTCTTCGACGGGCGCAAAAATTTATACGCCCCGGTGGAATTGAATCTCGGGGGTGATTCCCGCGAGGTATGTTATCCGTACTTGTGCATGATGTAATGAACCTGAAAGTCATCGCCAGTTCGATGTCACCCTTCCTGGAGCGTCGACCAGCAGCGACAGGCCACCGAAGATATACAAAATCCGTCTCACACGCGTTGCGAAGATAAACACCGAGTAAGCAGAGCACTGCTCCCTTGAAATATATTTTGACCTATCACATAGGGTTCTTCACCGCTTCACCCAAGGCCGCCAGTCGCAAGATAATACTGTCAGCACGGCTCTGATGGTGCGCTGGCTACTGGCTCGATTTTTCTTTATATTCTAAGATTCATTGCAGGCGTTTAATGTCGTCATTCGTATGGAGCCTTCCCAAAGGTTCCCGGTCAAAGGTCGCTCGTTCTTTACAGAGGAGGGCTCGCAATCCATCGGCGGCGGGCTCGTCCTTTGGAGAGGGTATTTCCAGTCCATCCGCCCAGCAGTAGGCCGGATGCTCATAAACGTTGACATCTCGACTGGTGCGTGTAGTGGAGGGTGCTACAACATATCTGACTCCTAACTCGTTTGCTGTAGGTGTGATGTACAAGCCCGGTCCCCTTATCAAGCTCTGTCTTGAATTCCTCAATGAGAGGGACCCACTCATCTTGTCAGCACGGCTAGACGACCGCAGGCGTATCAAGCTGGGTCGCTTCATCGCTGGTATGCGTGTCGAGACGAAGGACGCAAGTAAAACGGTGCAAGGCGGGGTCTCCCGCGCACGCGTGGTGCGCAGGCTTAGCAACGAAGGTGCCAATACCGTTACATTTATCATGCGCGGCGGGCGGAGCATGACCGTCGCCGCCTACTACCAGGAGGTCACCGGTAAACCTCTCAGTTTTCCGTCTGTCTTTTGCGTCGAGGTCAGTTCGTCGTTCACTTGTCCTTCATTTGTTCTGACTCCTTTTGAAGGTCGGTCAAGGGGCCCTGATCCCTCTCGAGCTATGCGATGTGCTCCGTGGGCAGCTGGTCAAGAAGGAGATTCCGGATGAGAACAAGGCCGCCCTTGTCGCCTTTGCGACCATGAAACCGGCGGACCGCCTCGCGAGTATCAAGAAGGGTCTCGGGGTAAGCACTGAGTCCGTTTCATGCAGTGTCTTTCTTAACAGCAACGGCAGACACTCGCATATGGGCAATCCGAATATGTGCGGAAATTCGGATTGACGGTCGATCCGGCTGTCATCTCGACGCAGGCGCGGGTTTTGAAAGCCCCGCTCCTGAAATATGGTGCCGAAAGCAGAGCCCCGACTGTCGTACGTTCGCTACGTTGTTAAGTAGTGTCACGTTGCTCACCGATCCCATTTTAGGAACCGAGGAACGGGAGCTGGAACATGTGCGTGTATCCGCCCATATACTCTTCGAGTTTGACACTCCTTGTAGGGCTGACAAGCAATTTCGCCGGCCTGCTACGATTGCAGCCTGGGTACTCGTATACTTCGACAGGCGGGTAGAGAGAGGTCTCCCGGAGATCATCTCTAGTTTTGTCAAGGGATGCCGTAGCACCGGTAACGAGTTTTCCGACTGTCGATCCCCGGGTTCTGATATATCCTAGGCATGGTCATAAGCAAACCCGAGCCTATTGTCCGTCCCATCAACGGCCAGGGCAATGTAGCGCAGGTTAGCCACTCTCCAGATATTTTCCCGGCACGTCCTGATGTATTTACCTGTTCAGCAACTCCGGGCAGCTGGCGGGGCCTGCTTCCAAGAGAAGGGTGTACCTCCCACTTTATTTGTTGTTATCCTTCCAGAAGGCGGTAATGATATCTACACCATGGTCAAACAGTACGTATTGCAGACAACCTGCTTTCTTCATTGATCACAGTCGTACTTAGCTGGGGCGACGTCATGGTTCGTAAATATTGTTTTCAACTGGTGTTCCAACCTCAAAGGTATTATCACTCTAGCAAGGGGTTGCAACCCAATGTTTGAAGACCCGAAACTGTACCCGTGCTAATGTCCAATTTTGGGCAAACGTTGCCTTGAAGTGCGTTATTTATCAGCATTACTTCTCTGGCTCCAAATCTCATCCTTTGCGGTAGAATCAACGTCAAGCTGGGAGGTATCAATGTCATAATCGATCCGACACAAGTCCCACTTTTATCGGACCCGCACAACCCCACTGTGGTAATGGGTGCAGATGTCATGCATCCCGGGTACAACTCCTTTCAACCTCCATTGTCGCCTGCCTGACATCCCCTTAGTGCCGGAACCAACGGTCGACCTTCCTATGCCGCTGTCGTCTCCAGTGTCGATTCCAACGCCGCAAAATATGTCGCCGCCCACAGGGTTCAGGCCTCTCGTCAGGAGCTCATTTCCGACTTGAGAGAAATGACGAGCGTGAGTATACTTCGCTCCGTCGGCTTAACATATCTGACGCACTCCGCAGTACCTGCTCGGCAAATACATGTCGTACCGCTCGGCAGTCGAACAAGTGACCCCAGGAAACAAAGCGCCCAAGCGCTTGATTTTCTATCGCGGTCCGTGTCTTCATTGTCTATGCTCGGAAACTAGATCTTACATGCACTGCTGTAGATGGTGTCTCGGAAGGCCAATTTCAGCAAGTCCTCGACCAGGGTGAGTTATTCTCAAGTTTCATTTCTGATAAACATGCTGATCTTCACCGGTAGAATTGCCCTTGATCAGAGGCGCGTTGTGTTTAATCCACAGCAGATCCTATGGATGCTGAACGGCGGTTCCTTCAGCTGCGTGCGCGGAGTTGAACATTAAGCCACGCATCACCCTTGTCGTTGTCGGGAAACGACATCACGTAAGGTATGGTGTTGATAGCTCTGCTTCATATGATATGCGGCTTATGCCATGGCACTACGTGTTCAGGCTATTCCCGGTCAGTGAAAGAGATGCAGATAGAAGTGGAAATTGTCCCGCGGGAACTGTTGTCGATCGCGACATCGGCCACCCGACGGAGTTCGACTTTTACCTCCAAAGCCATGGTGGTCTTCTTGGAACTAGTCGCCCTGGGCATTATTCGGTAGGTAACATTTTGGCCGTCTTTTCCCACAAAATTCACCGGTCACATTTTATAGGTGCTTTACGATGTGAGTTAAAGACCACTGTTGCCTCCCTCTCAACTCCCTGTGAACTCATGGAACGGCTTTCTAGGAGAATAACTTGACGTGAGCCGCATTTATCGCTGTTGAGCTTCACTTCAACTAATTCCACCTTCGCAGTGCGGACACAATGCAAGCCTTATCTTTCGCCTTGTGTCATGTGTACGCCGGGTCGACTCGCTCTGTGTCAATCCCGGCGCCCGTCTACTGTGCGTATATCGGACACTGTACCTGGCCATAGGTTGACGGCTCTTCTAGATGCCGACACGGTATGCGCGCGCGCCAAGATCCACTTTGATCCAGAAAGGGCTGGGGGTGACTTTTCGGAATCCGGTGTGACTGACAATTCGGAAACCCTCGAGGCTTACAAGCGGGATTTTATGGCCACGCACGCTAATCAGGCTGGACGGATGTACTTTTCTGTGGGTGGTCCGATTTTCTTCCTGGATTCATTGTTGACCATTCATCTCAGTGAACACCAGATGATTCGTGATCTCAGCAATTTGATATCTTTGTTTGCGGTCTCTTTTCGACTTATGCTCGCGGTTTATGATTTACGATGTACCCCCACTCGATGTGTATCACTCTCCGCAGTACAGCTGGTTCCTGATGTTTTATGTGTTTCGAGCCAATGCCGCATCGCAATGCATCGTGTGTTGGACCGCTGTCTCGATTGTTAACATTCGGAGGCTTAAAAACTACATGATCTCTGTAAAATTGTGATTGCGGGCTAACCTGGGGCTTGTTGTGTCTAGATCTGAAGCTGAGTGTGCGGTCTCAATCCGTCCACAAGAACGCGGCCTCGAAAAACTGGCCTCTCACAAGTTCTTTTGTGAAATTTACATTGGCGGAGTGTCGAAAATGGGAGCCTCCTCCGTCCATCCTGAATACGCACTCTCCAATTCGGCCTCTACGATCACGATACCCCGCTGGGTGCACAGTGGCAGCAATATAGGCGGCCGAGAATCATCGAAGTCCGGCCCCCCGGGGGAAAGCCAGCTAGGGATCAAATGCACCAAGTTCAAGCGCTTCACCTCCGGGAGGTGAGACAGAAACGAGTCCAATGCCTCTGCCAATGAGGCAGAATTGAGCACAGCGTATAGAGCCACTGTGAGACATTCCAAGGTCGGGGGCGCGTACATGGCGCGCAACATCGACATCACCCCGTCGCCATCAAACTGCAAGGATAGGGTCCGCAGCTGAGTGTTCGCTCGCAAGAACGCGATACCCAGAAAGATATCTGTATCTGGATCTGAGCGCGGGTTAAATCAACACAGTCATATGGTGATAGCAATGAACACACACCATCGGCCCAAGTATCGTCAAATCCAAGCGACAACGAGGTCAGAGAGGTACCGAGCGTGGCGATGTATCCCAAGGCATATCCTGCCTCTTGTTGTGCCTGCGGATTCGAGTCCGATTCCGGGAAGAACAAGGCGAGGGTTGAGATGGCAGCCTGGCCGCGTTGATCCAGGTGAGGAATACGTCGAGGTCTGTGAAATTCAGGTCAAGGGTGCGCAGGGTGTCGGGAGGCCGCGCTGCGCCAGACTCCATGTGCGGTATTTCGTCCCAATTCACCACCCACAGCTTCAGGGCTTGCAACGCAGGGAATGATGCGATGCAGTTGAGAACCTCGGAGAAGTTCAATTGAAGAGCCTCAACGATTTCGAGGTGCGTGATGTCGCGTAGCTTGGGGGAAGGATCCGGAAGGCGCTGATCGCTACCCCATGGCATGCGGTTCTCGTATCCGAGCAAATAAATTGGGCAGGAGAGGTGCTGCACGATTTTCGGGAGGACCGTTTTCATCCAATGATGGTGAAAGAGGCTGTCTGTGAACACAAGTTCACGTATGAAGGGCACGAAGGTGAGGCGCTCGGGTTTCCGGAAAAGGGTCGCGAAGCGGTGAGCGGCTCCTTGGGTGATGTGGACACGGTAAAAAAGGACACGTCGGCTAGAGGGTACCCAAGCTCTGCATACGAGCGCACAGCGGCCCACCGCGACAGCCGCAGCGCGGTCCAGAAAGCTATTTTCTTTGTTTCCACACTGCAAGGGGATTCCTTTGTACAAAAATAGATTTGCGCGCGCGCGAGGTGCTCAACGCGCGCGCGCGCGCGAGTACCAGTCGATGCTATGTGATACTTACTGTATGGCGGTCATTATTGGACAAAAATCAGTGCAGCACGGTGCAGCACGAGTGCCTCCGTGCAAGTCCGTGCTGATCCGTGCAAGCTCGTGCACTTACGTGCTGATCAAGTGCCGATCGGATGCGGCATGCTCAGCATCAACTCAGCATCGTATCTGCATTCGTGATGCTAAGTTTTTTTGTCTACATGCTCGATCTCAACTGTGCGACTGAAACTTTGATGGAAAACTTTTGCACTCGTGCTGTACGACTCGTGTCTTGGCTCTGAAGTCTTCGTGGTTCCCTCCGATCTGGAAATTGTGCCCAATTCTGTCAGACTCGAAATTGCCCCTTTTTCTTGTCGTCAATCCTGTGCTCTTGTGATTGGCCTCTTCTCCCATCTGACTCCTCTTCCCCTGTTCCTGTTTTCCCCCAAAATGTTCCTCCCTCCGAGTCGCTCTCTTCCTCCCCGCGGACGATGCTTGCACGCAGGGTGCTCGTGCGGCGGAACATTGTTTCAATACTCAGAGGTGCGGGTTTCTCCCTCGCACCTCGTACTCATGGCTAACACTATCTTCGCAGTCGGACTATGGAGAATCACCCCGGCGCCCAGATCAAAGCTGTCTCTGTCAACATCCCTACCGAGACCATCTCACAAACGGGATGGGGCTACAGTACGCATTCATCTTGGGCTCCCTTGCTGTTCCCGTCTCATAGTCCTTTCAGAGAATCGTCTCAAGCTCCTACGAGCACGTTCTCTGGCTCCTCCCACCCATTCGGGCATTTTTCTGGGCTCCCTCACCGGTCCTCTTCATCCTCCGCCCCCTCCTCCACCGATCCTCCCCCGCACATGAGCTTTGATTTGTTTAATGATACCCCTGGACCTGCGCCTTCTTCGCAGTCCACCTTTTCGTTCTTTAACAGTCCCGATAACACTGCGACTGATTCCACTCTTTTCGGCGCTGGCAGCACTGCCAAACCTTCAGTTCTCCCTTCACCTCTGGTCGCCTTCGGAAGTGCCGGTGGCGCTGCCACCCGACGCACATTTGACCCATTCACGGCTCCTCAGGCCCCACCCGGCTCCGTTCAAGAGACCCGTCGTGCTAGCATCCATCGCATGCACGATGGTGCTGGCACTTCCCCACGTAAACGGGCACTACAGCCAGCCACCCCTCCGAGCACCAGCCAGCCATTCGGGGTCGCAGCTGACTCCTCCGATGCGGTCAGGCCAGGCTTTGTGCGCTATCTCTTATGCATGATCCCCTTCACGGTGTGTCATCGGCACTTGCACTTTTACAATTTTTTGACTCGATTGTGAGCAGGTTGGAGACCATGAGGACCTCGTACACCCCTCTCCACCGTTGGCTCTCAAAACGTCGCTTTACATGCGGGAGATGCTGGAGACTCTTAGCAAAGCCAATCTTGTACTCACCGTCGACCTTCGCAAAAATACCGCTATCTGCAAGGATCTCGGCACGGCCCTGTGTCAGCATCTTTTGGTCAACGGTATCGATCTCCCACTTCATCCCGACCAACCCGAGTCGACCCTCTTTGAACATGTACCTTGGCAGCTGCTCGAGTTCCGCAACAGCAATCCTCATCAGCTTCGCAATTTCACCGCTAGCCGTATCTCAGTTGAGCATGAGTTCACCACAAAGGAGTTGTCCAAGATTTCCAAGAAGGCTCGTCATCCCAGCGACGCAAGTCTCGAGCCCCTGTTCTTCAGTAAGCCGCACTTCCTGTATTTTGTTCTTCCTTTGACACACCTTCAAGTGCCGCTCTGGGGAAATTTGCGCGGCCGCGCTGGCTTCACCGCTTCACGGGGATGGCACACCTGCTTTCCGTGGTGGGTATTTCATGGGTCTCCGTTGCTTCAAAGGGATTCCGAGTCGCCGGTCGACAAGTGCATCACCGGATGCCCCGATCATGTCGATGTCAGAAAAAATCACTGTCACCGTCACCAGCTATACTAATAATTGAATAGGAGGGTCTGACACATGTAGTGGTTCCTACCAGAAGACGCCGCGTTCCAAGCGGACTGCCCAGCGAGGTTCGTTTGTCATCGTTGCGAAGAATATTGCTTGACTGTGCGTTTAGCCCGCCAAGAGGTTTAAATTCCACGACGACTCCGACTATGAGTCCAGCTCTGATGAGAGTGATCTCTTCCCAACCACTCTTCCCGTCCCTTCCAAAACTACCGCGCGTGCGACCCCTGCTTACATCGAGGTGGATGATTTTGTCTCCGATGCCGGTCAAAGCGATGCCGGTCAAAGCGATATATCTCCTCCCCGTCCTCTTGGTCCATCGGCCAGGGAACTGGTGAAGAACGCTATCCGTAATGAGCACCTTAGATCCGGCACAACTAACTTGTTTGTTGGGCTCCCCGCTGTTGCGGTGCTGCTGTGGCGGACCGATGTTTGCACTGCCGTCAATCCCGACGATGTGACAGCGCTGGAGATTGTTGGCCCCAGCGTGGATGTGGTGGCTGTCGCCCTTGAGTCTTTGGTCCGCACTCTGGCTTGTGGCCATGATCTCACCGACTTCAAGCCCGCCGACAGTGTGGATCTCACCGTTACCGAGTTTCCGGGTTTTTTCGTCCCCGACCGCTCATTCAAAGTGTGCGTCAAGTTCCCTACCTCCGACTCGGAGTCAAAAAAAAAACTGACATATGTTCCGCAGTGCTCCAATCGGAAGCGCGCCCCAGCGCCAGGCCTCGGGCCAGGGCGTTGAGCGGTCCGTATATGTCAGAGGTCTTGGTCACAGGGTGAATGACACTCAGCGCTGGACCAAGTCCGGCGGTATGTATTTCCGTCCCAAATTCTACGGGATGCGTCAACACCTTCGCAAAACGCACATTACGGAGTTCACCGTCGATGGAGCTTGGGCGGCCCTGTACCTGATATCTCTCGGGGTTGGGCCAGATCCTCTATGCCCATTCATGTTACTTGCCGCTACTCGCAAGGATACTGAATGGATGGCTGACCTCACATTGGAGTGCATCGACGCTCTGGACCCTTCTGCCGCCGAGGTGCTAGCACCATGGTTTGAAGTTACAGCTGATACCGTCTTCCAGCTAGGCGAGCCCGGCCAGCATCCAATCTTGCCTTTGCCTCCAGCCCTGGTGTTGGTGGCGACCCTTCTCCCCATTCCGGTGCGTCTAAATTAATTCGACTTACCTGACCCATTCTCAATCCATTCGAAATAGATTACAGAGTTTGCATTCAAGCGCACGCCTGAATTTCATCGCACCATCCACATCATGCTCCTCTGCTTCTTCTTCTTTGGTATCGAGGACCCGTACAGTCACCCGGAGTTCATCGCCTTTCTTAAAGGTTTCAATATCCGCTTGAAAGGGTCCCGTACTCTATTAAGTGTAAGCGTGTTTCTTCGTGAAAGCTATATACACTCATTTCTCCCTGTCAGCACTGCGCCGATGTTGACCACTTCAAACGTCTTCTTGCCGCAACATATAACCAGCGTATCAAGGCTGTTGACGATGTCTTGAAGAATGTGAAAATCTGCAGTTCGCAGTCCACCAGCGAGCTCGTAGATCTTCAGCAAACGATGTTCCAATTGCGGGTCATACGCTGGTTACGGGGCGTCGGATACCCTCGTTCTCTCCGTGGTACTCTTGTTTCCAACGAGGAATTTCTAGCCCAGCAGCGGAACCCGCTCATTCGGGCAGAGAGGTTCCTCTATGCCTTGTCGGAAATGCGCGTCATACCGGCAGACGACGAGTTTGCCTTGGTGGTGAGTTTGAGCAGCACAGTCATTGATCCGGGCGCTCACAGATCTTCAGATCCATTTGTGCAGACCGGTTTTGAAGGCGGGAGAGGAAGACAGGTCACCGAAGCTGTTCTTCCATGACTGCGTCACTCAGGTGGATGTGCCTCTCAATGCCTGGACGGACAACATCTTGCTTCAGCGAGCCGAGTTTGGTGACGACGAGGAGACCGAATTTGACCGCTGGATGTCCTCTGAGTTTAGCTTGCAAGGAGGGGATTACAACTCCGCGTAGAACACTTGATCATACATGTAGAAATGTAGCCTATTGTGTCTACAATGATACGTGTTGTCCAAGCAATCCTAGAAAAGAAACCGGGGAAAGCTCGAGTGCCGTGAGCAGGCGGCGAGCTCAAGACCAGTCAAAGTCATTGCTAGGACCCATAAAGGCGCGCTGGCCACCTCAACCACCTCCCAAGATCACTGCATGTCCGTTAAATGAAGGGACTCAGGTAGGAATTGAATGAAAACGGACCTGGGCATCACTTCCAAATTGGGCGGGAGCCCCCCGAGTCGACGCCGCCGCCCCGCCATTGTGCAGTGCCAAGGCAAAAAGTGCCATGCGGGCCACCTTGAGTACATGCTAAGGCTGCCGGAGGTCCGTTAAATCAAGGGATTTGGGTACGAATTGGATGAAAACGGACCTGGGCATCACTTCCAAATTGGGTGGGAGCCCCCCGAGTCGACGCCGCCGCCCCGCCGTTGTGCAGCGCCAAGGCAAAAAGCACGGTGTGGTCCACCTTGAGAACATGTTGACGCGACGACGGCGCATACAGGGTGCGGTGGCGGCTGCTGTGCAGAGACGTTTGCAAGAAGCTAGCGCGGCCGCGATCTGCACGGGGGGCCCAAGCGCAATGGGCTGAACACTGAGGGCGGATGGTGCTGGGACGCTGACGTAGATACAAGTAGGATTGGCAAGCAGAATGTGCGTGCGGCCGACGACATGGCAAGAAGACATTGAGATTGTATCAGCCTGCGAGCCTGCGTGACGTGGGGCCGGCAGATACCGATGCGGCACTTTCCTTGGCTGTGTGCGGACGCGAGGGCTAACCATCTTGAGCACATCCTGCTGCTGCATGTATATAAGATCAGAGGATTTGGATGAGAATTGAGTGAAAACGGACCGAATGTCTTGCAAAATCTGGCCGAGGCTTCCAACTTGAGGCTGTCCCTCCAACGACGTGTAGTGCTGAAACGTAAACTGGTGTGGGGCCAGCCTGAATGCATCCTAAGGCCGTTGGATATTAGTTAGATTAGCAGATTTGGATGAGACTTGAATGAGAACGGACCCGAGTGTCTATCTCTACTACAATCCACTGGAAACTGTCGACTTAATGTGGCTGCCCGGATGGCGCGCGGCACTCCTACGTAAACATGCGAGGCCTGAACGGCTTAACGGTTGGGTTCGAGACTTGAATGTGAAGGGCAAACTGGGACTGAAAACGGAGTCAGCAACGAATGGAGACAACAAATAGAGAGGAGGGATCGGTACATAGATAGAGCTCTGCATGCACCTTGACCAATGTCTACTATGAGCGTGATGCGCAAGTATTCTGAAGCCCTTGTGAGCTCGGATTGAGCTGCGAGTAACGCAGGCAGAAGCAGAGAAAATCGGGCTGTACTTATATCAAACTCCGCTCTGCATAGATACATTGGCACGCACCTGAACATAGCCGAACCTAAGACAGATCGAAAGGTCTGGAGGCGTACGTAGCATGGATGCATGAAGACTGAAGTGGAGGGCCCGCTTTATATCAGCGGCGGGCGCGCCAGTTACAGGAGAACGTCCTGCAACCCACTGCGGAGGACTGAAGTCATTACACTGGAGCCCTCCTCCCTTGTTCTCCCGTGGAGAAAAGTTTGGCGAATGAGTTGTGAGCGAGATTGGGTCGGTGGTCGGTGTCCGCAAAATCCTGTCAAGACACAGCCACTCTTGACATGACTAAGCGGACTTTCCGCACGTGAGAGCTATATTTTACAAACTCAACCGGCCGCTGCTGGGCACGGAAGTTCCTAATAAATTCTAGAAAAATCACCGAAGCGTTTGGTATATCTATTGTACCCCTTTGATGCTTCATGGATTGATTTGGTGCCCGCTCAAGCCATGTTTTGAAGAATTTGATTTCCGGGTTTAGGCAGAAAGTTGTACACTCAGATAGAGAGATGGGTTCCTTAGCTTGTCCTCAAAAAAACACTGACCATTCCATAGTCTAGAAATATGTTTAATAAGCAATCAGCCCTTTTGTATCTGGCCTAGGGGCGGAGAAATAAATGCGGACCTCATATCGGGTATAATTTGGAATATGTCGTTCAGGAGATGTCCAGCGCTCATAGAACGAGCCAGAAAAATCAGGCACACATACACTTACACGCCTGTGATGCATCATGCCTTGAGGTAAGCACATAAACTCAAAAACGCTTGAGAACCGACTTGAACACATCTTGCCATGTATATTCAGACCTTATGTTTTCCTTTGATTTTGCTCCATAGAAGGTGTTCTACTGCCAACTGAATTGAGTATCAGCACACTTCATAATTTTAGGGTCCCCAGAACAGCCAGAATAAATCAGGTCAAAACGACGGTGTCAGGCTTTACCATCACACATTGATGGTAAAGCCTGACACCGTCGATTTATGGCGGGTTAATATTTTACCGGCACAGCCACCCCGCCTCCTCTTCCGCCGCGCCCAACCGGGCCAGACGGAAGAGACCACCTTCTTTCTCGCCCATGTCTCAACTGGTGGAAAACATCCATGAAGCCTATGTCAAGCTCACTCGGAGAATCCACGTTGCTCTGCGTACACAGTTGGGGGATGCACATCGTTTGGCTGAGAGATCGTACGAGGTAGCTAGATTCATAAGTGCAGTTGAGCCAGTTCGTGTCCCTTGTTTGCACCAGGCTTCCTAAGCTCATTTTTTTCTGCAGCATCGCCATCTTTTCACAGTCGATGACTTGGCGACACTCGATGCCAGTATATCGGACATGCAAGAAGCACTCGAAGCTGCAGTGCATCAGTCCTCTGACCCACTGAGAGCTCCACTTCTCGTTGTCAGCAAGAAAGTTCCAAACGGAAAGGGAAGAGGACGCCATCGCATAGAAATTGACCAGCAATTCCTCGCAAGTACACTGCAACTCCGAGGCCCGACGGGAATTGCCGCTGCATTAAATTGCCATGCGCGAACCGTCCGCCGCAGGGCTCTCGCAGCTGGTCTGGCAGAACCGGGTGCTCCAGTACGGCAGCAACGGATCCTCGCAGATGGCTCTGCGGTCACGGTGTGGCAATCAACTGGGCCAGCCATCGCAGCTATCAGCGATGATCCTGTCGCGTTGGACCGCGAGGTCCACGAAATACTGCAGCTATTTCCGCTCTTCGGTCGAGAAATGATCGCAGGCGCTCTTCGGGCCCGGGGATTTCGTGTACCCAAAAATCGAATAGCAGCTTCCTATCTTCGCGTTCGTGGAGTACCACCCATGTTTGGCAACCGAACCGTTGAACGTCGGGTGTATTCTGTTCCCGGCGTGAATTCCCTCTGGCACCATGACGGCCAACATGGTGAGGAAGTGGTGGTCTTTGCTCTTGAATGCTGGCTGATTCCTCTTAGGGCTTATCCGGTGGAAGTTTGTGGTCCATGCTTTCATCGATGGGTTTTCACGTTTTGTCACCGGCCTTCGCATCAGCTCCAATAATCTCGGCGCAACGGTCTTGAACCTTTTCGAAGCCGCGGTCGCCTTATATGGGTGGCCGAGTAGGTTGCGAGGAGATCATGGCGTAGAGAATATCAAAGTTGCTCAACTTATGGAGGAAGTAAAGGGTATATTACGAGGTTCATACATTTGGGGAAGGTGCGTAATGTTCTTTTGACTCCTGTTATCTTTTATTAAACCGATACGTGTTATCGTAGTTCTGTCCACAACATCCGAATTGAGCGGTTATGGGTAGACTTCACCCGCGGAGTTGGCAAGAAATGGGCACATTTTTTCCAAGACCTCGAAGCAGCGTACGGACTGTCCGCCGACAACACCGCCCATCTGTGGCTTCTGCACCACCTCTTTCTTGGACCATTGAATCAAGACGCTCTTGAGTGGGTCGAGGCATGGAATTCCCACAAAATCACCATTGCCGCCCAACGTAAACGCAGTCCACGCGACATGTACACTTTTGGGTTGTTAGAGCAGGGTCCCCGAGGAATCGGGCATTTAATCCAGCAGCAGCAAGAAGACGCTGTCACCGACCTCGCCAATTTCGGTGTTGATTGGGAAGCCCAGAACATCCCCACTGTCGCCGCTCACCACCACGAGAACAACCCCGCAGCTGCGAGCGAAAACAATCCTTTCGGTAATCCAGCCGCACCGGACACCTTCTCCGAGGTTGTTGTGGAGCCGCCAAACTGCCCCTTTACGCCCGCGCAATGTGCACAACTGGATCATCAACTCTCGTTGGTGGTTGATATTAGGTCCAGAGATATGGCAGTCCGGAAATTGGTCTGGCAGGAGGCGTTGCGGATCTGCCGTTCCTTTTACTAAATTCTTCTATAATCTCACGCTCAATTCGGCTCCCGGTCTTCACCGCATCCTTCTTCCCCCCTCATCATCTCGTCGTCCCTCTTTGCTACGGAGCTCAACTCAGCACCTGCTGGAGGCTCCCCCCGTCGACCCACACTACTCACATCATCGCAGGCATCGTCGACATCGCCCAAATCACAGGTGTTTTTACAATCTATACGTCAGACCCGGGTGAGTGAAACCGACTCGGTGCTTAATGCTTTGGCTAATGCCAGCTCGATGCAGGACCTTCAGGATGTCTATTGTTCTCTGGTCCAGTCGCCGTGGTGCTTGCATCCCCGAACACGTCGCCGCTGTTGTCCGAAGGATTGACTTCCCTAGCCAAAAGTGAGTAAAGATCACTTATCTTTCCGTGTTTCTCACTCACCCTTTTGAATTCTCTCTTAAGCCAGGCTCTAGCGTGCACCTGTGGGGTATGCTCCATTGCCCTGTTGCTCCGCCGTATTGCTCGCGGAGTCAAACACGCCGCCGTCACCGCCTGAAGCTTCGAGGTTTTTTCACTTTGGCTTCACACCAAAGTGAGTAAACTCACTCATCTTTTCGAGTCTTCTCTCAAACCAAAATACAGGCTGCACCTAGGAGGTGCGCCCCATCGCCCTGTTGTGTCGCCACGTTGCTCTCATCGTCCTACCCGCCACCGTCGCCGCCCGAAGCATCGAGGTTTTTCCACCTTGGCTTCACACCCGAGTGAGTGTAAACCGCTTATCCTTTCGTGTTTTTTCTTGAATGAGACTCTAGCCTGCACCTATAAGATGCACCGCATTGCCCTGTTGTGTCGCCGCATCACTCAGCTCGCAGGAAGCTCTGTCGTGGTCGTCCGAAGCATCAGTATCCTTCCTTATTTGGCATCACACCGAAGTAAGTGAAACTGACTTGTCTTTTGGTGTTTCCCCTCAAACAAGGCTGTAGGCTGCACCTATGGGATACTCCCCATCGCCCTGTGGTGCCGCCGCGTCCCTCGCATTGTCAGACACGCCGCCGTCGCTGCCCGAATCATCGATGTCTTTCCCTATTTTGCCTCACACCAAAGTGAGTAAACTCACTCATGTTTTCGAGTTTTCTCTCAAACCAAAATGCAGGCTGCACCTAGGGGATGCGCCCCATTGCCCTGTCGTGTCGTCGCATCGCTCGCGCTGCTGTAAACGCCGCCGTCACCGCCCGAAGCGTCGAGGTCTTTTCACCCCGTTTTCACAACTGGAGTGAGTGTAACTCACTTATATTTGCGAGCTTTCCCTCAAACCAGGTTCTAGCCTACATCTATGCAATGCACCCCATTGCTCCGCTACGCTGCCGCGTCGCTCACATCGCGGGAAGCTTTGTCGTGGTCGTCCGAAGCATGAATGTCTTTCCGGATTTGGCCTCACACCAAGGTGAGTGAAACTCACTTATTCTCCCGTGTTTTCTCTTGAACGAGGCTCTAGCCTGCACGTATGAGATGCCCCCCATCGCGCTGTCGTGTCGCCGCATCGCTCACCTCGCGGAAAGCTCCGCCGCGGTCGTCAGTATCCTTCCCTATTTGGCATCACCGTCCAAAGTGAGTGAAACTCACTCATCTTTTCGAGTTTTATCTCAAACCAAAATGCAGGCTGCACCTGGGGGATGTGCCCTATTGCCCAGTCGTGCCGTCGCATCGCTCGCGCTGCTGTAAACGCCGCCGTCGCCGCCCGAAGCGTCGAGGTCTTTTCACCTTGGATTAACACCCGAGTGAGTGAAATTCACTTATCTTTTCGTGCTTTCCCTCAAACCAGGCTCTAGCCGGCACCTATAAGATGCGCAGCATTGCCCCGCCATGCTGCCGCGTCGCTCACATCGCGGGAAGCTTTGTCGCGGTCGTCCGAAGCCTGGATGTCTTTCTGGATTTGGCCTCCCACCAAAGTGAGTGTAACTCATTTGTCCGTTCATGTTTCCTCTCAAATCAGGTTGTAGGCTGCACCTATGGGATATGCCCCATGACCCTGTTGTGTCCCCGCGTCGCTCACGCTGTCGGACGCACCGCCACCACCGCCCGAAGCGTCAAGATCTTTGACTTGGCCTTCACACCAAAGTGAGTGAAACTCACTCATCCTTTCGTGTTTCTCTCTGACCATTATTCAGGCCTCCTTGATGCTCCCTCTCACCGCGTGCACGCTGCCGCCGTCGCCCAAAACGTCGAGGTTTTTCGGACATCGAGTCATTGAGGACGCTTGATTGATTTCATCTCAGTATAGACAACGTGTATAGCATTCAATATTTCAATAGTAATATCGTACTCGAAAAGATATCTAGCTGTGTTCAGGCCCTCCCCGCTGTTCAAGCCCTCCCCGCTTCATGACCCCCTTGACATATGCCTTCAGACTTTCGAATCCCTGACCGGCCGCGTTTTTATATCCGTCCGCCATGGCCCCTTGGCGGAGATCGACGACAGGGTAATTGACCAGGACGTGGAGGAGATTGCCCTTTGTCCTGTCCTCTGCAGTCCCACGCCTCTGATTGTTTTCCTCCTGCAGATATGCAAAAGCCTTCCGAGCGCGCACGAAGGTGTTGTTATGATTACGGAAAGTGGATGCCATGGGACCCGACACCCCCTCGAGAATATCGCTGATGGAGAACGAGAAAAATGTGTCCTTGAATTCGACTTCCTGGGGTGCCGGGAGCCCCCTAGTCGGCCAGGGAGACTGCAGTTTGTCGTAAATCGCACGGACAAGGCGTACTCCAGCCATGGCTTTGTACCCCGACTCGATTGTGGTTGCCGAATTGATGAGACGATACTGTTCCATCAGGGCACTAGCATGCTGCTGGAGGTACGCCTGGGCGATCGGGGACGAACCGCTGGCATCCTGCCCGGTGGAAGTGGGGTTTGCGGGTAGGGATTGAGGGATTGGCTCCTTCTTGATTGTCTTTGTAGAGACGCGTACGGGAGAAAAATCCCCTGCGGCCAGGCCTGCCGCACGGGTGACTGCATCCTACGCGCACTGGATCAGAGGGGCGTTTAAGAGCGATATTGAAAGCTTACATGGTAATACAAGTACAGGGCGTAGACTTTAGCTGCGGGGGACACTTCATAGACATCCCTGAGTGCCAACGCAGCCTCTGAGTTGTGTACCACCGTTGGAACAAGGATATCGGACCTCCTCCCATGGACGAGCTTGTTGTCAATGATATCGCTATAATACCCAATGTCTAGGAAACCCATCTTGATACTATTGTGCGATGGGTCGTCGATAGACAAAGGCTGGCGAGAAAATGCCACAAAGATATTCTCAGGCCCCCATTTCTTCACGGTGCCTCGAACACGTGGTTTGCTCTCGGAGGCAGCTTTCAAGAGATCGCTGGCAAAGGCAGCAAATGGGATGTGGTGTACTACAATGAATGACTCCTGGTGGTCGTTGCCCATTTGAAGCCCGATCAAGATGAGAGAAGACTCCTGGCTGATGGGCGAGCCGAGTTTGTCCGTGAGGATGGGAGACTGCATGATTTTGACTTCGAGGTGGGCCTTTTCATCCCTTTTCACGATGTCGCCATGAGAGGAAGGGAGAAAGTCGTGGCCGGTGAGTTCGACCAAACGGTTGAGAGTGGTGTGGAAAAGCGCGGCGTCTGCGATCTGAAAGAGGCTGTCGACAGGACGTCTGTGACCAGCAGGTAACTGCTCAGGTCCGTCTGAGAACCATATCAGTGGGGACTCGTGGGATTCGTGATTGCAATGGACTCACCAGCAGAGGCCATATCAAGCAGTGGCTCAGGAGTCGGTGGTGACTCAGGAGTTGGCTGCGGGAAATCAGGAGTTGGCTGCGGGAAATCAGGATGGTTGCGGCGGCTTGTGAGAGGTACGAGCAGAAGGTCGGGGCGGAGAGTAGGGCGGATGATGCGGGAAGGTCGGCCGGAGCTCATACACGTCGGTGTCGACGACGGTCTAGTGACGGTCGGTAGACAAATATACCACGCAGATGACGACGGTTCAAGGGGTCGGGCGCCAAGGAATCGGGACGAAATAAATTGATGGAAATTGGATACAGAAGCGACTGAGATATTGCACTCGTTCTGCATCGATGCAACGGTGTGCTTGATGAGTGCAGCATGAGTGCAGAATTCATGCTGCACCCGGTGCTGCATGCATGCTGCACTACATGAAATGACCTAGAAGTCATCGGAGGTTTGCTGCACCAGTGCTGAACGGCCGTGCATGTTGAATCAAGAAAGCGGGGCATCGATGCGGCACTGAGAAAGCACGAGATTGCACGCTGTTGCACGCGTGCAAACCCGTGCTGCACGCACTGCATGCGTTCAAACGAGTGCAAATTCGTGCTGCATTGAATTTTGTCCAGTAAAGACCGGTATATTACTGTATGCTGAATACACTGCAGCTACACTATCATACACTATGAGCACAGATTAAAAACTGTTCTCCTACCTGGAATAATGGATTTGAACTTTGCGCTGCTACTGCTGCTACTGCGGCAGCCAACTCGTCTGCGGCCAACAAAATAAGTACCTTACATTTCTACTCATCTTCGGGATCAACAGCACAGTCCAACAAGAATGAATGTAAGCGAGGAGGAAGTAGGAAGTGAAGGAATAAACTGGGTGTGAAGGGCCAGTGCTTCGCATAGCAGTACGAGTCCGGCACGTTTTGATCCGATCGCTGGTAAACCAAATTGTATGGACAACTCTTGGGAGAACTTGAACTTTTTGAAGTGATAAGTATGGAAAAATTTGTCGTCTCTCAATGTTCGCCCGGTCGACGCATGCGCCTCGACCAGCTCACATTGAGAGGGGGTGCCAGGGGGAACTTCGACTGGAACTTGACTTGAACCGAGAATTTCTGAACGGGCCGGTAGACTGTTGCACGTGCGCGCAAGCAAAAGTGCACTGAAAATGATGGGAAAAATGGGGAGAATACACACGTGACTGCAAGGGAAACCGCACTGAAAATGATGGGAAAGTGAGGGAAAACATACACGTGATGAAAGCCAACAAATAACAAGTGCAACTTCAATCAAAAAACACTGAAAAGTTGCCAAAAAAGTGGCGGACAAGCCGCTGACAAGAACGAGTCTAAATAAATTTAGGACTCGTAATGAAGGGAAAGGGGCAAGAAAAGAGTTAGGATAGCGACGTGGCTTCTTTGGGCTGATTGTGTGAGTTTTCGGAACCTTTCTGCGCTGCGGTTGGGTTGGCGATGACGCCCGAACGAGAAGACGATTTTGGAAGAAAGAAGGAATTGATGGGTCCTCCGGCTTGCCTGTTTTGGCAGCCTTTGTCTTCCACTGGGCTTCCTGCTTCCTCCATTTCTGCTGCCCGCCTCTTTGTCCCACGACTCCCGGCTACCTCTGCCCCAATTCCGTGGTGCACGTTGTTGGATGCGAGGTTCGCCGACTTTTCGGTCGTACCTGCCTTCTTCATCCTCTTTTTTGAGTCCGGGCTTGGCGGCGGCGTCGAAAGGATCTGTTTTCGGACCTTTTTGCGAGGGCTCTGTTTGATCCTCGCCATCACATCTGAAATACCGGGCTTGACGCCGCTGCCCTGGGAAGTCATCTGGGGTGCATCGGACTCGGTGATGTTTGGCTTCGAGCAGCTTCGCCAACGGGCAACAGTGTGAGTAAAGGTGAGTAAACGACATTGAACGTGTGAGCTCTTCACACGCAAACTCATTTATTCGCTCCGCAGCCAGATACAACCCGCGCCACTCGCGGCGTTTTTCTGTAAGGTTAACCGACTACTCTTCCACGATTGATGGATTTCCACAACTTGACATCCGTTCCCTCGTTCGGTCGTTTTAATCTGGTATAAATTTCCCCGCATCCTCTCGTCGCGACGTTCTGAGATGTCGTCGCTTCTGCTAACTGGAGACGCTCAGACGCAAGTCAACTTCCTCCTCGGGCCATGGGTAGGTCTTTGGTCATACGGCCAGATACCGTGCGCGAGCTGAGCGACCGGCAGATAATTGGATGTAGCTTTGATCTCGTCCTTCAGGGCGCGCTTTGCGGCCAAGTATGTTGACACGCATTTCGATTTTTCCATCCTGATTTTTTTTTTTTCACCTTTTAGTTTGTCAACTATTTCACCTGGTACCGCGACGACAAACGATGGCTTAAGGCAGCCGTTGCCGGCCTCTCTCTGTTGACGAGCCTGAAAACAATACAAGTATTGTGCGTCCCCGTCCCTTTTTGGTACCCACCATCTATCTACCCGTTATCCAGTGTCATTATCTGGACTCACGCCGTCGTGCATTTTGATGATCTGCAAGGTGCCATCCAGTTGAACTTCTCTACATGGTGGGAGGCAGGGAATCCGCTCATGGTGCGTGCTAACATATCGGCCGACCCATACGTTGGACTTACTTTGACACCGATATCCATTCATTAGGTCGCGGTGATTAGGGTCTGTCGATGCAAACGCTATTCTAACTCCTACTTCGCTACAGGTGATCGGCTTCTATGTTCAATCGTACTTCTGCTATCGCCTTTACGCTATCTCGCGCACGGTATATGTCGTCGCACCACTGGTGGTTATATTCCTCTTCGCCTTCTCCTCGATGGTCCTTGCTGTGAGGATGTCACCGCTCAGGCTCGTTGTTTCTCTTTCTGAGGACCCGGCGTTCTAGACATACTATATCACGCAACAAGACGCGACGGTTGCTTCCTGGTGTGCGGTTAAAATCTCGTCGTTTCTGCCTTGAACTCAGAGTTGGCCCGATCAGTCACCGCACATCTGAGTGCCGTATGCGGTTCGTGTGTCCATTCTGTCTACACGTAGTATCTGACTCACTCCTTGACTAAGCCGGAGACCTGCTTCTCACCACGACTAGCGTCTTCTTCCTGATTAAATCGCGCAAACGAGCCGTCTCAGAAACGGCGGATCACATTGATACCCTCATCCGCCTCACTTTCCAAACCGCTGCACCGGCCGCGCTGTGGTATGTACCTGCACCTGCGCTTCAAAGATTTAAAAACAACAGCTACTTACCAATCCACACAGCGCAATGTTGAATTTAATTTTCGCGGTCACCTTCGTTGGGAGCAAATCGCTCTTCTCGATTGTGTTCAATATGCCGCTGCCGAAGCTGTATGCGGTATCTATGATGTACACGCTGAATGCGCGCCGGCACATTCGTGCGTCGCGCAGCGGGCAGCTCAGCAGCTCTGAGGGCCGCGGGATATCCAGGCCTCGTACTCTCAGTGTGCGTCTTGCCTTTTCTTGGCAGTACGAATGTTAAAAATCTGGGCGGATAGGGAGGGGTGGAGCTCTCTCAGATGTTTACTCCCACTCCCACTAAGCCGGAGCACCATGTGGACGTACGTGATGCCCTAGCTATCTGACTTGGAATTAACTAGGATGTGGACAGGTTCGCGCGACGCTTGGCCGCGCCGACATGAAGAGTGTTCCACATTTCACGTTCGCTTGAATGGGGATCCTTATTTCTTTTTTGTCAAATGGGACATATTGGGACCGGAATTTCCCTGTAGGACCAGAATTTCCCTGTAAGACATACGATGTAGGATTACTATCTTCAGACGGACGAACCACAGAAACATGTACATCGGCGGCATTATCACACGAGTTGCGTTGGGTGAAGCCTCCAGCACTAGATACGTACGGATAGCCTGTTCGGAAACACTCTCATCATGCATTCCCTCCGGAGAAGGTAAACGCACAGTTCAGAGTGGCGTTCCCGCATCCGTCGATCCACCTGTCCGTTGCGTTCAGGAGAGAAGATGAAAACAAAGCACGGAAGAACGTACGTTGTAAACGCGGTGATGTATTGGCCGGACGACTCCTGCATCTCGGTCTATCCACGGGTTGCATTCAGGAAGTACTCAGTGATTTGAATCAGGATCACGAAATTAGACCGCTCGTGAGGCTCGTCACTTGTCAAGTCCACGGTTCGCTTCAGAAGCGCTTGGCTTGGGGTGCGTTCTTTGACCATTCAACCAACATTCAAGTTGTCAACAGTCGGTTTCAACTTTCGGGCATCTCGGGGTTCAAATGCCCAAGAGGGACTGAAGCTTAGCTCTGCTAAAATTCACCGGACCAGAGTCAGAATACGCCACGTTCCAGAAGAAATTTAGTACAACCTCGAGTTCAAGTTGACATAAGGAGAGCTTTCTGGCCAGACAATAAGGGAAGAAACGTCGAGAGAGAGAGAGACTGAGAGAGGGCGAGAGGAGAGGAAACCAAGGAGGAAACGGAAGAAAATAGGCGAGCACTGCCACTTGTTACGACGATTGCCGAGTGCTTGCCAGTGTTAGGCATTGTTAGCATCCGAAGCATGTCGTGACACGTCATCAATTTTCTGCTCTTGTCGACGACCATCTCGTCGCCCGACGCCGCCTGACGCCGTCCGCTTCACCACCTGCTCTACCTACAGTGGCCCGGCATCGCCCTGGATCCACGGCTTGGATGCAGCCTGTGCGGTTGCTCCGTGCTGGGCCCTGGGCCCCTGGATATTTCTGACGCCGATGCACGGTGACACAAGTAACGATGGCTTTGGGGCAACTTTGGGATCATTGCCCATGCATACCCTCTGCCTGCTCACCAGGTTCAGGCCCGGGGCCGACCTGCGGCTTCCGCCATGGATGGCAGAACGGGCGGCAGAATCGGTGGAGACATCGGAATCCGTTCCTACGCTTCGGTGGATGGATGTCATGTCGAGTACTTTACTAGCTAGGTAATTAGTACTTAGTGTATCATTTGTAGTGGCCGAGCGCGCGCGCGCGCGTTTGGCTCTCGCGCGCGCAAAATCAATATTTGTACAAACG
This sequence comes from Mycena polygramma, assembly GCA_029449255.1. Lineage (NCBI taxonomy): Eukaryota > Fungi > Basidiomycota > Agaricomycetes > Agaricales > Mycenaceae > Mycena > Mycena polygramma. The sequence continues at coordinate 1,087,528 of JARKID010000025.1, forward strand.
AACCGTCATAGGGGATGGGATGCAGAAAGGACATGACTAGATCGACGAGTTCAGCCGCAAACGCAGATGGCATGATGTGAAAGGAAGGAAAGCCAGATTCCAGCGATGGGAGGTGCAATGAGAAAGAGAGAGAGATCTGAGACCATCGGGAAAATCTTTGCCGTGGCTGTACAGGAAACAGGTGATGGCCGGCGAGTGCCGATTTTCAACAAGTAAGTGGTTCAAAACGTAAGTACGTTTCAGCAGTAGCCAAGTTCGAAGAAACGTAAGTTCAACAGTAGCCTTCGAAGAAACCAATTTTGATTCAGCGTATCCATCTAGTGCAATTCTCTTGCACGCGACGTGTGAATGCCCCAGTCAGTTGGAGAGACTGCGTTTTGCCTCAGCGATTCTATGGCCCGATTTTGAGTTTTCAACCCAAGAAATTCTCGCCGCAACGTTTGTCCTGACTCCTCACCGGGATCCGGATCATCCCCGCGATGTTAACGACTCGACGTCAAATTGTCTAGGTACCATAATTATTAATCATCACATCCATATTTGAAACGTGGAGTCGGACGGAGTGCAATGCCACTCACTGGCGTGCCGACCTAGTTGGTGAAGTCATTTCGATGATTCAAGGAACATATAGTTATGTATGTAGAGTAATGATTTTGACCTCTTATCGTTCGACCCCTTGCTCCAAGCCCATCATATGGGAGGAACAAACCGGGAACCAGCGGAGCTTGCTGGAAATGCTTTCGTGGGGCGCAGCTTGGGTACAGCGTGAAGAAGGAAATCAAAACTAATTAATTCCACATTCCAGTCCCCGCACCGCTGAGCAACGAGTAGAACATTGAGAGCTACCACTCCCGACTCCATTCCATTTTTGCGCGGGATTTTCGCGCCAGGCCGAGTAGGGTAAGTCATACTTTTGTCGCTGATCGGAGCGTCTTAGTTACAACATTGGACCTGGGCTGACCTGTTCATTATCTCTACAAGAAAAATATCAGCGGGTTGGGTACAGGATTAGCTGTGGAAGGAAGACGACTGTAATTTCCAGGGCCAGGCACCAAGGCGGGAATTCAGTCAGTCGTGGATAGGACGATTTGAGACCGGTTATGGACTGGAACATAACCTATGTCAAGAGGTCACCGTCAGACTTGAGGAATCTGGAAGAATTGACGTGACAGTCGCGACTCGAAAATACACACGTGATCGCGTCTGCCCAAAAAAGGAAATCGACCCCCGCCTCCTCTCCATGACCATCAGACGACACTGGCTAAGGAATATCCAGTGGACAAAACACATATTTTGTGGGTTTTCTACGTAAGCCAAATACTCTGGACTCTAATTTTCTACATATTTTATCCGATTTTTAGCTATTCTCGTCTTTCTTTCTTTTCTTCCCCCCCTCCCTCCTACTCCTTCCTCAGACTTGGAGACGACTACTCCTTGACGGTGACTTTCACGCCTTAACAGCTCGGCCAGCGAGGAACTGACGGCGGGTGGGGAGCGTGGGGCGGGCGTTGGATGCGACGGTGTGGTAGGCATAGGCTACGGGGACAGGCTTGCCGGCGACCGGCGCGGGAAGGGCTATGGGGCGGGCGTGGGGGAGATAGGCGCGCGGGGGGAGCGCAGGGAGGAGGGAAACCGAGTCGACCAGCGACGAGATGCTCTTGAGAGGCACGACGGCGTCGGCGGGGCGCGTGGCGGGGGTCGCGGGGGTGCTGGAGTCTGCGGCGGTGGCGACGCTGGGGGCGGACGGGGCGGAGGACGGGGGCGAGGACGGGGGCGAGGACGGGGGCGAGGACGGCGTGGGGGACGCGGAAGCGAGATACACGACGATGGACGAGGAGAACGAGAAGGCGCTAGTGGAGCCAAGGGTGAATGGATTCGCATGCGCGGTGGGCTTCACCGGGCGCGGCGCGTAAATGGGCGGGCATGCGGGGCGCGGGGTCGGGCAGTCGTCCGCGGCGGGGACTGGGGAGGCGACGCGCCACTCAAGCGCCAGCGAGTGCGAGACTGATACAGGGACGGGCGCAGGTGGGGCACGGCGGACGACCTTGTCGACGGAGAAGGCGTCGATCTTGTTGAGCGCTGCACGGAATTCGGGGAGCGAGGGGCGGTTGCGCGGGTCTAGATCAAAGCACCGCTTGAGCAGCGCGTTCGCGGGGCGAGTGAGCTTCAGCGTTTTGAGGAGGATGTCGTCGTCGTCGAGAAACGCGGCGAATCCGGGGTCTGTTATTACTGCGCTGGCCCAGGGGGCGTGCCCGGAGATCATGGTCGCGAATATCACGCTGACAGCCCACAGGTCGCTCTGGCGCGCGGAGTAGCAGCCGGTCGTGAACTGGCGGTCGATAGATTCTGCGGAGGAAGGTCAGCGACGGTGCGATACCAGCGGCGAAAGGGGGCGTACCAGGACTCATGTAGCGCCGACTTCCGCATCCAAACTGTGCAGAAACGTTGATCTGAGTAGCGAGGCCGAAATCGGCCAGCCGAATGTCGGTGCCATCGGGACTGCAGAGTATATTCTCGGGCTTGATGTCGCGGTGGAAAACACTGTTTCTATGACAAAACTCGACTGCATCGAGGAGCTCGCCCAGCGCGCTCTTGATACGCTTCGGATCCCCGCGAAACACCTGGTGGTCGGCCATGGCGTTGGAGAAGTCACCACCGGCGCACAGCTCGAGGACGACGAAGACGAAATGGTCGGAGGTGAAGACGCGGTGAAGCGTGATGATGCGCGGGTGGTCGGCGAGCATGTCGTGGATGGTGAGCTCGTTGAGCTGCATCCTCTCCTCACGGCTGCCGCCTTTGTAGCGATGCATGCACTTGACCGCGTAATAAGTCGGGTCGTCCGCTGGGGAGGCGGTCTCGATGACCTTGTACACCTTGCCGTACGAGCCCGACCCGAGGAGCTGTAAAAGGAGAAGGGCGCCGCCGTCGATGAACTCGCCAGTGAGGTCGGGAAGGGTAGCGGAGTGGTGAGGCATGATGAGAGAGAGATTGAAGATGTAAAGACGCAAGTAAAGGTTTGTGAATGTGCTTAAGGTCAACTTTAGCAGGGTGAAGATGGGCGTAGAAGACAAGAACGATAGGCTAGGAGAGTCTCAAGTGCCAGATACTTGAGCAACCAGAACCAAGACAGGAGACAAACTTGTTCCGCGCAGCCAAAGTGAGACCAGACTTGAAAAAAAAGCGTCCGCGGGCAACCCAGGGCTCAAGTGCATAGCATACAAGCATATTCCGAGTATATGTTCCGCCGCCGCAGGCACTAGACATGGCAGCCAAAGGGAATGGAGTATCCGGGGTCGGTGTCGAGGACAAGGGGGACAAGCGGACAAGGAGGAAGTTGTGTGTGCATGTTTACCAGGAACTTTACCTGAGGAACAAATCGGCCCGGGCCACCAAATTCGGGATCAAACCCTAACCGAATCGGGTGTCGGAAATGCACCGCAGAACATGTAGTGCGTCGTGTTCTGACGACTCGTGGAGTCGAATGTGAAGTTTCCACAATTTAGCTACAAGATTGGGTTGTTCCAATTGTGGGACCGCGCGCCAGTATAATTTATCCTCCTCCTCCTCCTTAGCCATTTCTGGTTTTTTTTTTTTCGTCATTCCAGCGCGGTATTTGAATTTTGCCCTCTCAGGGCAGGACTATGATGCCATTCCGTCGTTGAAGCTACAGCTATTCTGGGATGCTCAATTTTTCAACCCACGTCCACGAATATCCTCGTCGTTGGCGGCTGATTGAGTACCATAATCATGCTGTAAAACCAGAAGCGCCACTAAGAAATGATTGCATATTTTGTACAGATTGAAAACTAATCGTCCCGGGTCCAGTCCAAATGCATATCCTCCAATCTAGTTTCTTCGACAATCACACCCTGTTCGGCGCACAGTGGGAGCATCATTGGCTCCAGAGGGGATGCGAGGTCCCGCTTTGTGGGAGGAAGCCAGCTGTAGATCAAATGCACTAGATCTAGGCGGTTCATCACTGCATGCCTCGACACAAACGAGTCCAATGCCGCTGCCAACATTTCAAACTTATGTGGTGCGTGCAGAGCTACTTTGAGGCATTCCAAGGTCGAAGGACCCTGTATTGCGCCCAACAGTGATATCATCTGTTTAGCAGTGCACTGAATAGATAGTGTCCGAAGCTGCGTGTTCGCCCGCAGGAACGCAACATCAAGAAAGGGGTTTATGTCTGCGTGAGGATTAGATCAAGGACGGGGAACAGTGATATATGAGAGAAAAGCACGTACCATCAATGCATGGCGACGTATTGTTAAGGCCAATTGAAAGCGAAGCCAGAGATGCGCGGAGTGTGGTAGTATATTTTACGACGTAGGCTGCATCTGCCTTTGCTTTCTCACCCGACTCCGGGAAGAATAACGCCAGGGTATGGATGGGGAGCCTTCTCGTGTGAATCCAGGAGAGAAATAGGTCGAGGCCGTAAAAGTTCAAGTTAAGGGCCCGCAGGGTGTCGGGAGGACTCGCTGTGGACGGCAGAGACTTCGGCATTTCGATCCATTTGCGCACCCACAACTTCAGCGCTTGCAACGCCGAGAAGGATGCGATGCACTGGAAAACCTCGGGGAAGTTCATTTCACCACCTTCGAAAATGTCAAGATGTGTGATGTGGCGTAGCTTGGGGCAAGGAAGGGGATAATGAGGCGATGCCACCCAGCGACTTCTGTAGCGGAGGGAATGAATCGGACCCGAGAGGTGCTGGACAATCTTCGGCAAGACTGTAACCATCCAACGGTTCCGAAAGAGGCAGTCTGGAAATGAGAGTTCGCGTATGAATGGCACAAACGTGAGACGGTTCAAGTTGGGTCTTCTGAACAGTGTCGCGAAGCGGTGAGCCCTGGATTGGTAGACATGAACGCGGTAGAACAGAACGCGTCGGCTGGAAGGAACCCAAGCTCTGCATACGAGTGCACATCGGCCCACGGCAACAGCTGTAGAGCGGTCCAAGAAGTTTCCGTTTCCGTTTCCACGCGTCAATGGAACTGGATGCAGAAAGGACACGATCAAGTCGACCAGTTCAGCGGGAAATGCAGACAGCATGACCTGGAGCCCCGTGAAATCGAAGCTAAGGAGGGAGATAGTAGCCTTGGATGCTCAGCGTGTTGTTAAACCGAGTGGCAAGGTGGCAAGAGAAGAGGAGCAGATGATCGGCGGCAACTGATTTTGTCGATCAAATGGTGATTGCCGAAGCACTCATTCCTCTCTCACCACAACTACTATATTCACGCCCTACCTATCTACTCGCCCCTAGCGGCATTTTACCCTGTCTTAGCGCTGGAAGTCCCTTGACAGCTGCGAAACTCGGCGAGTTACGGCGTCAACTTGCTCCGGGTGATACGAATCTAGAAATTGACGATAAAATGTCGTCCACTGCTTGGTTCTATGACTCGCTTCCAAGCATTAACTGGGACGACATGCCTCTTCCCTCGCAAACAACTGTGTTAATCGTAGGTGCTGGCCCGTGTGGGATGGCTGCCGCGCTGTCCCTTCACCACCAAGGCTGTCGGGACATTCTCATCGTCGACTCCATTATGGCTGGTGAGAATTCATCGCGCGCCATAGTGATACATGCAGCAACGCTCGAAGTAGCCACAATTTGTCTTCGCAAGCGTATAGGCTGTTAACACGTTTACAGGCACTGGACACCATTGGATGCGCGGACCCGCTCGTAGCCTTAGGAGACAAAGCCGACCGGTTTGGATTTCTCGACGGAAAAACGTACCTGGCTTCCACGGATTTTACGCTTCTCTCTCCGTATACGCGCTTCCCCTTTGGCTTGATAATCCCTCAATCGAGCACGGAAGCGGTGCTTCTGGAGAAGCTTCAAAATCTTGGGATAAAGGTGTCCCGTCCGTACAAAGCTATCTCAATGACGACGTCGACGGACCACGAAAATATGGTCGCCGTGCGTTTTGAATCCGGGGAAACAGTTCGTGCAAAGTACGTGATCGGCGCGGATGGAGCGAAGTCAGTGGTACGTGGATGAATTTTCGTGAAAGCATTGTTCTAACTCTGGAATAGATTCGCAACGAAGCCGGGATCAGTTTCAAAGACCCAGATGGCAATCACGACGATGACTATGGGGTCCTTTCTCAGATGGTCGTTGGCGATGTCGTGTTCTCCACCCCACCCAAACTGCCTTCGCCTTCTGGAATATTCGGCATCCTATCGCCCAAAAACTTTGTTTTGTTGGCGGCATTTCCCGCAGCGCGTTCTCCCGACAAAGAACGCACTGTATACCGCCTCATATCCGGTGTGAGCCCCGCCGAGGGTAATCCTCCTCAAGCGCCCTCATCGGAATACTGTCAATCAATCGTCGATCGATATGCCTTGCAATCCATCTCCGACCCTGCCCTCGGCGCTCAGCAGCTTCGCGTTGAGAAAACGTATTGGTCCGCGCGGTTCCGCACCCGCTCCGCAATCGCCGACTGTTTCTACAAGCGCCTCGACAGTGGTGCCGTGTTGCTCATTGGCGATGCCGCGCACATCCACTCGCCCGTCGGGGGCCAGGGGCTGTCACTCGGGATTCGGGATGCCATCACTCTGGGTCCCGCTCTTGTGGGGTATGCGCAAGGCGCTGGCAGGGACACCCTGCTCAACCGATGGGCCGCTGAACGGCGCGCGCATGCGCTAGGCGTCATTGGACTGACGAAGCGGACCATGGCGATGTTCAACATGGGCCAGGGCCAGGGATACTTTGCGTGGATGATGCGGTGGGTAGGCGGGATGTTGGTGCGCATCCTCACGAGGTTCAAGTTTTATCGTCGGATGCTTGCTTGGAGAGTCAGTGGACTCGGAGAGATATGAGAAGTATTGAAGGATCCCCCAACTCACGAAATATTTACGACAACAGAGGCCTACGTTTTTTATTTCAATAATGTAAGGACTAGGAGCTACTTGTACTATTAATTTCTGTTCAGAGTGCCTAAATGTTGACAATTCCCCCAGTTACAACTTGACTGCTGGCCCTCTAGTTCTAGAGCGTTTTGTGCACGTTGTCGCTTTTTTTGGGCGGCGGCTGCGTAGGGTATCGAGCCGAATCGAGCCACATGCTTGCTGAATCGAAACATCAATACGGTCCGAGAGCGAATAAAGTCTCTTACGCTACGCGGCGCTGGACCTCCTGAATCCGAAGACTCTCCCTGTTTCTTGGGAGGGAAGAGTCAGACGACGCAGGTTTACGCAACTTGCGAGAGAAAGATTCACTTTTCACGATAGATCGCTTGGTATCCTCTGGAACGCGCTGCGACAGCCGCTTGTTCCTCAAGTGAGCGGGTTTTCAACTCGGCCCGCAAACTGAAGCGAAAAGGTCAGTCCGGTCCCGCAATAAGTGTCTTTAAAACTGACTTTGCCATACGCAGACGCGCCTGCTCGCGACGCCGGGCTCTGTTTAAACTGGGGCATCAGTCCCAAGTTGCAAAGAAAGAACAACCGGTACATCTGAGTCAAGACCATTTCACGCTCGCTACGGTTCTCGCGAGATGGTCCATGTGCTCTAAATCGCGTTGCGCTGGCGCATCTCTCCCCAGTGGAGATGTTCTGATCGGGGTGTGCTCTAGAAAATGGTGAGGACATATGTAGACGATGTCCCCCGGTACACACTTTGGCATCCCCAGGCGTGCCGGTGTCTCAGACTCGGTTCCTGGACACAGGATGTATGAGAGCTGTGTTCTGGAAGGATGCGTGAGACGTGTAAGGCGGAGAAGAATAAATAATCACTTCTTGCTGTCTTCCGTGACAGGGTGTTGAGATACAGCGTCGAGTTTCTTCTCCGCGCTCGTGCTTGAAAAAAATGAGTGATGATATTGCTGAACGAATAGATACCCACTTTAAAAACTGCAGGGAAGCTGTATTATCTTGTTCTTCCTGACTTCCGGCGCAAAGGATGTACGAAAGTTGAGTTCTAGAGGAATAATTCGGACCAAAGACGGATCAACACGGGAAGGTTATGACGCCTAAAAAAATCACTTCTTGGTGACCGTGGACTCCGAGTCAGCAGAATATGAAGCTGAGTATCCCGTAGAGATATCGTCCTCCGCCAGAATAGTCTTGAGCCTTGTACGATTCCTGGGCTCGATGCTGTGAGTAACTTGAAGCCAGTACTCATGTGCAATTCAGGCATTCAAGGGCCATTGGGTGTACCTTGCCCGATACCTCTCTTGATAGGCTCTCGAGCGTGCTGCATACGCGGCTTGCTCCTCAAGGGGGCGAGTCTTTAGTTCGGCTCGCGATCTGAGCGAAGAAATGAGGTCAGGAAATGCGCGTGTCTGTCTGACTTGCGAGGCTCACTTTGCCATGCGCAGTCGTGCTTTCTCTTTCCGGTCGATGTCGCGCTGAGCCTGAGATCTGCGGCGTGGAGGAGACACCGGCTCGGCTCGGTTGGCAGCGAAGTACTTCTTGAGGTCGGACTTCATTGGCGGGTGGACGGTCATCCTGATGATGTGGCAGATTAAAACTCCAACTGCGAACTCGGATAAATCTATTTGGCAACCCCCCCGTGCCAAAAGCACGGGGGTTGCTGCTATCTGGCAACCCCCCATTTGTCAGCTAATCTTTGATGGCGGCTGATGGCGCGGATGCCAAGCGAGAGGCGCGAATGCGTCGGCCGTCCCTGTAGTGCATCTCACCACATGATATTGTTGAAAAAAATCCAGACCAACGTGAGAGGGATGCTTGAAGGCCGTGGATTTTTTTCACGCCTCAAACTGAGCAGGAGAACACTGGATCGTTGAAACGGCTCACCTGTGACCCTCAAACGGCTCAAAAGCCTTCAAAAATGGACCGAAAACGGAGAAAAAAAAAAGGAGATGGACGAGGGTAAACCTTGGGTAAGCCTACAATCAATCCCGCCCAGCTTGCAGCGCCATACATTGTCTTGTTTGGTGCTGAGGGCGGCGGGAGACTGATAGGTAAAGCCTCTAGCGTGCTTATCGGTTTTCCACCCACTTTACTGGGTATCCCCGAAGGGAAAAAAACGAAAAAATCGCCTAGAACGAGGGGATTTGAAGGGATTCAAGTAGAATCAAGTGAGGACAGGTACACCTCATATGTCTGTGAGGGACTGCGACAGAATCCGATTTTTTTTCGGCGCGCTATCGCGCGCAGAATCGACGAACAAGTTGATGTGATCGCAAGATATGCCGATTTTCACCCAGCCTCAACTTCATATCTTGTGAATCACCATGCTATGATCGAAAGCTTGACATTTCAGTGTGTTGAAGCCTCAGATGCAAGCAATTGGAAGCTCCAACGCCACCCGCACCCAGTTTGAACAACAAAAATTATTTGAACCAAAATTGGTTACAAGCGTGATATCAATTCCCGGGGCAGTATCCCCTCCACCATACCGCTCGGCTATCCCATCCTGAGGTCAAACCAAGCGGAATGAGGAAGAGACGAGCGAGAAATGGGAAGCGCATCAAAATTGATCGCCTGTCACAGCTGTGACATGGCAGCTAACATGTTAGCTGCCATTCGCGCGCTTTACTACTTTGACGGTTCAAAAAAAATCTTCCGACTAGCTTAGTATTCCATTGCCATGATCTTCTATCTCCCGCATTATTTTAGTGAATTTAGAGCCCTGGCTTAACGTGTAGTGGCCAAGTGGCAGGTAACATACACAGCCACTGGCAGGTAACAACCCAGCACAGCCGGCGGTAAACCTGCTTATCTTATCTCTTTGAGGGTTGCCAAATAGAAGATCGCTATTTGGCAACCCCGTACTCCTGGCACGGGGGGTTGCTAAATAGATTTATCCTGCGAACTCGCTACATCAGAAATCGGCAAACATGGCCGGGTAGATCTCCGCACAGGCTGGTGGATTCCCCCAGTCGCTCCCTAGACATGTAACTTTTCTTTTCTAACGTTGGTTCAACTTCTTACATAAGTCGAAACTGTTCTCAATGGCGTGTTCAAACTGATCGAGGGTTTACTTAAGTTCTTTTTTTTGATTCGGCCGCTTCTGCGTCCGGCGTTGGGTTCCCGCCTATGACGTTCCGTTTGGAAAAAAATTAAACCATCTATCTAATGAGGTTGCGCCGCACTTATCTTGTAAGAGAGTAGAATATCTAGTTTGCAGAAGAAGATGGAGATTTTGAGAGAAGAGATATCTTCTGAGACTCAGCTGAAGATATTGTGAGATGTTGCAGTTATCTATCGCGGGTGAAAAAATATCTATCTAAGGTGAAAAAATATCTATCGAGAGTGGCTTTTCGATATCTAGACTTTCCGGCTCGCCGGGGCGGTGTTCCGAGCGATGCCCGACGCCTGCGCTCACCGTCCGAAACGATGAGCGGAACTAGGGCGCGCGCGCGGCGGTGTCGTGGCGGTCGTGGCCGAACACCCGGATCATCGCACCGGTGCTTGACATTGCTTGGCTGCGCCTTGATCATTGCCGAATTTTCCCACCCTTGGCAGTTGCCATTTGCCCTTGATTTGCCCTTTGATTTGCCCCTTCGTCGTGACTCGTCCAGCGCACACCTTGTCGGATACGCCAGCAGGCTAACACACGCGAGGTGCGCACCAATTCATCCCAACTATCCCGCTGTGAAGCCCTCTGCCGACTGCCGCTCTGGTACTCGCCGCCGATCGTCTTGACCTTAGTCTGTAGTTAACCACGGGCCACGGCACCTGGGGATCTTTCCACCGTTGCACCTTCACTCTCTGTTGGCCGGATTGCAACACCACCAAGGCTGGTGAACCCGAGGTATGCAACAACACCACCGTGAAGATATCGAATGCCGCTCGCTTTGACTGGATTGACCGAAGATTGCCAAGGATCCACCCAGTGCCGCTACTTACATAGGTCTTTCGCCAGGTCTGCAAGCCCAATTTGCTCGTGCAATTCTCTAGGCGAGCTTCAGCCGCAAGCATCTGCCTCAGCTAAGCTGCTCGCGGCTACCTGTATCCACTTGCCATGTCGCCGTGCACCGTCTTCTATGACACTGTCTTCCTCTTTGCTTCGTAGACGGTGTGTCCCTCCTCCTTTGCGCCTACCCGCTCGTTCATTAGCTATAGATCTGTACCTGAAATAAAACCCAATCATATCCCTCCGAGTCAATAGTCGTCTATTTGTGAGTAGTACATGAATATAGCCTTTTTCCGAACCCGTCAAGCCTGCGGCGCATCAAGCTCATACTCCAAGCCTACTGTTTACTTCGCAGTATACGCGCTTTCCCGCATGGCGCGCCGTCCCAAGCCTCCCTGAGCTCGCGAGTCAGCCAAGTCTCCCTTCCTCACCTAGTACGCGCCAGCCCGACGCGGTCGACACCTCTGCACTCATCCTGAGTCAGCTCAGACTCAAATCGCCTCCGAATATCTAGCTTACCTCCACTGCAGCGGCGGGCGCAATTCCAAACCGCGTTCCACCCGCATATCCCGCACCGTTTTCCCATCTACCCCCGGTGTGAGCACTCCGACTTGACTGCTTGTGCCGTGCGGACAATTCCAGTTCTCAAAACCGCGTTCCACCCGCGTATCCCGCACCGTTTTCCCGTCTACCCCCGGTGTGCGCACTCCGACTTGACTGCGTGTACATCCGCGTGCGGAGTTGTCTCCTCCATCACAAGACAGTGCCCTGTGTTCCCTGCAAGCACCGGCACTGACTTCCGTAGTGCAGAGTCGCAGGCTCGATCTGAATGCACTTTGCGTCTTCGACTGGCAGACTCGGTCGTGCTCTGGTGCAGCATGCTCGCGACACTCATCCGGAGCCAGCTTCGCAAAGTGTCGAGGCCCACTGTGCTAATGCACCGGTGACGAGCCACCGTAAATCGCGCTATCGCAGAAGCAGGCACGGATTCAATATGATGGTGCTGCGCACAGAAGAACCGTGCCTCGCGTGGATTACCAACTCCCGTTGTGTCTTTGCATTGCTGACATGGAGCATGCACCGCTTGACTAGAACAGTGGGAAGACACCTGAGGATGGCTGCGTGTTGCTGCAGCAAAGCCCGAGTTCTGCAAACTCCTACGTCCCAACTATCCGCCTACATTTCAAGTGCTACCAATAAGGCTCCAACGGTTTTCGTGTATAAACAGTTTTAAATGGTTTTAACCGTTTCCATTTCCATTTAATTTGACCTAAGCAGCAAACTGTTTACAAACTGTTTCAAATGGTTTAAATGGTTGCTCGCTACGGCATCGCTGTGGCTCGCAAATCTGGACAACATATGCCTTCTGTGAGTGCCACTAATGTTGCTTTTATCATTGACTCACTCCCGGGGTGCAAGCAAAAGGTCTTCGCGCTGATGTCGAAGATCCGGTGCCCTTGAGATGACAGACTTGCGCAGACCTCGGCTGGCTTCAGGCTTATACACGACTGCCTCTGTGCTCAAGGGGGAACCGGCATTCCAAAAAAAAACCTTAGGCCGATTTTCTTTTTTCCGACCTGGGGGACTACCTACCTAACGTAAGCATTCCCACGCTCCATATATAGTAATTTCCCACATGTTCGAGTTGCCGGGCGGTTAAGTTACCTGCAAGCTGCCACAGATACCTTCACAGGCACATTACATTTGACTCCCAGCACTGGAAAGGTATACAGAAGTGCAATTTGCCGCGAGATTTCATGCAACCGATATTGGAACTGATGGCAGACAAGACCACATTTCAACCCCTTTGGAAACCAAATTGATGGTCTCAGTCTGCACACCCTGAGAGTGGACTTAGGCTGCAGCTGAGGGTTCAGAACTGCTTCATTCATTCCCCAGGACCATCCTTTGGTCAAATATTGAGGGGTCAAAAACATTTTTTTCCGGCCTGACGGCCGGACTACCTACCCGGCCCTTAGTCGCCGGTTTGAATGCCGGTTCCCCCTTGCCTGTGCTCTGAATCTTCCCCATAATGTGGCCTGAGCCAGGAGGAGTGTAAAACGAGTCATTGGAAGGCAACGGAGGTGAGTGCGCGGCAACCCATAGCTTGTTTGATTGCCCCTCCAAAAAAATACCATTTTAAACAGTTTTAAACAGTTTAAAACTGTTTTATAACCGTTTCCGTTTAATTTGAGCAGATGCTTACAGCTGTTTCCGAAAACAATGAGACACATCATTTTTTTTCTGTTGCTCAACTTTTTGTTCGAGTGATAAGGATTTCCTAATTAGGTTCGGCTCGACGGTCCAGGCCTTGTCGCTAAAATCTTGTAAAAGCTGCAGGGGAATTGGAAGGTCCAGAAAGCACATTGAAAGTGATGACTTGACTCGCGAGTGAGCTAGGGTGCCCTTTGGATTGCCCTGGTGAACATTCCGTCGAAGAAAAAAGCGCTGTACTCCCGGCGCTTGCCCGGCTCAGCCAGCTTCGGCTGTGGTCGGCTACCCTCGGCTGGCCTAAACAGGTAATCCCTATCACTCCAAAAAAAGTTCAGCAACGAAAAAAAAAACTACGCGTCTCATTGTTTTCGGAAACAGCTGTAAACGAAAACTAAATGGTTGGAGCCTTAGCTACCAAGCATGGGCTTGACACCGATAAAAGCCCCAGCTTGCCAGCGAGTCGCCGTAGATTGGGTATCGCCGCTATTGAAAAAGCCTTAGAGCAGCTGAGTCGACGAAACTCAACTTGAAGCAAGTTGAAGGAAGTTGAGTTAAGTAATTCGCAGAGTAAGTATGGGTCAATATTGGTATTTCATCTCAGAGCGGTGACAGGATACGCCAAGTGAGTCTGCGGCGGCCAACAGGGCGGCAGACTGAAACGTCGACTTCAACACTGCTCGTCGAAGCCGTCGGTACCGGAGGGTGCAGCCAAGCAATGTCAAGCACCGGTGCGATGATCCGGGTGTTCGACCACGACCGCCACGACACCGCCGCGCGCGCGCCCTAGTTCCGCTCATCGTTTCGGACGGTGAGCGCAGGCGTCGGGCATCGCTCGGAACACCGCCCCGGCGAGCCGGAAAGTCTAGATATCGAAAAGCCACTCTCGATAGATATTTTTTCACCTTAGATAGATATTTTTTCACCCGCGATAGATAACTGCAACATCTCACAATATCTTCAGCTGAGTCTCAGAAGATATCTCTTCTCTCAAAATCTCCATCTTCTTCTGCAAACTAGATATTCTACTCTCTTACAAGATAAGTGCGGCGCAACCTCATTAGATAGATGGTTTAATTTTTTTCCAAACGGAACGTCATACCCGCCCGGCTTCTTCAGCTCCACGCTGCGGACGGGCGTTCCATGTTGAAATTGAACAGCTGAGCTGAGGCCACCGCAAAAACGTCTGAGAACTTGAACACAGGAACTTGAAGTTGCACGAGCTCAGGCAAAAAAAAAATGTAGTAAGTCGTCAGGAGCAAAATTTGAATCATTATTCAGGGAATCGAACAGTGAAAGTCAGTGCGACTAATATCTGGCCATGGAATCGACCGCATGCATCCCTCGCCACGAATCACAGTTTCACCTCAATCTCCCTCTCCGTCCCATCCAAAACCTCAATACCATCGAGATGCGCTTCGAATTGCGGGTCGATCGCATGGACAGCAAAAGTCAGGTTGTTATTCTTCTCGAGGACAACAGAGATCGGCACGACGTGGTGCAAACCGGCCCGCACGTTGTGCTCGCGCACATTGAACTTCTCGTCGTTCACGTAGAGGTATGCATCTCCACCTGAGAGAAGGATGATCAAAATACAGACTTGAATAGAGGGTCGGGTCCCCACCGGTCGCGTTGTTGACGGTGTAGTGGAGGGCGACCCATTGCCGTTCCCCATTACCGAGGCCTTCCACATCCGTAAATGTGACGGTGCTCCCATGGTCGACTGGCGGAGGTCAAGCTCTTTGTCAACTAGGTTCAACGGGTAACTCACCACGGTGTACAGCGCGCTTGCTCACGCAGGTCGAGCAGGCAGTCACGGCTGAAAATGTCCCATCGTCAACTGTGCAGGACTTCACGAAATTAGAAACTGACCAGCCCGACCAGTAATCTCCGCATCCTCGGCTTCGTATCGTTTGCCAGTACTTGAGGTAGTCACGACACCTAGTACAGCAACAGTCAGCGCAATCGATGACCGGTGTTGGCTGCCGTACCTGTGGTAGGGTTGACTTTCCAGAACGGGAAGTACTGCAGTGTCGCAGTGTGGGCCGAAGTTGAGACGCTCAGGGGAGTCCACATGTAATTAGATGCAGCGGAGCCGGTTGAGTCCCAGGCGTCGCCCATGAAGACGTATGTCGTCTGCGAAGTGCCTACCACGGGGGCGACGTATGTGCTCTGTGAGTTATACGTATTGTTGGCCTCTGGGGCGACGTCCGTGCCGCCGGACCACGGCCCTGCCAACGATGTTGCCCAGAAGACCCTACAAGTCGACCAATGAGTATGTCAAAGATATAAAGTTTTAGGATACCACTCACTTATCAGGGTTCGGACGCCAGCCAGTTTTGCTCGACACAATAAGGAAATAGATACCTAGCGAGCTCAAAAACAGGAAGTGGCACGATTCGAGACTACGTACTGCCGACTTTGAACAATGCGGGCCCTTCGTAGGCACCAAGGGCTGACGGGGTTGAATCAAATGGATTATTACTTCGATCCGAAAACGGAACATACCTAGTGATGCAACTCTAGTGCTCAGAGTTGGGTTTGTTGTATTTGTGACATGGTTGATTGAGAGGGTGTTGTGGTCGGCAGATGTGATCCAGTAAGTCTGACCTGCTTTGCCGTCAGTTCGCAACCTACATACGATTGGCCGGGGCGCACCATCAGTGTCGACGAAGGGGCCACAATCGCTGTATGTTAACGAGTCGGGAGGAATTGACATTCCAGACCCGTAAAGGTTGTACGGCCCAGTGATGCTGGTCGCGGTCATGCCCTGGGTCAGACGGTTGACCTGGCCAAAGATCTAACCAGTTCGTCAGCAAAACCAGATGGCCTCAAGGTTCGGGTGTATCCAACTCACGTTGAAGCGTCCTCCCGCGAGGATCAATTTAGGTCGCCACATTTGCTTGATCGAGTTGGCGATACCGCGGTTGTCCCAGTTGAGCAAGTCCTCAGAGGAGTAGATTATGGGCGTGATGCCAGCGTTCACAGAGTAGCCAATCCAGTACCACACGCTCCCTGGCTTGATTATCATGCCACCGTGGGCATCGATCTTGTTGCCAGCGGTGTCCAACCAGACGGCACCGGGTACGATCCAACTGGTGGCTGCGAAACACGGTAACACGAGTGCCAGGAAAGCAAGAGCTGCAGAGAAGAGCATAACGAGTTCTCGAGAGAAGGTGGTACCATACGGCGTGGCTTTTAAATGCAAACGCGGGTGCGATCCTACTAGCTTCCACAGATCTGCAAGCAGTCGGCCCGGGAGTCAATCCCGATGTTTTTGCGCCGAGGCAATCTTCTCCTCCAGCACGTGGAATTGTCATGAGTTCGAGAAAGACTCGAAGAGCGGGAAATATCTGGAAATATCTGTCCAGAACAGAAGTGCAAGTACTTGGCTCAGTCAAGGGATCTGAACGGTTGCTGTCATGTTCATGTCATCCGACTCGGAATGGTTTGGCTGATAGTGTACTAGGCCCTCGGGCGTGCGCACGCGGCACGCCGCGTCGCTGCAGAGTTCAGTTGGCTACATGTCTGGGTCCCCGGGGGGGACCCCATCAGCAGTTTGACGAAGATAAAAATCGCTGGGGCTTCTGAGCTTGCGACAAGCCTGCAAGAAGGTGAACCGAGACTCGGAGGAAATTGGGAGGAAGCCTGAGGCCTGAGGAAGGAACAAAGACCCCAAATCACATGATTCGAGGTCTTTTATCCCATGATCAAGCGTGGGAACTCATCTCGGCCCGTAAGTAGCTCCTTGGTTCGAATCTGATTCAACTTCGATTGCAAGAACCAAACCCAACTCCTCATGGCTCGAGCGCGAATTGAACAGGTGCATATCGCGGTCGAAGCATAAGAACGACCAGAACAATAGGGATGCACCAAGGACTCCGGAGGCGAGGCACGTCGTTGAATGCACTAGCTAGCTCCTTGGCTGAACTGGAAACAACAAAAAGGACAGAAGCTCGCTATGGCTCGAACCCGAATGGGCCTCTCCCGCAGCCTTTGTGGGAGTTGTGTGGGAGTACAACGGAGCCGACACTCTGGTCGTTTCGTTATGAACACGATATCCTAGCGTGTGTATAAGTGAGCGTGTGTAATGTGAATTGAATGCAAAAAACTGAAGCTCCGCGCGATTAGGGCATTCTCGCATACCCAGTTTCTCAGTTCCGTGGTTAGATTGCAGGAGCCTCCAAAAAACAGTCTACTTATCCTAATCCCGGTGCCTCATGGCTCGAGCCCGAGTCGAACGGGCATACCTCGCATAATCATGGTTCGGAATATATGTTCCAGGCGTGGGACCACCACCGAGCCGATATGCACCCTGTTGTGTTGTTCAACTTGTTGAGATAAATGGCAAAGTTTAGGCTTGTCGCTTCTTGGTTCCGAATCGCAACGGCAAAAAATAAATCAAGAGAACCAGCCGCCAAAACAGTCGACTGCCGACAGATATGTGAAGGGCTGGGTTATTGAATCCCACTATCTAGGTTATCATGTCCCCTGCAAAATCATTATAAGTGTGAGCAAAAAAAGCACGAGAAACTAGTGCTATGCGAATCTGGAGCTGGAGAAGGGCGCATACGTCTCCCTCACCACGGTGAACGGGTTGCTCAGGGATTATAGCTTGAACTTCTGAGACACCAAAACTCGACGGTTTGAATGCAGAGGTAACAAAAGATACAACAAAGTTGGATCTTTTACAACAACCACAACAAACAACCTTATTTCAATGCAAAAGCCCTTGTTTCTAAGCTACAAAACACCCAGGGGTTCGTCCTCAAGAGAGTAATGTGTCTGAGAGAAGCAGGTAGTTTATAGTTGCTTTGAAGCTTGTGTGTTTTTCTAGCGAACGAGGACTCTAACCGAAGTTATCGTGCTTATTCTCAAGATTGGATTTTAAAGCGTCCCAGCTATAGCCAAATCCCAAATGTGTTACATGTCGGCGTGGAGGACCGGCAGACAACTGATGCCAAAGGGGGACAAGACTGAATCCGTCGGCCGAGTCGGACATTCGCCCGAGGTCGGAGCCGAACCGGAAAACTAGGAGTCAGCCATCTCGCAAGCACCACAGGTAGATTAAGGGTGTGCGACTGTCTAGCCTTCGGCTGCGAGAAGAACGGAAGGGAGGAAAAGGGAGTGGTGAATGATCCGGACTGGAGCCGGAGCCGGGGCTGAGCCGAGGACCGAAGCAGGCCGGAGATAAGTCGGGTGGATGGTGAAGTCGCCAGAGCGGACGGGAGCACCGAGGGACAAAGACCCGAGGTCGTCCGGACGGAAGTCGGAGGTCGGACCGGAGGCGAACCGGAGGTGATCGGAACTGAATCGAAGTGACAGTTAAGTCAATAGAAGGAAAGGGGAAAGACGTCCGAGCAGGTTGACTTGAACCCGGAGTCGAGACGAAGCAAGGAGGCATCAGCCCATGAAAGGAAACATGGAATAACATTAATTATACAACTAAGGTACAGGGATGTAACTAGCTGCTTAAATACGGAGAAGGTAATTGTGAATACATATATGGTAATATCATGATGGTCCAAGCGCAACAATAGCAAGTGACCAAAAGGGGAAGGAGAAGTAAAACATGAGGATGAGACAAAAAGAGAGAGGAACAATAAAAGCGGATAAACGGAAATACACAGTAAGCCTTTGTTGCGTGATAACCCAATGACTCCGAGGGTTGCCGAGCATTCCGAAGATCTCGGGGCCGCCGAGTCGGCCGAGTCGGCCGGATTGATCGGAATCGGCGGAGGTATCGTTGGAAATGGTGAGTCGGGTTGCACGGATATAACAGTATCCCCCCTTTATGTTCCTTGCCCTCAAGGAACAGGAACAGAAGGCCAAAGAACGATCAGGACCGATAGAACCTGCGGAAGTTGGAAGGCAGGGAAGTGTCGGGAGCCTGGAGGGAATCCGGAAGCGAAGGTGTGTCGGAAGATGAACGGGACACGGAAGTGAAACCGGAAAAGGACCGGAGGGATCGGAGGACGACAAATGAGGAAGGGGAAGATGTCGAGAGAGGGAGAATGATGACGGAGGCAACTGGAGGTGCGGAGGAGACGTCGGAGTGACATCGGAGGGAAGACGGGACGGGAGATCTCCATAGAAGGAGCGGGATAAGACTCCAGAGCATCCATCCATCAAGGATTGGAAGTGGGAAATGCTCGGAGGGTCACCCAGACAGCTGGTGGTTGAACCACTAATCCACATCCTACGTGGACATTGTCAGGTGTGCAGGTCAAAGGTTGACACTGAGGCACATGGTGATGCGAGAGGCCGAAGCGTTCCAGAGCGGCCGAAGGGCCGGAAATCTCGGGAAGGTCGGGGACGGGGAAGTGCATGGCCACATGGAAGAAAACTCGCTGAGAAGAGTTTTGTAAGAGCTCCAAAGAAAAGTACGGAGTGGTGAAGGGCGACAAAATGAAAATTCGGGCCGGAGCCGGACCGGAACCAAGAGCCGGAAGCAGGAGCGATGTCGGATGGGGTATAGGGAAGGGATCCGGGAGGCGGAAGGTGAACCGGATGTTCCGAAGTGGGAACGGAGAAGCAGAAAGCCGGAGTATCGGCCGAGAAGGATGGAGATTGACCTGAAACAAGTCAAGGTCATCCGAGGAAGATGTTGGAATCGTCGGCCGAGGCCGAGACACCGAGGACGGAAAAAGGGAAGTGGAAAGTTTACATAAGCCAGCCACGGAAAGTGGGAGCATTACATAATTGAACCATCCGAAGGAAGCCGAGGATGGGTGAAGGAAAAGAGATGAAGATGGGAAGCCTCCCACATCGTCGGGTCCGGACTCGGGTCCGAGACCGCGCAAGCCGAAACCGGAAAGGGAGTTGGAAAACTGCCACATCGTCGAGTTCGGACTCGGGTCCGAGACCGTGCAAGCCGGAACGGGACGGAAGGAAGGAAGGTGGAAAGAGACCGAAGAGCTGAGTCAATCTTTGACAAAGATTTCGGAGCCGAGTCTTCCGAGCGCGAACCGAGCAAAGCCCGATAGTGCTGGTAGATCCTAGTGAAGTCCCAAAACTCTATGATGCATCACCGATAGAGATTCGATCAGGGCCGAAGGACAGGATCGGAAGTGGAGAACTCGGATCGGAGAATGGAATGAGAAGAGCAGATCATTGATGGATCAATGCTCAATCTTGGAGGCTCGGAGATTTGGAGTCGGAGTTGTTGCAACCTCGGGTCCGTGGTTGAGATGTCCGCAGACACCACAGTCACAGCGGAGGAAGTAAACTGCAGCTCGGCCGAAAGATCTTGGCCAAGAGCAATGGACTCGAAACTCGGAGACTGGTGGAAGGGAAAATGAATGCAAAGTCGTCCAAGTCGGCTCGGAAGTCGGCTCGGGCGAGATCCGAGAAGGTGTCGGACAGTGAAACGGAAGGATAAGGGATGAGCGAGTCGGCGGAGGTTGATTAGGGCCTGAGACTGCTCGGGGTGCCCGGAATAAGCAGGAAGTGGGTGTGAGCGAACGGGATGGAGGAAGCGGCCAAGGGAATGGGAAATAGGAATAATGAGAAGGGCCGAAACCTCCGAGAGGTGCACGGAGAGGACCCAATGGGCCGGACAACTCGGAGGAAGAGTTCGACGTGTTCGGAGACCACAACAAGTGATTCGGCAAGCCGAAGGTTCGGGTCCGAAGAGTCGGAAGTCAGGAGATACGTCCGAAATCGGAAGTCCAGTGCGGAGAGTGTCGTCAGAATACGGAATCCGGAGGTGGGAAGTCGGATCCGAAGCGACAAGGGAGAGAGCCAGAGGATGACTGCGCAGGAACTGCTAGTTCAGAGCGAATCAGCGAACAATTCCAGCGAAGAAAAGTCGGAAATCATCGGAAAAGCGCGGAAATTTGAGATGCCTATCCCCCCTTTAAGGGTAGACATCCCATCGTCTAGCGCAAGATTCCAACTCCTCCGAGGGTACTGGGGAATGACCCGGAGCTTTCACCCGAAGGTCCCGAGTGAACGGAAAACCGGATTACAGTGGTCTTTTGGCTCGGATAGAGCCAGAGGGACCGACAGGTGAAAGGAGAGAAGCTCAAAGAGCCCGAGACTCGACAGCAGGAGAGAAGCGGCTGCCGGAGTGCAACGAGACTGATGGTCGATTCAAGCATGCGAGGGTCCAAAGGAGCCGAGGCTTCCGACGAGGTTCCGGAAGAGCCGAAGCATCTCACGAACCAAAGCCGGGAGGCGACTGGAAAGACCGAAGCAAATGCGAGAATGTTCGGAAGAGTTCCGATGGCCCGAGCGGCCGAAGCGGAACATGACCGGAAGGAATCGCCGAACGGAGAGAGTCCGGAAGGCGATGATGGATGATGGAGAATACCGCCGAAGTGGAAGAGGCGGAAAAGGCAATGAAGCCAAAAACTCCAAGGAGTGCCCAACGGAACAATAAGTCGATGGAAGATCTCGGAAAGGAAAGATGAACCGGAAGGAGCAGAGCAATTTCCAGCCAAGGGCCGCTGCCCGGAGCTGAAATGCACTGAACCAGAGGTTCGTCCGAGAGGCCGAAGGTCATGAAAC
The DNA here is from genome assembly GCA_029449255.1 of Mycena polygramma. Classification (NCBI taxonomy): domain Eukaryota; kingdom Fungi; phylum Basidiomycota; class Agaricomycetes; order Agaricales; family Mycenaceae; genus Mycena; species Mycena polygramma. The sequence continues at coordinate 1,109,072 of JARKID010000025.1, forward strand.
AGAAACTGAAGAGTCGAATGAGCCTTTCCGAGGCTCGGCCGAGGAGCGGGATGGCCGGACAGGATCCCGGAACAAGGTGGCAGAAGTTTAGTGACCAAATACCGACTGAGAATATCGGATGCGGCTGGCCCAAAGCGATGCGCAACCTAAAACTGCAACAGTGTTCGGGAGACGTCCGGACCTGAGCTCCGAGCACAAGAATGGAAAGGAGACTGCCAACGGTGGTGAATAGCCAAGGACAACTCCGGATGCATCGGCCGAAGCCAGCATCGGAAGATCGGAGGTGACCAACGGGAGACTTGAGAGTGAACCGAGGGAGGGCGATGAACGGTGGACCAAAGTCCAGAGAACCAAAGTGGAAAGGAGGAGCCGATGAGCCTCAGATGAAGATGCCGAACAGACGATTCCGAGATGCCGAGGGCCGGAGCCGAGATGAAATATGTCGGGAGAGAGAGAGTTCCGGAGCAGAAAGCGAAGATGAATGAGTGCCGGAGGGGAATGGATGTCGGAGAGCGGAAACTGCTCGGAGGAATGGACTGGAAAGGTGGACAGGACTCCGAAGCGAAACAGCAGGGAACTAGTGACCGAATACCGACCGAAATTCGGATAAAGCGATGACGCAACCTTATTCTGCTGAACACATGAGAAGTGCCCGATAACCGGGTCCGGAATGGGTCCGAGAGTTCCGAAGGGAAGGAAACTCGCGAAGAGCAGCGAGAAGAGGTGGCAACGGAAAGCACCGGAGGTGCGAATCCGGAAGCCGGGGGTCAGCTGAGCAAAAGTTGAAGAGTTCGGCCGATGGAAATGACACAAGCCCAGAAGATCCGGACAAGAGTCGGCGGGTGGAATGTTCACGAAGAACGAGAAAACCCGGAGGTGGACCGAGCAAAGCTCCGAAGGTGTGGTGGAGCCTTGGGAGGTGTCGGCCGGAGGGGATGACCGAAGTTCGGAGGATCCGAACAAAAGTTGGGAGGTGGAACAGCTCGGACGAGTGGAGCGGAATGGTCAAACAGAGCTCCGAAGTGATGCAGCAGATTTGTAGTAACCACATACCGACCGAGATATTCGGATATGCGGCGGGTTCAAAGCGGTAACGCAACCTACGAGCTGCAGCAACACATCAGAGGTGTTCGGAACCAAAGCCGAGCCAAGACCGAGAGTTCCGAGAGGAATTTGCCGAGAGGGCGAGGGGAGTGGCAACGGAAAACAGCGGAGCTGCTGACCGAGAGCCGGAGGTCAGCCGAAGAAAGCTCCGAAGGCTCGATGGAACCGTAGGAGACGTCGGCCGAAGGGATGACAGAAGTCCGGAAGATGCGGACAAAATGTTGGGAGGTGGAACGGTTCGGAAACACGGGCCGAATGGTCGGACAGAGCTCCGGAGCGATGCAGCAAGGAACGCAGTGACCACATACCGGATATGGCGGGCCCAAAGCGATAACACAACCTGCAAACTGCAGCAGCACCCGAGAGATGTCCGGAACCAGAAGGACCGAGACCGAGGTTCCGAGGGGAACTTCGCGAAGAGCTGCGAAGAGAATCGAAGGAGAGCACCGAAAATTGCCGGAGGTGCAAGCCAAGGATTGGAGGGGTCGACCGAGCGAGATTCCCGACTCAAACAGAGCCTCGGAGACGCAGGGCCGAAAGGTGACCGAAATCCGGAAGAGCCGGAGGAAGGTCGGGAGGTGCTGATAAACAGCCGGGAGCGACCGAACGAGATTCCTGACTCAACGGAGCCTCGGAGTCGAACGGCCAAATGGTGACCCAAGTCCGGAAGAACCGGAAAGGGGTCGGGGCACCCGTGGCTGTAGTATGTAGACTGATGTGCTGAACACAGCCAGGTTGTCATTTGTCTACTCACGGGGGCCCAGCCAGCCGCCAGCAAGGCACTTCCACACACTTGTTTTGGGCTACCCCAACACCCTTTGGGCTGGTTCAGCCCGCCGAACGCCTTCCTCTTTCGGAATATCCTCAAAATAATATCCCGTGCCGGCGTCTCTTCTCCCAATCTGGATATTTTTTTGCGAAAAGAAGAGCCATTTGCCGTATTTGGCCCCTCAAGCGCAATTCGCGTCTCAGTCACCCAGAATCGTTCAAAACGTCATTCACAAAAGCAAGTATTTTCACAAACGCGCCGCCATTACGTAAACATCTGTACCAAATCCGCCCCCTCCTCTTCCGCGTCGTCCACGACGGGGGTGGCTGCAACGCCAACGGAAAACACTCCAAATCCCCCGGAAATACTCCCCCAGATCCTTGTAGACGGCCGCCTGACGGCGCGCGTACGCCTCGAGCCCAGCGCGCAGCCCCCACTCCTCGTTTTCCCTCGCCGAAGCCCGACCCAGCCACCACGCCGACTGCCAATCCAGGTAACGCAGGACGCGTCGCATCTCCTCCCGGAGAATCAGTACCTCCTCCTCCCATCGAACCTTCCGAGCCTTCGCCCTCGACCATTCGACGCGAAGAGCTAGATGATGCTTGTCAACGCGCCGCACAATACGAGGGAACATCAGAGACTTACAAGCGTGGAGTTCCGCCTCATCGTCGTCCAGCGCGCCCGTCGCCGTCCAGATCCACGACAAGACCTTCTTCGACGTTCCCGGCACATGGCGCGGCGCCCGCGCTCCCTTCCCCGCGCCCATCATGGCGAGCTTCTTGCGGGCCGCCGTATCAGACTCCGCCTCTTCGTTGTCGAGCGTTAGGTCGGCGGGCTTCAGCTCTCGAAAGTGGGGCATGTGGTCGGGTCCCGCCAGCCTTGTCAATGCCGCCCTGCCCCGATTATACTTCTCCGCCAATGCCGTCGCCCGTTCCCCCACCTGCTCGATCAACGTCCTCGCCTTTGTCGACTTGATTTGGCCGGTGATGTGGGTGTTGCGGAAGCCGATCAAAAAGTGTTTGGTGTGGAGGCACGCACGCAACTCTACCAGGCTGTTATGGCACTGGGACTCGTGCAGGCGAGTTTCGAGCTCGACGACGCCGCGTTGGCATCCCACCGTGCGCTCCAGGTCCGAAAGGTCGGAGGGCATATACAACTTGATCGACTCGGCCTTGATCTCAGGTCCCTCTGGATCCGCCGCCATTTTGACAGCGCGAGCCGCCCCGGGCGTGAAGATCTCTTGAAGATGGCGAAACTTGGCTAGCTTGGTCATGAAGGTCATGCGACGGTCGTGGATCTTGCTTTGGCGGTCTGCGGTGACCAACGCGCGTCCGGCGAGCTCGCTACGAATTCTACGCCTTCCAAGTCGTCAGTGTTGCGTCGCGCTACATCTGTAGGAAGTATCGCTTACTGTGCCTGTTCTAGCTGAATCCCAGCGCTTAAGAAGGCCGTAGCGCTCGTGGCGTGCAACGGCGCGCGCCCTTGCTTCATCTCCTCTTCCTCCTCCTTTCGCAGCTCCAAGCGCATCTCCGCTTCTGTTGGCGCGCCTGCGCACGGGTCGCATATCAGCTCCGCAGCTCTTCACGTATGTAAACGGCTTACCTGTGTCCCGCAGGATGTAGGGGTTCGGCTTGCTGTGGTCCACGACAAACACATTGATTTGCGATTGCCAGTCAGCGCGGACGTCCTTTGAGATCGTCTTGTTGACCACTGTGAAGGCGTCGATTTGACGAGCCCGTTCCGCGATAGCGACGATTAGTTTCCGGCGCAAAGCATCCCCTGTAAAACATCTCAGTTCTGAGTGGCTTTCAGAGGACATCTAGCGCTTACCCTGATTGATATTCTTCAAGAAGTTGTGGGAATCGACCTTGTCCTCCAGCGTTTCAGCCCGATTCCCGATGGAAATCTCCTTCGTGTGGAACGCAGCCGGATTCAGGTCCGACCAGGTGCGCTCGACGCCCTCCCCGTCGCTCTTGCCGACACCGACCAGGAAGCTGAGACTGTTTTCGTTGCTGCACTCCCGCTCATGGGACGAGGCATGCCAGACTGGCAGCCCACATTGGATCTCTACCTTGTCGAGGTCCAAGCGGATCGCGGGGGGAAGCTTTGCGTTGCGTTCCCGCAGGTTCTTCTTCCACTGGCACGCAATATCGTACTGTTATATACCGAGCCGACGGAGGGGAAGACGGAACCGGAGCCGGCCGAGTATCGGCCGAGAGGAAGACCGGAGTGTCGGAGATATATGTGAACGCCACAGAGGAGCTGGGCGCACAACTACCTGGGTGACTCGAGGCAGGGAGGACAGGGAAGTGGTTCGGGTTCGGAGACCGGAATCGGAACGACTCAGTTACTTGCGGAGGAAGTGCGAAGCAACGTTAATAATCAAACTGAGGAATACAAAGGTAGACTACGGTACTTATACTGGAAAGGTTATTATGTATACATATAAGGAAATATCTGATGGTCCAAGCGCAACAATAGTGAAAGTCCCAAAGGGGAAGGAGAATATAAACATGAGGTTAAAACAATAAGAAAGAAGACGGATAAACGGGAAACGCTCAGTAAGCTTCATTGCGTGAAAACCCGAGAAGGAACACGAGGTTGATGTGGTGTTTCCGTCGGCCGAGTTCGGCGGAGCCGTTCCGTCGGCCGAGTTCCGAGGGTTCCGAGCACGGATATAACAGTATCCCCCTCTTGCGTTCCTTGCCCACGAGGAACAGTGAGCATAGGTAACCTGCAGGAGGTGATGACCGGAAGTGTGCTGAGGAAGAATGATGGATGGCGTGGGGAGATCAATGATGGCACGTGGAGCTATATATAAGGATCGCGTGAAAATTCATCTTGCCTCAAAACCATCATGTCCTCTTCCAGCTCGCCCGCCCCGAACGCCGAACGCAAAGCCCGCCGTGAGCGGAGCCTGTCGCCCGAGTCGAAGGCGAGAGCGGAGAAGAAGGAGAGAAAGAGGAAGCGTGAGGAGCGCGAGCGCCAGATCCGCCAGGAGGTCATGGACCAAATGGCGGCGCAGCACGCCAAGGACACGGCGGCGATCACGGCGGCGTTTGCGGAGACGCTCAAGGGCAACGTCGCCACGAGCCGCGCTCCGAAGCCGAAGGGGCGGATGGAGGGTCCGAGTCGCATCCCTGCGTCGTCGTACGACGATGCGGAGGACTCCGGGTCCGAGCTCCGCCGCTCGGCGTCTCCGGTGGTGAAGCGGGAGAAACCGGAGAAGAAGGAGGAAAAGCGGAAGTTGATCGTTCCGCCGCAAGGTGCGTGACAGTCGGCCGAGTTCGACCCGGAACTAACTTGTCGTACAGAGTGTTCCGAGTGCCGGAAACGCGAGGAGACCTGTCGGCTCGAGCCCGGAAAGCGTCAGTGCATCCGGTGCTCGCAGCGGAAGGTCAAGTGCTCGCTGATTCCGGCCGAGCCTCGCCGGAGCGCTAAGCGGAGCGGGAAGGAGGTTTTCGACCTCGACTCGGAAGAGGAGCCATTGGCGAAGAAGAGGAAGAAGGTGGTGTCGAGGAAGACGATCGCCTCGGAGGACGATTCCGACAACGAGGGTGTTCCGGCGTCCCGGCCGACCCGGTCCGACGACAGTCGGGCCCGGATCCAGGAGTTGGAGCGCCAGGTGCAGGATCAGGGGCGCGAGCTCCTGAAGTTGAAGAAGGAGCGCCGCCGGGACCGGATCCAGTTCCGGGCGCTGGTGGAAACCCTGGGGCACAAGATGGGAGCGCCCGGTCGTTCGGACACGGGCACGGCCGTACAGGGGCATCAGCGGGCGATCGGGATATTCTCTCGGCTTGACCGGGAGATGTCTCCGGTCGGCGCCGACTCGATGTCGCGTCGGCTTTTGTTCGAAGCGTCGGCCGACGAAGAGGAGGTCGACGCAGGGCCTGCGCCGAAGCCGGCGTCGCAGGTGAAGGAACGGACGAAGTGGCCGGCCGACTTCCGGAAGGTGAAGCCGGAGGAGAAAGCCGGGCCTTCGGCCGAGGGGCCGCCGGAGGCGGGGGGATCGGGTGGAGGCGCCAAGGCCGTCGTCGAGAAAACGGACAAGCCGCCTATCGAGACGATCAAGAAGGCCTCCGGGTCTTCGCCGAGCACTGTGCGGAGCTCGGACGTCGACTCCGACGATTCGTCCGACTCGGAGAAGCCGCCTCCGAAGAAGCGCGCTCGGCCGGAGGAGTCGAAGGAGGAGAAGAAGACTGTGGGTGACGCGAAGGGGAAGGGAAAGGCGTCGGCGGAGGAGAAAGGAGACGACGGAGCCAGACCGGCCGACAAGCCGTCCACCGTCTGAATGGACATCCGCGTGCCCCGCGTAATAAGGGCTTTTATTTGTACTTCTATTTTTGTTTTGTTTTTCTTGAATTGAGTCGGCCGAGTGGCCGAAATCGGAAATCGGAAAGGAAGTGAGAAATAAAACAAGGATGAGATAAGATCAATAGTCCGGACCGGGCTTCTTCGGATATTTCCGATGGAAGTTGTCGACGTGATCTGGGGCATCAACATCGTCGGCTCCGACCCAGGAGTATTGTTCGTCCGTGTTCTCGTAGCCAAGCCACTCCACGTAATACCGGAGCGGAACCTTCTTGAAGCGGCGATCGAGTTTCGAGTCGACGATTTGCTTGACCTCGTAATGAGGTTCCCCGTCGTCATCGATTTCGACCGCGGCTGGAGGCTCGTCCTCACGGTCGGGGAATGGGTTTGGGAAGTGGGGCTCGAGCTGCGAGACATGGAAGACGGGATGAATTTGTCGGAGATTCGGCGGAAGACGGAGGGTATAGGAAGCGGCCGAAGGTTTCGCAATGATCTCGTACGGACCGAGCGACGTCTCCGAGAACTTCGGAGTCGGCCGAGTGGTCTTGATGTACTTGGTCGTGACGAACGCCGATTCTCCGACTTGCATCTTCGGATCCGGAGACCGGACCTTGTCCGCGGTTTCTTTGTAGCGGTCTTGCGCGAAGATAAGCTGCTCCCGAAGGAACTGATGCAAGTCTTGGAGATCAACGGCGTAGTCCTTTGCGTACATGTTAGCGACATCACGTTCCGGATGAATGGTAATTGCCGGATTGTATCCCTTGTTCGCGAAGAACGGAGAGATTCCGGTCGAAGCGTTCGGCGAGTTGTTGAGCGCGAATTCTCCGAGCGGAAGCAACTCGTGCCAGTTGTCCTGCTGGTACGAGGTGTACATCCGGATGTATTGCTCGATAGTCTGATTCATCCGTTCGGTTTGGCCGTCGGCCGAAGGATGATATCCGGAGGTATAATGGATCTCCATGTCGAGTAGAGCTCCGAGGGACCGGAAGAAAGCCGAGATAAACTCGGAGCCTCGGTCGCACGTAACATGCGACGGAACTCCGTGTTTAGAGAAAACGTGAATAAGAAAGAGTCGGGCGAGCTCGGGCGAGTCGATGTGCGTGTCGCACGGGATGAGAATGACTTGCTTCGAGGCTCGGTCGACGATGACGAGAACGGTGTCGTAAATGCCGGAAAGGGGAAGTTGCTCGATGAAGTCCATTGAGATAGAATCCCAAGGACGGAGCGGAACCGGAAGAGGCTTCAGCAGGCCGTAAGGCCGGTGCCGAGGCTTCTTATTGTGCTTGCAGAGAATACACGAGCGGCAGTAGTCCCGGACAAAGGTCCGCATCTCGGGCCAGGTGTAGTCGCGTCGGATGAGTGTGAGCGTCCGATTCTGACCAAAATGACCGGAGAGCTTGTGATCGTGCAGATATTGACAGACACGTACTCGTAAACCTTCGGAAGTACCGGAAACTAGCGGAACGTAAATCCGGCCGTCGAGACGGAGAAGACCGGAGGTGTCGGTAGTCCAGCGCGGATCACCAGAGGCGGCGGCGGAAAGGCCGACGATGGCGGCGGGATCCTCGGAGAGGTGTTTGCGGATATCGGAGTGGAGCTTGTCGAAGTCGGCGATTACCGAAGCTCGGAGAACGATCTCCTCGAGGAAAGTAGCTCGGAGCGACGCGGAAAGTTGATCTTGGGTGAAAATCGGACGGAAATTTTGCGGATTCACCCGAGCGTAGGTACTATCCCCCTCTTTTGGGTAGACGTCCCATCGTCTAGTCAAAGCGTCGGGTTTACCTCCGAGTTTACCCGGCCGGAACCGGATTACCATGTTAAAATGGCAGAGGTATTCGGACCACCGGACTTGCCGACGCGTGAGGACTTTCGTCGTGGCAAAGTATTCCAGGTTCTTGTGGTCCGTGACAACGTCGACAGGGAAGGTAGAGCCCTCGAGATAGTGGCGCCAAGTACCGAAGGCGTCAAAGATGGCGAGCAGCTCCTTGTCGTGCGTGTCGTAGTTGAGCTCGGCCGGGCCGAGCGTCCGAGACCGGAACGCAACCGGATGGATTTCACCGTCGTCGCCTTCAATGGAGAGGATGGCGGCGGTGGCGTAGTCGGAAGCGTCCGTTTCGACAGTAATCTGCCGACCCGGAACCCAGTGGTGAAGGACCGGGGCTTCCGTGAACGCCCGCTTGAGAGTGTCGAAAGCGGTCTGGCAGTCCTCGGACCAGGCCCACCGGATATTAGACCGGGTGAGCCGGGTCAAAGGAATGCAGATGCCGGAGTAGTTGAAAATGAAGCGCCGGTAGAAATTGGCGAAGCCGAGGAAGGACTGAACGTCCCGAACCTTCCGAGGCGTCGGCCAATCCATGATAGCCTCGATCTTGTCCGGAGCCATGCGGAAACCGTCGGGCGAAAGGATGTAGCCGAGGTATTCGCAGGTGGTGACGCTAAACTCGCACTTGGAAAGTTTGCAGAACAGGCCGTTGGCCCGGAGTCGCCGGAGCACTTCCCGAACATGAGCCGAATGTTTGGACGGATCGTCGGAGTAGATGAGGATGTCATCCAAATACACGACGACGTTGACGTCCAGAAGATCGGCAAAGATGGTGTTCAAGAAACGCTGAAAAGCGGCCGGAGCATTGGTGAGGCCCTCGGGGACTACCCGGAACTGGTAGGACCCGTAGCGAGTGCGGAAAGCGGTTTTCGGCTCGTCGCCGTCGGCGATCCGGAGAAGATGGTAGGCGTGCCGGAGATCAAGCTTCGTATAAACTCGTGCCCTTCCGGGAGCGTCGAGGAGATCCGAGATCAGAGGAAGGGGGTAACTGTCCTTCTTCGTGATCCGGTTTAATCCACGGTAGTCGACGCAAAGCCGGAGAGAGCCGTCCTTCTTTTTGGCAAAGAGAATCGGAGCTCCGTGACTGGACCGAGACGGGTAGATGAACCCCGCCTTCAGGTTCTCGTCAATGAACTTCCGGAGAGCGGACAGCTCCGTTTCGGAAAGGGAGTAGACGTGGCCGATCGGAGGAACTTCACCGCCCTCCGTCTCAATCTTGAGGTCAAACTCGCGATGAGGCGGAAGATTGTACGCCTCCTTTTCGGAGAAGACGTCGGCGAAATCGTGATACTCCGAAGGGATGCCGGAAAGATCGGGACCCTCGGCCGAGGCGGCCCGACCCTGCAGGTCGTCTAGAGCACAAGCACGAAGGGTGTACTGGACAGCACTCTTATCCCGAATGATAGAGGAGTAAGCGGCAGCAGATACGAGCGACACAAGTGGGGGCGTAGAGAATGGACGAGGCTTAGGAGCCTCAGAGGGAGCCGGAGGGTCCGGAAGTACCGGAACGACCGGAGGGTCCGGAAGTACCGGAACGACCGGAGGGTCCGGAAGTACCGGAACGACCGGAGGGTCCGGAAGTACCGGAACGACCGGAGGGTCCGGAAGTACCGGAACGACCGGAGGGTCCGGAAGTGATCTCGGAATGTCGACCGGAATCGGTGGAGGTTCGGAGAGCTCCGGGGCGTCGTCCATAGAAGGACCGGGAATTTCCATAGAAGGAGCGGGAAGAGGCGAAGACGTTGGGGGGTTCGGTGTAGGGTTTCCGGCCGGAGGTCGCGGAACACCCTTGTCCGTAGTCGGAGCTACCGAGGTGGGATCCGGCATATCTGCCGGTTGTGTCGACACAAAAACTCGGGAGTGATCAGGACGGAAAGAGATTTTGGCTTCGGCCCAGTTAATCAACGGATTAATGCGGGTGAGCCAATTGTATCCAAGAACGAGATCACAAGGAGAATCGAGACGGGTGACGTAAAATTCCATAGGGTGGACTTCGCCGGAGGGGAACCGGATAAGCAGCCGAAGCTGTCGGTTGATGATTGATGAAGAGCCGTCGAGATACCGTAAACGGACCGGATCTACCGCATAAGGGACAAAATGATTCAATTCACAGACTTTCAAAGATATAAAACAATGAGAAGAACCGGAATCGACGAGTGTCCGGAAGCACCCGTAGCTGTAGGATTTAGCGTATGGACATGGATGTAGCCAGGGGCACCCTTTGGCTATACAAGTGGAACTAGGCACCCCCTGGCTAGACGTGCGGTCCCCGCCAATTCTCCTCCCTATCGTTTGTTTATCACTGAATAATCTGGACTTGCCGATCCTGTGCCGTCCACTCCTTCCAGACATTTTGGTGCAAACAGTATTGCCCACCAAATCAAGCCTCTTCGTCGCAAAATCAATTCCTCGTATCTGCTATTGATCCCAATAAATCCACACATCAGGGCCGTATCTACAAGCAATCTCGAGCCTTATCTACATCTTAACTCTCCAGTAACAAAGGCGCTAGATCATAGGTATAGTCCGAGCAAAAAAAACGATGTATTTCAATGTGTCGTTACAGCTATTATGCATCAGGATTGACCTCGAATAGCGAGCCCAAATCCTGGGCAATGATAGAGTCAGTCGCGGCCCCCAAATTAAGGCTCCACTCCCCCACAAAATACTCCCGAATCTCCTCACAACGCGCAGCTTGAGACAGCGCATACCCCCGGAGGCCGCTGCACGCCGCGGGCGTGATGTCCGTGCGCGCCGTCGCGTCCGCGGCACGCGTCTCCCACGTCTTGACCTCCCACTCCAGATAACGCACGACCCTCTTCATTTCCTCTCGCAGCAGCTCCACTTCCTCTTCCCACCGAGACTTACGCGCCTTCGCTTTGGACCACTCGACCTGTAGCGCTAAAGGCAAATAATCAGCTAAAATCGGGCCTGTATTCAGATAGAAATACTCACATTCATGCAGTTCTTTCTCTTTGTCGTCCAATGCACCCGGGGCACTCCAAATCCAAGACAACACTGGTGTGCTGCCGCTGGGAGCCTCGCGCGCCGGGCGTCCACCGATATTTCGAAGCTTTTTTGATGCATTCCTGTCGCTCGTTGCCGCCTGCGACTCATTCGCCTCCCCCTCCCCCTCGAGTCGTAGGTCCGCCTTGTCCAGCTTACGCAGCTGCGGCGCATAGTCGGCGCCCTTCAAGACGTGCAGCGCGGCCCGCGCCTCCGTGTACTTGCGCGCGAGGGTGTCCACCCGCACGCCGAGATGGTCGATGAGCGAGCGGGAGCGGGTCACCCTCACCTGCCCCATAACATTGGCGTTACGGAACGCGATGAGATGCCCTTTCGCGTGAAGCTTCAGGCGAATCCCCACCAACGCGTCGCGGCACTGCGACTCGCGCAGCTGCGCCTCCATGGCGGGGAGGTTGCCCTGGCACCCGTCCTTCCGTTCGCGTTCGGGCAACTGGGAAGGCAGCCACAGGGAGACCTGCTCTGCCACGGGCGCCGGAGTATCCTCCCGCCGCTGCGCGCTCTCCGCCGCAAGGATCCGGCTTGCGCCCGGCGTGTACACCTCTTGCAGAGCGCGGAACGGGCGCAGTTTGGCGAAGAAGGCCAGACGCTGTTCCTCGATCTTGCTCTGTCGATCGGCCGTCATCTGCCCCGGAGCTGCCGTCTCAGCCCGGATCCGTCGTCTACATTGCCTCCCATTAGTGAAATCTTGATCGCGATCCAGCGGCATACGCACTGAGTTTCTTCGAGCTGTAATCCCGCCGTCAGGAACGCAGTGGCGCTCGTCGCGTGGAGAGGAGCGCGCCCTTGAGCCGCGGCCTCCTGCTCCTCCTTCTTCAGCGACAGACGCACGTCCGCCTCTGAGGGTCCGTCTATACCAGTATGTTAGTCATGTCATCTCCGCCGTAGCGCCCGGAGACGTACCTTGCGCCCGCAGAACATACGGGTTAGGGGTTTTCTTGTCCTTCAGCCACAGATCGATCTTCGCTTGCCACTCCGATCGCTTATCGCTGTGAATCGTTTTGTTGATTTCTTTGAAGGCGTCGACCTGCCGCTCGCGCTCGGCCAACGCGACAATGAGTCGTCGTTGCAAAGTGTCACCTGTGAAAATTATCAGAATGGAACGCCTCGAAGACAAGACCAAAGCACGCAGCGCTCACATTGGCTCAAATTCTTGAGGTAGTTGTGAGAGTCGAGCTTGTCCTCCAGGGTGTCTGCCCGATTCCCCAACGTCATCTCCTTGGTTTGCCACGCACTCCCATTCAAAACGGCCCATAGCCGCTCAATCCCTTCTCCATCTGTCTTCTCCACGCCCGGAACCAGACTCAGGTTATTCTCGTTCTTGCATTCGTGCGCCAGAGCGTGCCACACGGGAAGCCCCGACTGCAGCAGGACGTCTGACCAATCGCGCTGAAGTTCCGCCGGCAGCTTCCCCATGCGCTCCGCGAAATTGATCTGCCATTGGCAGGCTATGTCGTACGAGACCGTCAGTTCCTGCGGGTAGGAACCGATGAGCGCTGACATGAGGATATAATCCATGTTTGCGTAGCTGTGAAAAGGGTGATCAGTCCCAGCGAAGGAAACCCAGCGTTTATACGCACCGTTCCCCCTTTTGGAGATCGCCCATCCCATTGGGCCGGATGCACTCATGGCGGGCACACACGCACCCGCCCACGCCAGACACACGCAGCCCTGCAGTGTTCCTCGTTTCCTTCTGCGTCAAGGCGGCGAAGGCGATGCATGTGCTGATCTGGGTAGGTTTCAGTCAGGACACGCCCCGTGTATTCCCTTGACAACGTACATCTTTCTCGGCCACATACTTGCGCAGGTGCTTCTTGTACCGCGTAGGCTCCACAAACGCTCCCCATCCTGGACCCAAGGAGGGGTCCGGGTGCTCGTTTTTGCGAATCCGGTTCTTGAGTTTAAAGTTCGCGTCCAGCGCAAGAATGACCCTATAAAGATACCTGCCAATGAGGTTTTAACATCTGCCCCAAACGAATAAGGATCATACGACTTACCGATATTGTGACTCGACAAGACGCCAGTTGGCGGGCAGGTTCCGGCCATCGTGAGGACATGGCCAGCAAGCCACTGTCAACTCCCCGGGCTTCGTAGCAGCCAACCCCTCCGGATCGTACGGTCGACCAGCGCGTCTTGCACGCTGCAGAAACGCCCACTGGCGCGACATCCGCAAGAAAGCTTTGTAAGTATCCTGAGGATGGCGCGTTAGACAGACGGCTTCCGGGCGTCAGAAAGAAGCCATCGGCCACTCACCGGGAGCCAGTGCATACCAGTGGACGCCGTCGCGTCAGTGAGCCGCTCCAGGGATCTGATGAAGTCTCGGGCGTTGACGTTGCCGACCACATTCAGCAGGCGGTAGAGATCCAGCACCTCGAACGTTGCGACGGTGTCTGGGTCCGTCTTTGACGCCGGATACCACGCGTTGCGCAGTAGCTGAACAAGATTGTTGGCGGTATCCGACCTTCCGCAGAGGCAGTAGTTGTAGCTGATTTCTTGGATGCTCCTCGAGTCGACCACCGTCAGCGTCCGCGGCGTGACGTCGGGGAAGCCGCACGGCAGGCCGCCGTGCCCCAGCTGGTAGACGAGGCCCAGCTTATTCAAAGTTGTCTCTTTCCAGCGATCACCCGTCCACTCCTGTTGTAGGCGTCAATCCCAGCATAAATAATCGAGAGCGGTAAAGATGGTCACATACCCGCACGACGTGCAATGGATTGAGCGAGTGCCGCTTGAGACAGCATTCCAGGCATTGATGGAATACTCCACATTGCATGCACCGGAAAAACCGACGCCTCCCGCTGCCCACGGGCGCCTCAACTCCCACCACCTGCTCACACAGCGCACATCGCTGCGCAGCTGTCGAGTACCCCAATCCATGCATGTGCATGATTTCGTCCAAGTACAGTTGCTGTACTTCGGGGAATTCGCTCATGGGTTCGTCCTAAGAACCAGTCAGTACCGGGACAAGCAAAATCTCCGCTTGACAGCGACATACCGAGCTTGCGTAGCTTTTGCGTTTCGCAGGGCGCGCCGTTGGTGTGCCCAAACCCGATATCGCGTCCATTGCATCGGTGATTTGACACCCGTTGTCGTTCACGGGAATCCATGTCGCCAGGCTATCGTTGAGACGGTTTGGAAGCAGCCGCACACGGTGTTTCTTGTGTGTGATGTTGTGTAGACGCTCCGCTTGACGCGCTCCGTCGTCAGAAATCAGGATGGAGCGGTCTCCAGTGAACAGGGTGCTCGCGGCTTCACCACCATCCATACGGACCATGATGTCACTCGCTCGCGAGCCAAAGACGAAGGTACTGTTGCCCTCCATCGTTTCTCAAAACCGAGCTCGAGACCAGAGGAGGATTTGCCGGGGAAAAGGATTCCGGATTAAACGTGCACTCAGTGCCGTGGACGCGTGAGTTTGACGAAGAAAAAGCCCAGCCCATCACTCGGGTGCGAAAAGCCATCGTGTTGGACAGATTTGGCGCCGGCGGGCCCGAGCAAACGGGAAAATAATTGAGGACGATACGGCGCGTCTGCGCAAAAGGGAATGTTTGGCCTTGTTGATTCCCCGCCTCATCGCCTTCTCGATCATTTCCCTCAGTGGTCTACTTATACGCGCAACGAAATTCTGAACTACTGCTCATCCTACTCGAAATCTGGCCTAATTCTAAACGCAACTGAACGTCGTGCAGATCCTGGGATGAGTCAATGAGCTGCGGAACCACCCATTATACAAAATCTGCTGCCACCGCCCCTGGTCTCCCTTCTGGCCAAATTTTCCGCACGCGCAGTACTTGAGGGTCAGGTAATGGGCACCCCACTTGTCAATTACCACCAGCGACGACAGAACTGCCGCCGGCCTCGAGCAACGATCCCCACGGTGGCCCATTTGATACACGAAACCTATTTTAGTGAGCGTCGTGGTACGCCAGCGGTCCCCCGTCCATTCCTGTGGCTACGTCAGCTAGGAGCTCAGGCCTCTGTGGATAGATCTTACCCTGAGACGATGCAGAGGCTTGCAGATGTGTTCCCGCCGGCAGCAGTCGTGGCAGACTATCCCGCTGTCGCACACGCCACAGTGGACAGTGCCGGCGGGTATTCCCCGCCCCGGTGGCGCCAGCTCGCTCGAGCACGATCCGCAATGCACCGCGAAGCGCTCTCCGAGACGCGCCGTGTTGACGTTGCCTGTTACCCAATTGCCAAGGGATACGCTCCACTCCTGAAAACGCGGTCAGCTCTTTTCATCCTAATATTTCAGCGCGAAAACTAACCTGCAATTCGTGCTCGCGGCGGCATAGATGCAACTCGAAACAACATTTCTCGCACTGGAGCGTTGGCGTATCTTCGTCACAAGTGCAACAGCGGAAGACTCGGCTGGAGCGTGCGCCCAGCGGTTTGCTGCAGAAGTCGCACGCCATGTCGGCAAAGTGGCCGTCGCTCTCGCTGTCGCTGTCGCTGCCGGTGTCGCAGGCGTCGCTGCCGGTGTCGGACTCGCTGTCGGCTGCGTCGTCCACAGTGTCGACGTCGATCTCGGATAAGGTCAAAGGCTCCATAAGGCGGACTGCGGGCGGTGGGTACGAAGTCAAGAATTCGACAGGTGCGAAGGGGTCTCTCCACGCAACAGGAAAGGAACAGAAAACCCAAGTATGTATATTTCTCAGCGCCCGGCCCGCTGCTTTCTCTGAATAATATTCAAGGGGATACGCCAGGCAATCTCCGCCGTCCCGCTGACAACCGCAGTCGAGCCTCGCCCGCCGGGCACTGTCTATCGCCTTCCCTTCCAGTCGCGTAACTCTCGCGTATATTGACCATGTGTCTGTCTTGATTTGCGGCGGCTACAATGTGCACTTTACTTAGTTCTACGTTCGCTCTACTGCTACGGGATGTACTATGCTTTCGCTGATTCCATGATAATTCTACTTTCAATCTCTTTTCGAAAAGCACGCAGAGGAACTAATTTGAGTCCGCGGCACCTTCGTGCCTACAACCCCATTAAGGAAGCGTCGATCATCACGACATCAGGCTTCTCGATCATTATAAACTCTTTCGCGTTTTGCAATTCATTTTTTTCCCTTGGTGCTTCAGTCTCCGCCCGATCCCACTTTCAAATTCAGGCAACCAACACATTTATTGCTCCGGATGTCCGATGACAGCTAAAGATAATGTATCTAACCACCCAAAGGCTCCATCCGCGTCAAAGTTTCGCCCGGGGAACCTGATTCAAGTTTGAGATATGGAAAGGGTCCGACGCACGGATGCAAATACACACCTTGTGGCACTCACATTTGCACGTATGGGGACAGACCGTCTCATGGATCGCGTGGAATGCGGGCGCCGACCTTGCGACATCCAGGGAAGCCGCCAGAATATAATCCAGGTTTTCGTACCGCTCGCCACGCTGGAGCGTCCACGCGTCCGGCGCGTCCGGCGCGACCCAGGTCGTGTCGTGGTGATGCTCGATGCTTTCTGCGCTGGTCCAGTCGACGCGGCGACGGCGGGGGAGAGTGTAACTTGCATCAATCCACATGTAAATGTGGAACCTGGATACCCGGGCGTCGGAAATTATAGTGGAATATCCGAAGAGAATACACTCACGCGAAGGCGTCCTCCGGGATTAATTCCGGGATCTCGTCACCGTCTTCGTCCAGAACAGGGGCACAGGTCTTGGCGTTTCCCGTCCACAGAGGAACGTACAGAACCATTTCGCGGCCTGAACGCGACCATTTATATTCAGTTCCTTCGCCGTGGATAGTAGCACCGGACGCAAACCACTCACAAAGGTTCGGATTCATGGTCCAGTTGCAAGAAGAGATCAGTCAGCTGTTTGCGATAAAACGCGCGCTTTAAATAAATCAGAAGTGCGGGGCCCAGCCCCAATCATCGTACCCGCCGGCCTCGTTGCTCGAAAAGCAGGGAAGCAGGAATCAAGTGGGAAAATAAAGACGCACCGATCGTCAGATTGATTTCAGATCGTCGCCTTATTGAGAGTGTGCCATCCGACTGGCTGTAGCGACCTTCCTGGCTGTCAGATATAGAGCTCCCAAAGATCAGAAAGGCTCACCAACTTTCACCCCCCTCATGGAATATTTGCCGCCTAGAAGCACCCACCTCCTTCCTCCCCGCGGCAAGGCCGTGCCACTCGACGTTAACCTGGTCGACATCATCAACCAGGAGCTTGAAAATAGCGACCGGCGTTTCGCGATGGAGGCGCCCTTCCGGACGGCTTGGTACAATATGCGTGATGCGGCTCCCGCCCCGTCGGAGCTCGACTCTGCAACCGAGAGATCTACCCAGAGCGACACCGACAGCAATGCCGGCACTGACTTGGACACCACTGGCCCCCCCGCCACCAGCAGCGAACCCGACACCGAGCTTGGCACTAGCGGAATCGAGTCAGATGCTGAGACCGACACCCGGAGCGAGATCTCGCCTTACCCATTCGACCCGACGCCTTGGCCGTCCGCGGAGTGGAGTGAGGGCTTTATCAGCCACTTCAGTCCCTACCCACTCCATCGCCGCGTCTCCGCAGCGCAGGAAGACTCGCCTGCCATCCCCGATGTCCTTTCTGTGGCGCACCTGGAGATGATGGGATTTCAAAAGATTGGGTGGGACGAGTAAGTGAATTCCTACCATATATCTGCCCTCACTGATATCGATACAGTCCCCGGGCTTTCGTCGACTTGCACCAGCGTATCGGTGCCTTCTTTATCGGCCCCCCTCGCGAGCGCACCCGATGGGAAAACACAATCATCGCGGCGACCGATGTACTGCAACAAGTCAGCGGAACCCTCGGCCCTCTGGACGACCACACGTTGCGTGGGGGATTCAAGCACTCCCCGAACGGCGTCGAGGTTAGTCGTCCATGCCGTCTTGCCGCTGTGTTGGTGACGAGCCCCAGCGTCCACAGAACTTCCCCAATACCGACGCCAACCTCGTCGCCTTGGCCGCCCTGAGGCACTCCCAGCCCATCCAGGAGATTACTTCTTTTCAAAACGGTCAGTCCTCAAATCCAGAGCGTGTCACGTACTATTTGACTGAGATATTCTTCCCTTTGGTAGCGACACTGGAGCAACTGGCCCCCGAGCTATGGACATGCGCAAACCGGGCCATCGAAGCCGTCATGACCCACGACGTCGCCCTCCGGCTCCCCTTTCACCAGTGTCTCGGGCACCCCGACCAGCCCACCGCGTTTGCGCAGGTGGAGTACACGTTCGCGATCGACGACTCGCATCCAAAGCAGCACCTGCGCGACCGCGCTACCGGATGGACGGCGGTGACTTCTGTCGGCGACTACGCCGCCGACGAAAGCGCGTTAATCCTCTGGCGCGAGCGTCGTATCATCAGGTTTCCGCCCGGCTCGACCTTCTTGTTCCCAGCGGGCTTGCTCAGCTATTCGTTCACCACCATCTCAGAATATTCTTCGCGCATGCTCATCTCGCAGACCTTCGATGGCGAGATTTGGCGTTACATTGAGGGCGGTATGACGTTGAAGCCACAGCCGTCGACATTGAGAACGGAGAAGGACTGGGCCGAATTTCGGGGGGAGCGGGCAGCGAGGGCGATCGAGATGTTCCCGACGTTGGACGGCTATGACCAGGAAGCTGGGTATGCGGGGGATTCGTAGATACGCGTAAAGTCGATAATTTGCCGGACAGTCGATAATTTGCCGCCTAAGGGGAACCGAAATCAAATCTAAAGATAATGGCATTCAGAGATAATAGGGACAAACATCTTGCTCTTCTCGTCCACGACCCGCCAATGTGAAAATCCAAACCCCCGATGGCCGCTAAGCGGACTGCACGTATAAAAGGCCGATTGCTACCGCGCTTTCCCCCGCTGCCCTCCCTTTTGCCCACACATCTTCTCCCACCCCCGCGCAAAAAAACTCAAAAGTCTCTTCTCGCTCGTAGTGCGCACTACTTAGGTCTCTTATCCACCCGATTGACCTACCCAATTCAAGATTCCCTTGTGATGCGTGAAACCGCTCACCAGACCCTGCAACGCTTTGGCTCAACCAGCGACAACCCCATTGTCATGGACGCCGATGGACGCCTCCTCCTCGGTCCTCGTAAGTCCATCTCCATTTTTGCCAGTCTATGCACCGCTCATTGTTATCTGTGTATCAGCGCGCTCCCCCTCCGGTGAGTGTTTACCCGCACCTCCTACTTCCTACCCTGATTTTTTTCCACTGCAGGTCGCCTTCGCGGTTGTTTTTTGGAAAGCGGCCCACCGTCACTCATCCGGCAGGACATCCCTCGCATCCGTCTCCGTCCCATCCCGGGACCCGTCTTGACGCCGGCTCAGGCGCGCATGCGCAACCAGGCTGCGTCGACCCGTCGACGGGTGATCCAGGACGAAAATCGACCTGTGCTGCCCCCGACGCGCCCCACCCTCCGCCGCATCCCCTACGTCGTAGTTCTGGCCCGTCGCAATGGCCAGCGCGCTAAGCGCAAGACAGCACTGCAGGGGGAAGACCTGTACCTGACGGACGCTCGCCCCAGTTCCGAAGGATCGCCGCACGGCAATCTCGAGTGCGGGATCTGTTTCTCCATCAAGTCTCATCCAGTCTTGTATGTCGTCTCATTAACTAGCCCTTACCTTTCTGACTTCGCCCCTCAGGTACGCTTGCGGGCACAGCCATTGTTTTGTGTGCATTCGCCCGTGGCTTGAAAAGAGCTGGAATTGCCCTCAGTGCCGGGCGAAGATGACGGCGCGGCCCATCCGCCACGAAGAGCTCGAAAAGGAGATTGAAATGGTGCATCCCAACTGGAAGGACCCCAGCGTCGTCAAATACAGCTGGGCTGGATTGCGTTTCCCGCGCCCCGAGGGTACCGAAGATGACTTTTAGTAGCTATTGTCGTACGGCTTAGCGTCGCCTTTTCGTAGGGTAAAACTATCTCTTAAGTACATTCAATTGTGTCTGTACATTAGCACTTGAATTCAAATCGAAGGAGTATTTCTACGACATGCAGGGTGACAACGAGGAGAGCAATAAAAAAGCATTGGACAAGTAAGTACGAGGAGACAGTCCGTCAGTCGGCACAAGGATAAACGTATTGGTATGGGTGAATAATCGGGGTACGGACATGATCCCGACGCTCGGCGTGCGTCCTGGGCGGCGCTTCGGTCTTGGAAGCCTTCGTTGGCTTCACGCGGTCGCGGCGCCGCGGACGCTCCTGCTTCTCAAGCTGACGTTGGCGCTGGCGTTGCAGTTTCTCCTGTAATGCTTCTTCGCCAAACTTCTCAGCGTACGCTCTGGAAGGGACAGATTGAGCAACCGACGACCTTTCAATTGGGGCACTGCACTTACGCGTGGCGTTTGGAGCGGGCGGAGTGCAAGAGCTCAGCGTGGTTTCTACATGGAGAGGATGTGCACTGTCAGTTGAAAGTTTGCTGCCTGAGGGAACTGACGACGCACCGTTGGCGATACCGAGCACGAGCTGCTCTAGCGCGCTGGAGCGCTTCCTCCTGCTCCTCGGGCGGTAATTCTTTCAGCTTGGAACGATATCTGGTGGCATTGCTTGAGTAAGGGCAATCGACACGAAGGTGTTGGAACGGGTGTCGGGACCTGGACATGCGGGCACGGGTCTGGGCCCGGTGCTGCTCTTGTTTGCGCAGACTGAGTATGATGATGAGCCGGGGGGAAGAGAAACCGACGAATGTACGCACATCAGCTGGGCATGTGTAAGGGGGGGCGAAGTCGAAGAAGAGGAGTCTGCGGAAGGCGAAGAACTTGAAGAATTGGACGCAGAAGGGGACGCCGACATGATGGTCGATGAGGAAGCAACCGGACACCGCCTAGGCTGGAGAGGAGTTACTCCGGGGTCGGTAGAGGACAGGCATGCGTGTGTTGCTTCGACTCGAGTGCTGAGTCGGGTAGTTATTGTACGGAGTGTGTGGCGGAGAACGAGCCGTGATCAGACTGTGGCGAAGCAATATTGGCCAATACATGTACATCAATTGTCCGACAAAAAATAAAGCAGGGCCGGTTGGGTCCCAAATAAATCGGGCATGGTATATACATACGAGAAGGTAGTACAGAGAGAAAAAATGGCGTTAAACGATGAGCTGAGGTGTGCAGGGTGAGCAAGAGAACAGCGTACCTCAGAATGGGCGCGATGTGGCTCCAGGCGTCGTATATATGGGCAGTTTTGTTTGAAACAGGTGTGCAAGGTTGTTTGGCGGTGGCGGCGCGAAAGCCAAGTGGAATGAGGCCTCGGGCGCAAGTGTGCTATGGCCACTGGAAGGAAAGCTGATTTGAAGTCCGACGCGTATATTTCGTGTAGCGGTGCCCGTAGACGAAGATGCTTGGACAAGGGGAGTCACAAGGGGTATACAAAGGATTCTGAGGAAATTTGAGGAAGTCGAGGTTGAGGTGGTATGGGAGGATGCAAAAAGTGTAACAATCGACGCTAAAGTGCGTATGTGATCCTTGTAAACTGGTCTTAGACCACTTTAGGCAGGAGTTACGCTACCCATAAAATCACTTTTAATTCGATTGTTAAATCGTCAGGAAACAGACCGAGCCAGAAATTATTGCGATGCACGAGGGCACAGCGAAGACGCGTTCCCTGATTAAAACTGGGGGGTTCCGTGGCCGAGGGAGAAGACAAATCGACAAAAGGCATATTTTAAAAAACGAGAGGAGTGACGCCCGATCGCGCCGACGAAATGGACACGACGAGGGCCTCAATCGTAAGGAGGGACAGCAGAAACTTGTATATATCGAGCAGAAGGCTAAAGGTACAAGGCATACATGGCACGGAGGACTATAGTAGCGATAGACGATGCGTAAAGTTGTAATACTAGAAAGGCAAATTCGAGCGCATGTGCAGCATGTTTCAACGGTGGGTGCGATCCGACGCCTCGGAGAAGCTGGGGGTTATGAAGATGGTGCCGTTTGGGTCGTTCATACGCTGCCATTCGATTGTAGACGCTATCGCTGCCGCGCCGTCAGCGCCAGAGAAAGGAGAAAACAAGAGAAGTACGCACACACTCTCGAGAATCTCACTGCTTCCCTTTACAACGAAATAGATGTGCTCGACCTGCTCGAAGGTGGTCCGCTTGGAAGTGGAAAGCGTGGCGGAACTTGGCACACACGGCAGATGCTGCACGACGTCGTGAAGGGTAGGGGCCCAAAACGTGGGATGGAAGGTGACGCTCGTCTTGTGGTGGTCGGTGAGATTCCACAAGTGGGTGCTAAGGCGTCGACGTCAGCCAAGGCTTCACTGATACAAGAAATACGCACCCATCCGGTCCTGCCATACCCCAATCTGCGAGGAACCAGCCTTTCGTGCTTTGTATGAAGGGTCCTTTTTGCACGCGTGTATCCACGAGCTTGGAGAATGCGTCCAACTCGGCACTCTTCTGAGGGCTGACGAAGTACGCGGGAGGAGGGCTGTACAAGTGCGAGGAGAACATGGTGGTGGTCGAGATGGACGAAAAGCAGACGGGCTCAATGTTTTTGTAGTCTAGGCGCAGCAGCGCGCAGTTGCGCAGTAGCCATAGAGGAGAAGACGCAGTTTGAGAGAAGTTTGAGAGATACACGCGGTGTGAGAAGACGGTGTTTGAGGAAGGGAAGTGAGGATCGAAATAGGCGCCCGTGTCCGACGCCGGCATCCACCGGCATCTATCTTACAGGGATGCGTGTGAGGGGAAAGAAAAATTCGGGCCAAGTCGCAGTGTACGGAGAGAAACAAGATAATTGACATATAGCTAGCGAGCGGTTACAGGAAATTTATCACGACAAGTACGGCGGGGAGATAACTCGAACGCGCCCGGTTTTGACCGCGTTCTGATACTTGGCGATGGCTAGGGTCCGGCTACCCCACGAGTCGTGGGTCGCGCAACTGAGTCCAGAAGTGTTCAGCCCACACTCAAGGCTGAATGTGACAATGAAAGGGATTAAAGAGAGAAATCGGGGAAGGAAGGACTGAACGCACCTCGACTGGTACACTCCGGGGGTTATCCCGCAGTAAACGACGTACCAGCGGCGGCCAGAGGATGCGGCGCCTCCACCGGTGTGTAACGGATTGGGGGTGTCTTCAAGGGCGACGGGCTGGGGCAAGACTGGGATTGGCGTTGTAGTGTGCAAGGCGGAGCGGCCAGTACGTCGTGAGCCGCAGATTCGCACCCATGAATGTGCCTGCGCGTAGGCGAACGCGGCGTCGGCGTCGTCTGTGGACGGGTACCCTGGAAAAGGCTCCCACTGACGCCGTCGACTTGCTGGCGAGCCTCCGCCCTGAGGAGCGTCAGCAGGGGACAAAGATGGAGAATACGCGACTCACCAGGTTTTGTAGACGCCGGGGATGCGGCCATAGAAGACAGCGTAGGCCTTGGCGCGGTTGCGGGGCCTGGAACGGGAGCCGACGGCAGAGACGTGGCCGCCAGGAGTACCTTGTGTATATTCGGCAGCTTCATCCCTGCAGATAGATGAGGAACGCGGAGGAAGGAGGTACAAAACAAATACCAGTGGGCCGTGTACCCAGACTTGACGGGCGATTGGAAGCGATAGACGGTCTGAGTGGACGACCCCAGATCCAAACGCTCGAGATCAGCGAGGAGACGGTCGACTTCCGAGCGAGAGCCAGGGTAAGGCGGGGGGCTGGACGACATGGTGGCGTTAAGAGACTGAGTAGTGGGAGATAATCGAGGTCATTCTGGGATCTGGGACTCGAGATCCATGGAAGCAGAGAACCTGGCCGGCGGAACTGATGGAAAAAACGAGTGAGTTACGGAACCTGATGTGGAGAGATAGAGAAGAGTTACGCGTGAATCGGTTGATTTCATTCCCGATTTGGTTGCCAAGTAAGCGAGATTCGGTTGTACGCGAGATTTGGGTTTAGCCGACGGTCCAAATTCAGATCAGGGGAACGAGGAACGCGTGCATTCGAGAAAATCAAACGGGGACGGTGCGAAACAGCGCGAAAGAGCGAGAATATGTAACTATGCAGCCCGCCCGCCCAGCCCGTCCCGTCGGCGTCACCAAGTACATTAATAAATCCCTGGAAAAACAGTTAGACAAGGGAGGAGATCGAAGTGGTGTGGTACCTTCAACGGATAACGGCGATGGCGTTTCCTTCGAGAGCATTGTTGAAGTGCTCGAGGGCTTCGGCCTGAGACGTGAACGAGGTGCTCAAGGCATTCGAGACGCCGACGACAGCGTTGAGGGAAAGGGCGGCGTTCTTGGTGAGGCCAACGTACTTGCCGCTGGTGATCGCGAACCACTTGTTGTTATTGTCGGGGACGGCGGCGAGGGGCTCGGCGGGCACGACGGTGTAGAGTGAGCCAGCAATCCAGGGACCCGTGGTGCGGAACATGGTGGAAGGGGGGATGGCGGCTGCAAAAAAGCGTTAGCTGGAAATCATGTGGGAAGAAGGGAAAGACACACGGAGGCTCGGCCCAGCGACAAACACCGCCGCGGCAGCGTCGACAGCGGCCGCTGCATCGCTGACAGCGCTGGTGGCTACAGCGAGATCCGCGAGGGTCATGTACACTGTGGGAGGTGAGCGAGATTTAAAAAGAGGGATGTAAGCTTACCTTGGCTGACGGTGGTGTTGCCGACGGCCGCACTGGTGGCCTCGATCGCGACCACAGCAGCAGACAGTTGCTCCAGAGCAGAGCGCACTGTAGGTATAATGAGCAAATCATAGATGGCTGAGAAAGAAGGGCGCAGACGTTGGTCGCGCTCCACGCGTGAAGGGGTCGAGGTGACAACGGCAGAAGCATTACTCGCTCCCGCAGCAGGAGCTCCCGCCGAGGGAGCGGGAGCGGCAGCGGGAGCGAGATTGTTGAGGTCGGTCATTTTAAAAATTGGGGGGAAAGTTGGGGGGGAAAAGTGGGGGGTAAGAGAGAAGTGCTTGGAGGGGACCGTCTTATGTGGTGGGATTTGAAACTCCGCAGGAGCATGTGGCCAATGTGGAAGCGAGAGGAATTTCTGTAGCGACAGTTAGCTGACTGGGGGTAAATAAGATCAGAAACAAGCAAAAGCAAAGCCTTACCTTTGGAGACGACCGTCACTGCCTGTAAAACGCGACAAGGTAAGCCAGTGTCGCGCTGCGCGTCTCCGGCCTGACTGAGCGTGTGTTTTCTTGTCCAGGGATGGCCGAAAAAAGGAAGAGAAGAGTCAGAAAGCCTCGCAAGCGCGTGCCCAAGGAAGTGCGAAAAAACCTGCGCCTATGGGCCGAGGGCGCACGAGAGACGATCTTGAAGCCGCACATAGAAGGGTATGCCGACGCGCTCGAGCGGGGCTGGCGCGCCGAACGAGACTACCTCCAGTCCGTGTGCAATGAGTTCCATTCGCGGATTGACTGGCGCTTGGCGGACCACGAAGAGCCAGAGCTACCGCTGGCAGAGTATAATCCGTTGGAGACCGTTCCGGCGGAGAACGTGGACGCCGACGTCGAGTCGGCGCAGCGCACTCGGGTGTTGGAGCTGAACGCGGTAAGTGACAGGAGTGACGACCACATGACCGTGACACTCACACTCCGTCTTCTCCGTCTTTAGCGCATTCAAAGGTGGCTGAAGTATCGCGTCCGCAAACTACGCAAAGGCTTCCAGTCCAAGCTTGACCCTCTCAAAGATCCATGGGCTATTCTCGTCGCTCAGCTCTCTGGGATCCAGAAGCCGCCTAAAGCAAGACAGGCGTACCAGCAGTTCATGCACGAGGAGTACGACACGGTAATCGGTCCAGAGGTGGCAGCCAAATGGGCAGAGCAAGCAAGCCAGGGCAGCAACCTGCAGACCTCAAAGACACCAAACGGGCCTTTCAGGTCCCTGATAGCGCGCCAGATGTTCGCGGATCTGTCCCAGTCAGAACGTGCGGCGTATGGGGCGCGGGCTAAAGAGGAGGCGGCCGACGCGCGGGAGGCATACGAGACAGCAATGAAGGCGCCCCCGTCGAAAGCCCCGGAGGAAAGGGATCGGTGAGTTCGCCGACTGACATGCAACGCGGGGAACTAACGCGTACGTCAGGTGTATCGCTGCTGTGGGGAAGTTTTTGGGCCCCATCATGAAGGGTGTTTTCGATCGCACAGGAATGCATTGCTGCTTCCTCATGGGCGGGCCCGTCCCCAAGTTTGGCGGAGAATTGAGGACAATATAGTAAGTGGCGACACACAGACAGACGATCGAACGAAAACTGATATATTCTTTAGCGCCTCGTATGGACAGAATAAGGTGACGGGCGGCGGGGCGCATTTCCCCGAGTGGGCAGGGCCGCGTTTCAGCTACGTGACGGAATTGATGAAAGAATACCTCACAACAGCATTCAGTAAGTAAAGTTGGCGCTCCAGGATAGGTATCGGTGCTAACATTAAATTTATTCAAGGTCCCCAGGACAGAGAGGAGGCGGCACTTCCTGCTGCGCTCGCCGGCGCGAAGTACACGCTCTTGCCCGACGGAGACGACAGCGGGAGCGGGAGCGACGAGGAATCTAATTCTGACGAGTCAGATTCAGACTCGAACGCCGACTCGGACGACACAGACGCACCGGCGAAAAAGAAGAGGCGAAAAAACGGCCCGCAGGCGAAAGGGAAAGCCAGGGCGCGCTCGCCAGTGCACGACGACCGAGACGACGACGAGGGGTCGGAGCCTGAGCCGGAGTCGGCACCGCAGTGGAAGCTGGGAGACCCCGAGTCGACCTTCGTGCCGACGCAGGAGGAGCGCAACCTGTACGGTGGCGGGGAGCACGGGAGAAATCAAGCCATGGTCGCTAGGCGCAACTCGCTCCTGCTCGCGCCGCTTAGGGCGGAGTGGCGAGAGGTGCTAGGGCCGGAGGCGACGAAGAACGGAAAGGGGAAGGGTGGGACGAAGAAGGGTGGGACGAAGAAGCGCACGGCACCGAACGACTCGTCCACGCCGGCGCCACCACCGAGGAAATCCCGTCGAATCAACGGAGGCGAAGGCCCCACGACTGCCGCGTCCACAACCCCCGCACCAAACCCGTGGACGCCAAACACGTCCACGAATCCCGCCCC
Organism: Mycena polygramma; assembly: GCA_029449255.1. Classification (NCBI taxonomy): domain Eukaryota; kingdom Fungi; phylum Basidiomycota; class Agaricomycetes; order Agaricales; family Mycenaceae; genus Mycena; species Mycena polygramma. Next base: position 1,136,073 of record JARKID010000025.1, read on the forward strand.
CGACACGTCGGCGGACCCGCCTGCCGACCCTCCGAATTCCGCGACGGCTGCCTCCACGACTGCCGCGTCCGCGACCCCCGCACCAAACACGTCCACGAATCCCGCCCCCAGCACGTCGGCGGACCCGCCTGCCGACCCTCCGAATTCCGCGACGACTGCCTCCGCGACTACCGCGTCCACGACCCCCGCACCAAACGCGTCCACCAATGCCGGACCCAGCACGTCGGCGGACGCGCCAAATCCCGCGACCGCGTCAAGCGCAGGCGCAGGCACCGCGCATGTGCGATGGGGAGCGGGCCCGACTGCGAGCACTGGGCCTCCAGCAGAGCCCGAGCCGCCTGCTCCTCCACCTGCGACGGCGACGGCGGGGGACGCAGAGGCGATGAAGGGGCTTGCCGTCGCGCTCGAGCTGCCCGAGGATACGCCAGAGTGGCTGAGCAAGGGATTGTCGTATATCAGGGGGGCCGACCTGGGGTGCCATTACGCGTCCCTGTTGAGGGCGCTAGTGAGACTCGAGGAGTCCGCAGGGTTTGAGAAGAACGATCACACCCCCCTGCCGGCGTCGAAGCACCGCCCCACTCAGGTGCAAAAGTGGATTCAGGGTAAACGCGGGGAAAAGATGAAGTACTTGCCGGAGGTGAAGAATGTGGACGCCTACAGCAAGCAGTGGTACAAGTGGTGGGATGATCTCCAACCACCGTGGAGGCAGCGAGGCGCGGACGGAAAATGGGTCACCGGCGGGGAGTACGGAGATGATTGGGGGAAACTGGATTGTGCGGGGATCAACGGAAATCTCAGTATTGTGGCCCGCGTTGTATTTCTGGGGGGCAGCGACGACGCACACGGAGGAGACACGAGCTGTATGGAACGAGGCGGTGGAAGATGTGACTTGGATTCTGGAGGGAGTCGATACATTATTCGAGTAGTTCTGGTGACGGACGAATCCTGTGGCCGCGAGCCTTTTCATTTCACCTACGTATATCTGAATGTCGTCGTCATGTTTAACGAAAGTTCTGTTTCTGAATGAAATGTACAAATTGACTTAGAATGTGAGATGTGAGCATTGACTTAGAGATTTCGGTCGGAAACATCAACGCAGAAAATAATGCATTAAGAGGAGAAATAGACCAAGCCTGTACAACAAAGTATCGTGCCATTGGACAGTATAGGAGGGGAGAAAAAAAGGAAAGAAGCTAGGGCGGGGCGGGAGCGGGGGCGGGAGGGGCGGGAGCGGGGCGGCGCGGGGGACGGGCAGAGGATTAACCAAGTGGAGGTCGGACAAGGGAATATGTGGGCCACCAAACGGTGGGCAGAGGCGGGAAAGCGCAAGGGCGGGAAGGCACAGGGGCGGGAGGGCGCTGATGATATTATGTAATATCAGGCGGTGGGGCGGGAGGGGACAAGCAAGATATCCCGGTCCTCCCCGGGGTGCGGGAGGCAACGGAGGTACAAGCGAAGGACGCCGAACGGGGCAGAGATCGCTAAAGAAAAGCGCTGCCATCATTGGTATCGAAAAAAAGAAAAAACCTGCATAATTCTTTTTGGGCGGCAGGCACCCAAAAGGGCCAGGAAAAGGGCATCCGGGCCGCCCCAAAATCAAAAAATCGCCCCCGGCAGATAGCGCCTAAGGCACTGGCTACAGCCAGGGGGTGGCTAGTTCCAGGGCTATAGCCAAAGGGCGCCCCTGGCTACATCCAAGTCCGTTAGTCTATATATTACAGCTACGGCTCGGCGGCGTCGCAAATTGCCGTGCTGTGGGTGACGCCTACGTAGCGGCCTCTGGTAATGGCGTACCATTTGCCGGTGTGGACTTGATTGGCCTCGGGGACGACAGCGAGAGGACCAGCGGGGACGACACCATAAACAGCGCCAGCGACCCAGGGGCCGGTGAGCTGAACGCCGCGAGGAGCTGAGAAAACGGTTAGCAAAACGAACGAATCGATTCAAGCGAGGGAGCCACTGACCAGTCCAAGGGGCTGGGGTCGGAGCGTCCGGGGAGCTAGGAGGAGCCGGGGAGCTCGCAGGGGCGCCATCGAGAGTCGCCGCCATGACAGCGGAGGCCTGACTGAGCATGCGGTATGCGTCGGCGGCACCTGCGGAGGACAGTTAAACTCGGGGACAGATAAGAAGAGCGACGAGAGACACACCGATGCCAGAGTTGTTGTCGCCAGCGGCAGAGGCCTGGTAGGCGGGGAGGGTTGCGGGGTCGCCGCCGCAGCGTGGTTAGCTGCGGGAGCGACCTCGGAGGGGGGCAAGTGGGTCATGGTTGGGTGCAGGTGTGCAAGGAGGAGGTGGAAGTAAGAGGGGGGAAAATGGTGGGCGATCAAGCGCAGCGAATTGCTTAAGTGACGAACGGTTCAAACTCCGCAAACGAAGGGCTAAATATTTGGCCAGGGGACCCGCGTGCAAACTAGGCAACTCGGGGATAACAGTCTGTTATATAAAGGATCTGTTCGACGCGCATTTTCGGTGCGCTTTCCAGCTTGTGCACCCGTAGCTGTAGGATTTAGCGTATGGACATGGATGTAGCCAGGGGCACCCTTTGGCTATACAAGTGGAACTAGGCACCCCCTGGCTAGACGTGCGGTCCCCGCCAATTCTCCTCCCTATCGTTTGTTTATCACTGAATAATCTGGACTTGCCGATCCTGTGCCGTCCACTCCTTCCAGACATTTTGGTGCAAACAGTATTGCCCACCAAATCAAGCCTCTTCGTCGCAAAATCAATTCCTCGTATCTGCTATTGATCCCAATAAATCCACACATCAGGGCCGTATCTACAAGCAATCTCGAGCCTTATCTACATCTTAACTCTCCAGTAACAAAGGCGCTAGATCATAGGTATAGTCCGAGCAAAAAAAACGATGTATTTCAATGTGTCGTTACAGCTATTATGCATCAGGATTGACCTCGAATAGCGAGCCCAAATCCTGGGCAATGATAGAGTCAGTCGCGGCCCCCAAATTAAGGCTCCACTCCCCCACAAAATACTCCCGAATCTCCTCACAACGCGCAGCTTGAGACAGCACATACCCCCGGAGGCCGCTGCACGCCGCGGGCGTGATGTCCGTGCGCGCCGTCGCGTCCGCGGCACGCGTCTCCCACGTCTTGACCTCCCACTCCAGATAACGCACGACCCTCTTCATTTCCTCTCGCAGCAGCTCCACTTCCTCTTCCCACCGAGACTTACGCGCCTTCGCTTTGGACCACTCGACCTGTAGCGCTAAAGGCAAATAATCAGCTAAAATCGGGCCTGTATTCAGATAGAAATACTCACATTCATGCAGTTCTTTCTCTTTGTCGTCCAATGCACCCGGGGCACTCCAAATCCAAGACAACACTGGTGTGCTGCCGCTGGGAGCCTCGCGCGCCGGGCGTCCACCGATATTTCGAAGCTTTTTTGATGCATTCCTGTCGCTCGTTGCCGCCTGCGACTCATTCGCCTCCCCCTCCCCCTCGAGTCGTAGGTCCGCCTTGTCCAGCTTACGCAGCTGCGGCGCATAGTCGGCGCCCTTCAAGACGTGCAGCGCGGCCCGCGCCTCCGTGTACTTGCGCGCGAGGGTGTCCACCCGCACGCCGAGATGGTCGATGAGCGAGCGGGAGCGGGTCACCCTCACCTGCCCCATAACATTGGCGTTACGGAACGCGATGAGATGCCCTTTCGCGTGAAGCTTCAGGCGAATCCCCACCAACGCGTCGCGGCACTGCGACTCGCGCAGCTGCGCCTCCATGGCGGGGAGGTTGCCCTGGCACCCGTCCTTCCGTTCGCGTTCGGGCAACTGGGAAGGCAGCCACAGGGAGACCTGCTCTGCCACGGGCGCCGGAGTATCCTCCCGCCGCTGCGCGCTCTCCGCCGCAAGGATCCGGCTTGCGCCCGGCGTGTACACCTCTTGCAGAGCGCGGAACGGGCGCAGTTTGGCGAAGAAGGCCAGACGCTGTTCCTCGATCTTGCTCTGTCGATCGGCCGTCATCTGCCCCGGAGCTGCCGTCTCAGCCCGGATCCGTCGTCTACATTGCCTCCCATTAGTGAAATCTTGATCGCGATCCAGCGGCATACGCACTGAGTTTCTTCGAGCTGTAATCCCGCCGTCAGGAACGCAGTGGCGCTCGTCGCGTGGAGAGGAGCGCGCCCTTGAGCCGCGGCCTCCTGCTCCTCCTTCTTCAGCGACAGACGCACGTCCGCCTCTGAGGGTCCGTCTATACCAGTATGTTAGTCATGTCATCTCCGCCGTAGCGCCCGGAGACGTACCTTGCGCCCGCAGAACATACGGGTTAGGGGTTTTCTTGTCCTTCAGCCACAGATCGATCTTCGCTTGCCACTCCGATCGCTTATCGCTGTGAATCGTTTTGTTGATTTCTTTGAAGGCGTCGACCTGCCGCTCGCGCTCGGCCAACGCGACAATGAGTCGTCGTTGCAAAGTGTCACCTGTGAAAATTATCAGAATGGAACGCCTCGAAGACAAGACCAAAGCACGCAGCGCTCACATTGGCTCAAATTCTTGAGGTAGTTGTGAGAGTCGAGCTTGTCCTCCAGGGTGTCTGCCCGATTCCCCAACGTCATCTCCTTGGTTTGCCACGCACTCCCATTCAAAACGGCCCATAGCCGCTCAATCCCTTCTCCATCTGTCTTCCCCACGCCCGGAACCAGACTCAGGTTATTCTCGTTCTTGCATTCGTGCGCCAGAGCGTGCCACACGGGAAGCCCCGACTGCAGCAGGACGTCTGACCAATCGCGCTGAAGTTCCGCCGGCAGCTTCCCCATGCGCTCCGCGAAATTGATCTGCCATTGGCAGGCTATGTCGTACGAGACCGTCAGTTCCTGCGGGTAGGAACCGATGAGCGCTGACATGAGGATATAATCCATGTTTGCGTAGCTGTGAAAAGGGTGATCAGTCCCAGCGAAGGAAACCCAGCGTTTATACGCACCGTTCCCCCTTTTGGAGATCGCCCATCCCATTGGGCCGGATGCACTCATGGCGGGCACACACGCACCCGCCCACGCCAGACACACGCAGCCCTGCAGTGTTCCTCGTTTCCTTCTGCGTCAAGGCGGCGAAGGCGATGCATGTGCTGATCTGGGTAGGTTTCAGTCAGGACACGCCCCGTGTATTCCCTTGACAACATACATCTTTCTCGGCCACATACTTGCGCAGGTGCTTCTTGTACCGCGTAGGCTCCACAAACGCTCCCCATCCTGGACCCAAGGAGGGGTCCGGGTGCTCGTTTTTGCGAATCCGGTTCTTGAGTTTAAAGTTCGCGTCCAGCGCAAGAATGACCCTATAAAGATACCTGCCAATGAGGTTTTAACATCTGCCCCAAACGAATAAGGATCATACGACTTACCGATATTGTGACTCGACAAGACGCCAGTTGGCGGGCAGGTTCCGGCCATCGTGAGGACATGGCCAGCAAGCCACTGTCAACTCCCCGGGCTTCGTAGCAGCCAACCCCTCCGGATCGTACGGTCGACCAGCGCGTCTTGCACGCTGCAGAAACGCCCACTGGCGCGACATCCGCAAGAAAGCTTTGTAAGTATCCTGAGGATGGCGCGTTAGACAGACGGCTTCCGGGCGTCAGAAAGAAGCCATCGGCCACTCACCGGGAGCCAGTGCATACCAGTGGACGCCGTCGCGTCAGTGAGCCGCTCCAGGGATCTGATGAAGTCTCGGGCGTTGACGTTGCCGACCACATTCAGCAGGCGGTAGAGATCCAGCACCTCGAACGTTGCGACGGTGTCTGGGTCCGTCTTTGACGCCGGATACCACGCGTTGCGCAGTAGCTGAACAAGATTGTTGGCGGTATCCGACCTTCCGCAGAGGCAGTAGTTGTAGCTGATTTCTTGGATGCTCCTCGAGTCGACCACCGTCAGCGTCCGCGGCGTGACGTCGGGGAAGCCGCACGGCAGGCCGCCGTGCCCCAGCTGGTAGACGAGGCCCAGCTTATTCAAAGTTGTCTCTTTCCAGCGATCACCCGTCCACTCCTGTTGTAGGCGTCAATCCCAGCATAAATAATCGAGAGCGGTAAAGATGGTCACATACCCGCACGACGTGCAATGGATTGAGCGAGTGCCGCTTGAGACAGCATTCCAGGCATTGATGGAATACTCCACATTGCATGCACCGGAAAAACCGACGCCTCCCGCTGCCCACGGGCGCCTCAACTCCCACCACCTGCTCACACAGCGCACATCGCTGCGCAGCTGTCGAGTACCCCAATCCATGCATGTGCATGATTTCGTCCAAGTACAGTTGCTGTACTTCGGGGAATTCGCTCATGGGTTCGTCCTAAGAACCAGTCAGTACCGGGACAAGCAAAATCTCCGCTTGACAGCGACATACCGAGCTTGCGTAGCTTTTGCGTTTCGCAGGGCGCGCCGTTGGTGTGCCCAAACCCGATATCGCGTCCATTGCATCGGTGATTTGACACCCGTTGTCGTTCACGGGAATCCATGTCGCCAGGCTATCGTTGAGACGGTTTGGAAGCAGCCGCACACGGCGTTTCTTGTGTGTGATGTTGTGTAGACGCTCCGCTTGACGCGCTCCGTCGTCAGAAATCAGGATGGAGCGGTCTCCAGTGAACAGGGTGCTCGCGGCTTCACCACCATCCATACGGACCATGATGTCACTCGCTCGCGAGCCAAAGACGAAGGTACTGTTGCCCTCCATCGTTTCTCAAAACCGAGCTCGAGACCAGAGGAGGATTTGCCGGGGAAAAGGATTCCGGATTAAACGTGCACTCAGTGCCGTGGACGCGTGAGTTTGACGAAGAAAAAGCCCAGCCCATCACTCGGGTGCGAAAAGCCATCGTGTTGGACAGATTTGGCGCCGGCGGGCCCGAGCAAACGGGAAAATAATTGAGGACGATACGGCGCGTCTGCGCAAAAGGGAATGTTTGGCCTTGTTGATTCCCCGCCTCATCGCCTTCTCGATCATTTCCCTCAGTGGTCTACTTATACGCGCAACGAAATTCTGAACTACTGCTCATCCTACTCGAAATCTGGCCTAATTCTAAACGCAACTGAACGTCGTGCAGATCCTGGGATGAGTCAATGAGCTGCGGAACCACCCATTATACAAAATCTGCTGCCACCGCCCCTGGTCTCCCTTCTGGCCAAATTTTCCGCACGCGCAGTACTTGAGGGTCAGGTAATGGGCACCCCACTTGTCAATTACCACCAGCGACGACAGAACTGCCGCCGGCCTCGAGCAACGATCCCCACGGTGGCCCATTTGATACACGAAACCTATTTTAGTGAGCGTCGTGGTACGCCAGCGGTCCCCCGTCCATTCCTGTGGCTACGTCAGCTAGGAGCTCAGGCCTCTGTGGATAGATCTTACCCTGAGACGATGCAGAGGCTTGCAGATGTGTTCCCGCCGGCAGCAGTCGTGGCAGACTATCCCGCTGTCGCACACGCCACAGTGGACAGTGCCGGCGGGTATTCCCCGCCCCGGTGGCGCCAGCTCGCTCGAGCACGATCCGCAATGCACCGCGAAGCGCTCTCCGAGACGCGCCGTGTTGACGTTGCCTGTTACCCAATTGCCAAGGGATACGCTCCACTCCTGAAAACGCGGTCAGCTCTTTTCATCCTAATATTTCAGCGCGAAAACTAACCTGCAATTCGTGCTCGCGGCGGCATAGATGCAACTCGAAACAACATTTCTCGCACTGGAGCGTTGGCGTATCTTCGTCACAAGTGCAACAGCGGAAGACTCGGCTGGAGCGTGCGCCCAGCGGTTTGCTGCAGAAGTCGCACGCCATGTCGGCAAAGTGGCCGTCGCTCTCGCTGTCGCTGTCGCTGCCGGTGTCGCAGGCGTCGCTGCCGGTGTCGGACTCGCTGTCGGCTGCGTCGTCCACAGTGTCGACGTCGATCTCGGATAAGGTCAAAGGCTCCATAAGGCGGACTGCGGGCGGTGGGTACGAAGTCAAGAATTCGACAGGTGCGAAGGGGTCTCTCCACGCAACAGGAAAGGAACAGAAAACCCAAGTATGTATATTTCTCAGCGCCCGGCCCGCTGCTTTCTCTGAATAATATTCAAGGGGATACGCCAGGCAATCTCCGCCGTCCCGCTGACAACCGCAGTCGAGCCTCGCCCGCCGGGCACTGTCTATCGCCTTCCCTTCCAGTCGCGTAACTCTCGCGTATATTGACCATGTGTCTGTCTTGATTTGCGGCGGCTACAATGTGCACTTTACTTAGTTCTACGTTCGCTCTACTGCTACGGGATGTACTATGCTTTCGCTGATTCAATGATAATTCTACTTTCAATCTCTTTTCGAAAAGCACGCAGAGGAACTAATTTGAGTCCGCGGCACCTTCGTGCCTACAACCCCATTAAGGAAGCGTCGATCATCACGACATCAGGCTTCTCGATCATTATAAACTCTTTCGCGTTTTGCAATTCATTTTTTTCCCTTGGTGCTTCAGTCTCCGCCCGATCCCACTTTCAAATTCAGGCAACCAACACATTTATTGCTCCGGATGTCCGATGACAGCTAAAGATAATGTATCTAACCACCCAAAGGCTCCATCCGCGTCAAAGTTTCGCCCGGGGAACCTGATTCAAGTTTGAGATATGGAAAGGGTCCGACGCACGGATGCAAATACACACCTTGTGGCACTCACATTTGCACGTATGGGGACAGACCGTCTCATGGATCGCGTGGAATGCGGGCGCCGACCTTGCGACATCCAGGGAAGCCGCCAGAATATAATCCAGGTTTTCGTACCGCTCGCCACGCTGGAGCGTCCACGCGTCCGGCGCGTCCGGCGCGACCCAGGTCGTGTCGTGGTGATGCTCGATGCTTTCTGCGCTGGTCCAGTCGACGCGGCGACGGCGGGGGAGAGTGTAACTTGCATCAATCCACATGTAAATGTGGAACCTGGATACCCGGGCGTCGGAAATTATAGTGGAATATCCGAAGAGAATACACTCACGCGAAGGCGTCCTCCGGGATTAATTCCGGGATCTCGTCACCGTCTTCGTCCAGAACAGGGGCACAGGTCTTGGCGTTTCCCGTCCACAGAGGAACGTACAGAACCATTTCGCGGCCTGAACGCGACCATTTATATTCAGTTCCTTCGCCGTGGATAGTAGCACCGGACGCAAACCACTCACAAAGGTTCGGATTCATGGTCCAGTTGCAAGAAGAGATCAGTCAGCTGTTTGCGATAAAACGCGCGCTTTAAATAAATCAGAAGTGCGGGGCCCAGCCCCAATCATCGTACCCGCCGGCCTCGTTGCTCGAAAAGCAGGGAAGCAGGAATCAAGTGGGAAAATAAAGACGCACCGATCGTCAGATTGATTTCAGATCGTCGCCTTATTGAGAGTGTGCCATCCGACTGGCTGTAGCGACCTTCCTGGCTGTCAGATATAGAGCTCCCAAAGATCAGAAAGGCTCACCAACTTTCACCCCCCTCATGGAATATTTGCCGCCTAGAAGCACCCACCTCCTTCCTCCCCGCGGCAAGGCCGTGCCACTCGACGTTAACCTGGTCGACATCATCAACCAGGAGCTTGAAAATAGCGACCGGCGTTTCGCGATGGAGGCGCCCTTCCGGACGGCTTGGTACAATATGCGTGATGCGGCTCCCGCCCCGTCGGAGCTCGACTCTGCAACCGAGAGATCTACCCAGAGCGACACCGACAGCAATGCCGGCACTGACTTGGACACCACTGGCCCCCCCGCCACCAGCAGCGAACCCGACACCGAGCTTGGCACTAGCGGAATCGAGTCAGATGCTGAGACCGACACCCGGAGCGAGATCTCGCCTTACCCATTCGACCCGACGCCTTGGCCGTCCGCGGAGTGGAGTGAGGGCTTTATCAGCCACTTCAGTCCCTACCCACTCCATCGCCGCGTCTCCGCAGCGCAGGAAGACTCGCCTGCCATCCCCGATGTCCTTTCTGTGGCGCACCTGGAGATGATGGGATTTCAAAAGATTGGGTGGGACGAGTAAGTGAATTCCTACCATATATCTGCCCTCACTGATATCGATACAGTCCCCGGGCTTTCGTCGACTTGCACCAGCGTATCGGTGCCTTCTTTATCGGCCCCCCTCGCGAGCGCACCCGATGGGAAAACACAATCATCGCGGCGACCGATGTACTGCAACAAGTCAGCGGAACCCTCGGCCCTCTGGACGACCACACGTTGCGTGGGGGATTCAAGCACTCCCCGAACGGCGTCGAGGTTAGTCGTCCATGCCGTCTTGCCGCTGTGTTGGTGACGAGCCCCAGCGTCCACAGAACTTCCCCAATACCGACGCCAACCTCGTCGCCTTGGCCGCCCTGAGGCACTCCCAGCCCATCCAGGAGATTACTTCTTTTCAAAACGGTCAGTCCTCAAATCCAGAGCGTGTCACGTACTATTTGACTGAGATATTCTTCCCTTTGGTAGCGACACTGGAGCAACTGGCCCCCGAGCTATGGACATGCGCAAACCGGGCCATCGAAGCCGTCATGACCCACGACGTCGCCCTCCGGCTCCCCTTTCACCAGTGTCTCGGGCACCCCGACCAGCCCACCGCGTTTGCGCAGGTGGAGTACACGTTCGCGATCGACGACTCGCATCCAAAGCAGCACCTGCGCGACCGCGCTACCGGATGGACGGCGGTGACTTCTGTCGGCGACTACGCCGCCGACGAAAGCGCGTTAATCCTCTGGCGCGAGCGTCGTATCATCAGGTTTCCGCCCGGCTCGACCTTCTTGTTCCCAGCGGGCTTGCTCAGCTATTCGTTCACCACCATCTCAGAATATTCTTCGCGCATGCTCATCTCGCAGACCTTCGATGGCGAGATTTGGCGTTACATTGAGGGCGGTATGACGTTGAAGCCACAGCCGTCGACATTGAGAACGGAGAAGGACTGGGCCGAATTTCGGGGGGAGCGGGCAGCGAGGGCGATCGAGATGTTCCCGACGTTGGACGGCTATGACCAGGAAGCTGGGTATGCGGGGGATTCGTAGATACGCGTAAAGTCGATAATTTGCCGGACAGTCGATAATTTGCCGCCTAAGGGGAACCGAAATCAAATCTAAAGATAATGGCATTCAGAGATAATAGGGACAAACATCTTGCTCTTCTCGTCCACGACCCGCCAATGTGAAAATCCAAACCCCCGATGGCCGCTAAGCGGACTGCACGTATAAAAGGCCGATTGCTACCGCGCTTTCCCCCGCTGCCCTCCCTTTTGCCCACACATCTTCTCCCACCCCCGCGCAAAAAAACTCAAAAGTCTCTTCTCGCTCGTAGTGCGCACTACTTAGGTCTCTTATCCACCCGATTGACCTACCCAATTCAAGATTCCCTTGTGATGCGTGAAACCGCTCACCAGACCCTGCAACGCTTTGGCTCAACCAGCGACAACCCCATTGTCATGGACGCCGATGGACGCCTCCTCCTCGGTCCTCGTAAGTCCATCTCCATTTTTGCCAGTCTATGCACCGCTCATTGTTATCTGTGTATCAGCGCGCTCCCCCTCCGGTGAGTGTTTACCCGCACCTCCTACTTCCTACCCTGATTTTTTTCCACTGCAGGTCGCCTTCGCGGTTGTTTTTTGGAAAGCGGCCCACCGTCACTCATCCGGCAGGACATCCCTCGCATCCGTCTCCGTCCCATCCCGGGACCCGTCTTGACGCCGGCTCAGGCGCGCATGCGCAACCAGGCTGCGTCGACCCGTCGACGGGTGATCCAGGACGAAAATCGACCTGTGCTGCCCCCGACGCGCCCCACCCTCCGCCGCATCCCCTACGTCGTAGTTCTGGCCCGTCGCAATGGCCAGCGCGCTAAGCGCAAGACAGCACTGCAGGGGGAAGACCTGTACCTGACGGACGCTCGCCCCAGTTCCGAAGGATCGCCGCACGGCAATCTCGAGTGCGGGATCTGTTTCTCCATCAAGTCTCATCCAGTCTTGTATGTCGTCTCATTAACTAGCCCTTACCTTTCTGACTTCGCCCCTCAGGTACGCTTGCGGGCACAGCCATTGTTTTGTGTGCATTCGCCCGTGGCTTGAAAAGAGCTGGAATTGCCCTCAGTGCCGGGCGAAGATGACGGCGCGGCCCATCCGCCACGAAGAGCTCGAAAAGGAGATTGAAATGGTGCATCCCAACTGGAAGGACCCCAGCGTCGTCAAATACAGCTGGGCTGGATTGCGTTTCCCGCGCCCCGAGGGTACCGAAGATGACTTTTAGTAGCTATTGTCGTACGGCTTAGCGTCGCCTTTTCGTAGGGTAAAACTATCTCTTAAGTACATTCAATTGTGTCTGTACATTAGCACTTGAATTCAAATCGAAGGAGTATTTCTACGACATGCAGGGTGACAACGAGGAGAGCAATAAAAAAGCATTGGACAAGTAAGTACGAGGAGACAGTCCGTCAGTCGGCACAAGGATAAACGTATTGGTATGGGTGAATAATCGGGGTACGGACATGATCCCGACGCTCGGCGTGCGTCCTGGGCGGCGCTTCGGTCTTGGAAGCCTTCGTTGGCTTCACGCGGTCGCGGCGCCGCGGACGCTCCTGCTTCTCAAGCTGACGTTGGCGCTGGCGTTGCAGTTTCTCCTGTAATGCTTCTTCGCCAAACTTCTCAGCGTACGCTCTGGAAGGGACAGATTGAGCAACCGACGACCTTTCAATTGGGGCACTGCACTTACGCGTGGCGTTTGGAGCGGGCGGAGTGCAAGAGCTCAGCGTGGTTTCTACATGGAGAGGATGTGCACTGTCAGTTGAAAGTTTGCTGCCTGAGGGAACTGACGACGCACCGTTGGCGATACCGAGCACGAGCTGCTCTAGCGCGCTGGAGCGCTTCCTCCTGCTCCTCGGGCGGTAATTCTTTCAGCTTGGAACGATATCTGGTGGCATTGCTTGAGTAAGGGCAATCGACACGAAGGTGTTGGAACGGGTGTCGGGACCTGGACATGCGGGCACGGGTCTGGGCCCGGTGCTGCTCTTGTTTGCGCAGACTGAGTATGATGATGAGCCGGGGGGAAGAGAAACCGACGAATGTACGCACATCAGCTGGGCATGTGTAAGGGGGGGCGAAGTCGAAGAAGAGGAGTCTGCGGAAGGCGAAGAACTTGAAGAATTGGACGCAGAAGGGGACGCCGACATGATGGTCGATGAGGAAGCAACCGGACACCGCCTAGGCTGGAGAGGAGTTACTCCGGGGTCGGTAGAGGACAGGCATGCGTGTGTTGCTTCGACTCGAGTGCTGAGTCGGGTAGTTATTGTACGGAGTGTGTGGCGGAGAACGAGCCGTGATCAGACTGTGGCGAAGCAATATTGGCCAATACATGTACATCAATTGTCCGACAAAAAATAAAGCAGGGCCGGTTGGGTCCCAAATAAATCGGGCATGGTATATACATACGAGAAGGTAGTACAGAGAGAAAAAATGGCGTTAAACGATGAGCTGAGGTGTGCAGGGTGAGCAAGAGAACAGCGTACCTCAGAATGGGCGCGATGTGGCTCCAGGCGTCGTATATATGGGCAGTTTTGTTTGAAACAGGTGTGCAAGGTTGTTTGGCGGTGGCGGCGCGAAAGCCAAGTGGAATGAGGCCTCGGGCGCAAGTGTGCTATGGCCACTGGAAGGAAAGCTGATTTGAAGTCCGACGCGTATATTTCGTGTAGCGGTGCCCGTAGACGAAGATGCTTGGACAAGGGGAGTCACAAGGGGTATACAAAGGATTCTGAGGAAATTTGAGGAAGTCGAGGTTGAGGTGGTATGGGAGGATGCAAAAAGTGTAACAATCGACGCTAAAGTGCGTATGTGATCCTTGTAAACTGGTCTTAGACCACTTTAGGCAGGAGTTACGCTACCCATAAAATCACTTTTAATTCGATTGTTAAATCGTCAGGAAACAGACCGAGCCAGAAATTATTGCGATGCACGAGGGCACAGCGAAGACGCGTTCCCTGATTAAACTGGGGGGTTCCGTGGCCGAGGGAGAAGACAAATCGACAAAAGGCATATTTTAAAACGAGAGGAGTGACGCCCGATCGCGCCGACGAAATGGACACGACGAGGGCCTCAATCGTAAGGAGGGACAGCAGAAACTTGTATATATCGAGCAGAAGGCTAAAGGTACAAGGCATACATGGCACGGAGGACTATAGTAGCGATAGACGATGCGTAAAGTTGTAATACTAGAAAGGCAAATTCGAGCGCATGTGCAGCATGTTTCAACGGTGGGTGCGATCCGACGCCTCGGAGAAGCTGGGGGTTATGAAGATGGTGCCGTTTGGGTCGTTCATACGCTGCCATTCGATGTAGACGCTATCGCTGCCGCGCCGTCAGCGCCAGAGAAAGGAGAAAACAAGAGAAGTACGCACACACTCTCGAGAATCTCACTGCTTCCCTTTACAACGAAATAGATGTGCTCGACCTGCTCGAAGGTGTCCGCTTGGAAGTGGAAAGCGTGGCGGAACTTGGCACACAACGGCAGATGCTGCACGACGTCGTGAAGGGTAGGGGCCCAAAACGTGGGATGGAAGGTGACGCTCGTCTTGTGGTGGTCGGTGAGATTCCACAAGTGGGTGCTAAGGCGTCGACGTCAGCCAAGGCTTCACTGATACAAGAAATACGCACCCATCCGGTCCTGCCATACCCCAATCTGCGAGGAACCAGCCTTTCGTGCTTTGTATGAAGGGTCCTTTTTGCACGCGTGTATCCACGAGCTTGGAGAATGCGTCCAACTCGGCACTCTTCTGAGGGCTGACGAAGTACGCGGGAGGAGGGCTGTACAAGTGCGAGGAGAACATGGTGGTGGTCGAGATGGACGAAAAGCAGACGGGCTCAATGTTTTTGTAGTCTAGGCGCAGCAGCGCGCAGTTGCGCAGTAGCCATAGAGGAGAAGACGCAGTTTGAGAGAAGTTTGAGAGATACACGCGGTGTGAGAAGACGGTGTTTGAGGAAGGGAAGTGAGGATCGAAATAGGCGCCCGTGTCCGACGCCGGCATCCACCGGCATCTATCTTACAGGGATGCGTGTGAGGGGAAAGAAAAATTCGGGCCAAGTCGCAGTGTACGGAGAGAAACAAGATAATTGACATATAGCTAGCGAGCGGTTACAGGAAATTTATCACGACAAGTACGGCGGGGAGATAACTCGAACGCGCCCGGTTTTGACCGCGTTCTGATACTTGGCGATGGCTAGGGTCCGGCTACCCCACGAGTCGTGGGTCGCGCAACTGAGTCCAGAAGTGTTCAGCCCACACTCAAGGCTGAATGTGACAATGAAAGGGATTAAAGAGAGAAATCGGGGAAGGAAGGACTGAACGCACCTCGACTGGTACACTCCGGGGGTTATCCCGCAGTAAACGACGTACCAGCGGCGGCCAGAGGATGCGGCGCCTCCACCGGTGTGTAACGGATTGGGGGTGTCTTCAAGGGCGACGGGCTGGGGCAAGACTGGGATTGGCGTTGTAGTGTGCAAGGCGGAGCGGCCAGTACGTCGTGAGCCGCAGATTCGCACCCATGAATGTGCCTGCGCGTAGGCGAACAGCGGCGTCGGCGTCGTCTGTGGACGGGTACCCTGGAAAAGGCTCCCACTGACGCCGTCGACTTGCTGGCGAGCCTCCGCCCTGAGGAGCGTCAGCAGGGGACAAAGATGGAGAATACGCGACTCACCAGGTTTTGTAGACGCCGGGGATGCGGCCATAGAAGACAGCGTAGGCCTTGGCGCGGTTTGCGGGGCCTGGAACGGGAGCCGACGGCAGAGACGTGGCCGCCAGGAGTACCTTGTGTATATTCGGCAGCTTCATCCCTGCAGATAGATGAGGAACGCGGAGGAAGGAGGTACAAAACAAATACCAGTGGGCCGTGTACCCAGACTTGACGGGCGATTGGAAGCGATAGACGGTCTGAGTGGACGACCCCAGATCCAAACGCTCGAGATCAGCGAGGAGACGGTCGACTTCCGAGCGAGAGCCAGGGTAAGGCGGGGGGCTGGACGACATGGTGGCGTTAAGAGACTGAGTAGTGGGAGATAATCGAGGTCATTCTGGGATCTGGGACTCGAGATCCATGGAAGCAGAGAACCTGGCCGGCGGAACTGATGGAAAAAACGAGTGAGTTACGGAACCTGATGTGGAGAGATAGAGAAGAGTTACGCGTGAATCGGTTGATTTCATTCCCGATTTGGTTGCCAAGTAAGCGAGATTCGGTTGTACGCGAGATTTGGGTTTAGCCGACGGTCCAAATTCAGATCAGGGGAACGAGGAACGCGTGCATTCGAGAAAATCAAACGGGGACGGTGCGAAACAGCGCGAAAGAGCGAGAATATGTAACTATGCAGCCCGCCCGCCCAGCCCGTCCCGTCGGCGTCACCAAGTACATTAATAAATCCCTGGAAAAACAGTTAGACAAGGGAGGAGATCGAAGTGGTGTGGTACCTTCAACGGATAACGGCGATGGCGTTTCCTTCGAGAGCATTGTTGAAGTGCTCGAGGGCTTCGGCCTGAGACGTGAACGAGGTGCTCAAGGCATTCGAGACGCCGACGACAGCGTTGAGGGAAAGGGCGGCGTTCTTGGTGAGGCCAACGTACTTGCCGCTGGTGATCGCGAACCACTTGTCGTTATTGTCGGGGACGGCGGCGAGGGGCTCGGCGGGCACGACGGTGTAGAGTGAGCCAGCAATCCAGGGACCCGTGGTGCGGAACATGGTGGAAGGGGGGATGGCGGCTGCAAAAAAGCGTTAGCTGGAAATCATGTGGGAAGAAGGGAAAGACACACGGAGGCTCGGCCCAGCGACAAACACCGCCGCGGCAGCGTCGACAGCGGCCGCTGCATCGCTGACAGCGCTGGTGGCTACAGCGAGATCCGCGAGGGTCATGTACACTGTGGGAGGTGAGCGAGATTTAAAAAGAGGGATGTAAGCTTACCTTGGCTGACGGTGGTGTTGCCGACGGCCGCACTGGTGGCCTCGATCGCGACCACAGCAGCAGACAGTTGCTCCAGAGCAGAGCGCACTGTAGGTATAATGAGCAAATCATAGATGGCTGAGAAAGAAGGGCGCAGACGTTGGTCGCGCTCCACGCGTGAAGGGGTCGAGGTGACAACGGCAGAAGCATTACTCGCTCCCGCAGCAGGAGCTCCCGCCGAGGGAGCGGGAGCGGCAGCGGGAGCGAGATTGTTGAGGTCGGTCATTTTAAAAATTGGGGGGAAAGTTGGGGGGGAAAAGTGGGGGGTAAGAGAGAAGTGCTTGGAGGGGACCGTCTTATGTGGTGGGATTTGAAACTCCGCAGGAGCATGTGGCCAATGTGGAAGCGAGAGGAATTTCTGTAGCGACAGTTAGCTGACTGGGGGTAAATAAGATCAGAAACAAGCAAAAGCAAAGCCTTACCTTTGGAGACGACCGTCACTGCCTGTAAAACGCGACAAGGTAAGCCAGTGTCGCGCTGCGCGTCTCCGGCCTGACTGAGCGTGTGTTTTCTTGTCCAGGGATGGCCGAAAAAAAGGAAGAGAAGAGTCAGAAAGCCTCGCAAGCGCGTGCCCAAGGAAGTGCGAAAAAACCTGCGCCTATGGGCCGAGGGCGCACGAGAGACGATCTTGAAGCCGCACATAGAAGGGTATGCCGACGCGCTCGAGCGGGGCTGGCGCGCCGAACGAGACTACCTCCAGTCCGTGTGCAATGAGTTCCATTCGCGGATTGACTGGCGCTTGGCGGACCACGAAGAGCCAGAGCTACCGCTGGCAGAGTATAATCCGTTGGAGACCGTTCCGGCGGAGAACGTGGACGCCGACGTCGAGTCGGCGCAGCGCACTCGGGTGTTGGAGCTGAACGC
Organism: Mycena polygramma; assembly: GCA_029449255.1. Lineage (NCBI taxonomy): Eukaryota > Fungi > Basidiomycota > Agaricomycetes > Agaricales > Mycenaceae > Mycena > Mycena polygramma. The sequence goes on from JARKID010000025.1 coordinate 1,153,852, forward strand.
GGTAAGTGACAGGAGTGACGACCACATGACCGTGACACTCACACTCCGTCTTCTCCGTCTTTAGCGCATTCAAAGGTGGCTGAAGTATCGCGTCCGCAAACTACGCAAAGGCTTCCAGTCCAAGCTTGACCCTCTCAAAGATCCATGGGCTATTCTCGTCGCTCAGCTCTCTGGGATCCAGAAGCCGCCTAAAGCAAGACAGGCGTACCAGCAGTTCATGCACGAGGAGTACGACACGGTAATCGGTCCAGAGGTGGCAGCCAAATGGGCAGAGCAAGCAAGCCAGGGCAGCAACCTGCAGACCTCAAAGACACCAAACGGGCCTTTCAGGTCCCTGATAGCGCGCCAGATGTTCGCGGATCTGTCCCAGTCAGAACGTGCGGCGTATGGGGCGCGGGCTAAAGAGGAGGCGGCCGACGCGCGGGAGGCATACGAGACAGCAATGAAGGCGCCCCCGTCGAAAGCCCCGGAGGAAAGGGATCGGTGAGTTCGCCGACTGACATGCAACGCGGGGAACTAACGCGTACGTCAGGTGTATCGCTGCTGTGGGGAAGTTTTTGGGCCCCATCATGAAGGGTGTTTTCGATCGCACAGGAATGCATTGCTGCTTCCTCATGGGCGGGCCCGTCCCCAAGTTTGGCGGAGAATTGAGGACAATATAGTAAGTGGCGACACACAGACAGACGATCGAACGAAAACTGATATATTCTTTAGCGCCTCGTATGGACGGAATAAGGTGACGGGCGGCGGGGCGCATTTCCCCGAGTGGGCAGGGCCGCGTTTCAGCTACGTGACGGAATTGATGAAAGAATACCTCACAACAGCATTCAGTAAGTAAAGTTGGCGCTCCAGGATAGGTATCGGTGCTAACATTAAATTTATTCAAGGTCCCCAGGACAGAGAGGAGGCGGCACTTCCTGCTGCGCTCGCCGGCGCGAAGTACACGCTCTTGCCCGACGGAGACGACAGCGGGAGCGGGAGCGACGAGGAATCTAATTCTGACGAGTCAGATTCAGACTCGAACGCCGACTCGGACGACACAGACGCACCGGCGAAAAAGAAGAGGCGAAAAAACGGCCCGCAGGCGAAAGGGAAAGCCAGGGCGCGCTCGCCAGTGCACGACGACCGAGACGACGACGAGGGGTCGGAGCCTGAGCCGGAGTCGGCACCGCAGTGGAAGCTGGGAGACCCCGAGTCGACCTTCGTGCCGACGCAGGAGGAGCGCAACCTGTACGGTGGCGGGGAGCACGGGAGAAATCAAGCCATGGTCGCTAGGCGCAACTCGCTCCTGCTCGCGCCGCTTAGGGCGGAGTGGCGAGAGGTGCTAGGGCCGGAGGCGACGAAGAACGGAAAGGGGAAGGGTGGGACGAAGAAGGGTGGGACGAAGAAGCGCACGGCACCGAACGACTCGTCCACGCCGGCGCCACCACCGAGGAAATCCCGTCGAATCAACGGAGGCGAAGGCCCCACGACTGCCGCGTCCACAACCCCCGCACCAAACCCGTGGACGCCAAACACGTCCACGAATCCCGCCCCCGACACGTCGGCGGACCCGCCTGCCGACCCTCCGAATTCCGCGACGGCTGCCTCCACGACTGCCGCGTCCGCGACCCCCGCCACCAAACACGTCCACGAATCCCGCCCCCAGCACGTCGGCGGACCCGCCTGCCGACCCTCCGAATTCCGCGACGACTGCCTCCGCGACTACCGCGTCCACGACCCCCGCACCAAACGCGTCCACCAATGCCGGACCCAGCACGTCGGCGGACGCGGCCAAATCCCGCGACCGCGTCAAGCGCAGGCGCAGGCACCGCGCATGTGCGATGGGGAGCGGGCCCGACTGCGAGCACTGGGCCTCCAGCAGAGCCCGAGCCGCCTGCTCCTCCACCTGCGACGGCGACGGCGGGGGACGCAGAGGCGATGAAGGGGCTTGCCGTCGCGCTCGAGCTGCCCGAGGATACGCCAGAGTGGCTGAGCAAGGGATTGTCGTATATCAGGGGGGCCGACCTGGGGTGCCATTACGCGTCCCTGTTGAGGGCGCTAGTGAGACTCGAGGAGTCCGCAGGGTTTGAGAAGAACGATCACACCCCCCTGCCGGCGTCGAAGCACCGCCCCACTCAGGTGCAAAAGTGGATTCAGGGTAAACGCGGGGAAAAGATGAAGTACTTGCCGGAGGTGAAGAATGTGGACGCCTACAGCAAGCAGTGGTACAAGTGGTGGGATGATCTCCAACCACCGTGGAGGCAGCGAGGCGCGGACGGAAAATGGGTCACCGGCGGGGGAGTACGGAGATGATTGGGGGAAACTGGATTGTGCGGGGATCAACGGAAATCTCAGTATTGTGGCCGCGTTGTATTTCTGGGGGGCAGCGACGACGCACACGGAGGAGACACGAGCTGTATGGAACGAGGCGGTGGAAGATGTGACTTGGATTCTGGAGGGAGTCGATACATTATTCGAGTAGTTCTGGTGACGGACGAATCCTGTGGCCGCGAGCCTTTTCATTTCACCTACGTATATCTGAATGTCGTCGTCATGTTTAACGAAAGTTCTGTTTCTGAATGAAATGTACAAATTGACTTAGAATGTGAGATGTGAGCATTGACTTAGAGATTTCGGTCGGAAACATCAACGCAGAAAATAATGCATTAAGAGGAGAAATAGACCAAGCCTGTACAACAAAGTATCGTGCCATTGGACAGTATAGGAGGGGAGAAAAAAAGGAAAGAAGCTAGGGCGGGGCGGGAGCGGGGGCGGGAGGGGCGGGAGCGGGGCGGCGCGGGGGACGGGCAGAGGATTAACCAAGTGGAGGTCGGACAAGGGAATATGTGGGCCACCAAACGGTGGGCAGAGGCGGGGAAAGCGCAAGGGCGGGAAGGCACAGGGGCGGGAGGGCGCTGATGATATTATGTAATATCAGGCGGTGGGCGGGAGGGGACAAGCAAGATATCCCGGTCCTCCCCGGGGTGCGGGAGGCAACGGAGGTACAAGCGAAGGACGCCGAACGGGGCAGAGATCGCTAAAGAAAAGCGCTGCCATCATTGGTATCGAAAAAAAGAAAAAACCTGCATAATTCTTTTTGGGCGGCAGGCACCCAAAAGGGCCAGGAAAAGGGCATCCGGGCCGCCCCAAAATCAAAAAATCGCCCCCGGCAGATAGCGCCTAAGGCACTGGCTACAGCCAGGGGGTGGCTAGTTCCAGGGCTATAGCCAAAGGGCGCCCCTGGCTACATCCAAGTCCGTTAGTCTATATATTACAGCTACGGCTCGGCGGCGTCGCAAATTGCCGTGCTGTGGGTGACGCCTACGTAGCGGCCTCTGGTAATGGCGTACCATTTGCCGGTGTGGACTTGATTGGCCTCGGGGACGACAGCGAGAGGACCAGCGGGGACGACACCATAAACAGCGCCAGCGACCCAGGGGCCGGTGAGCTGAACGCCGCGAGGAGCTGAGAAAACGGTTAGCAAAACGAACGAATCGATTCAAGCGAGGGAGCCACTGACCAGTCCAAGGGGCTGGGGTCGGAGCGTCCGGGGGAGCTAGGAGGAGCCGGGGAGCTCGCAGGGGCGCCATCGAGAGTCGCCGCCATGACAGCGGAGGCCTGACTGAGCATGCGGTATGCGTCGGCGGCACCTGCGGAGGACAGTTAAACTCGGGGACAGATAAGAAGAGCGACGAGAGACACACCGATGCCAGAGTTGTTGTCGCCAGCGGCAGAGGCCTGGTAGGCGGGGAGGGTTGCGGGGTCGCCGCCGCAGCGTGGTTAGCTGCGGGAGCGACCTCGGAGGGGGGCAAGTGGGTCATGGTGGGTGCAGGTGTGCAAGGAGGAGGTGGAAGTAAGAGGGGGGGAAAATGGTGGGCGATCAAGCGCAGCGAATTGCTTAAGTGACGAACGGTTTCAAACTCCGCAAACGAAGGGCTAAATATTTGGCCAGGGGACCCGCGTGCAACTAGGCAACTCGGGGATAACAGTCTGTTATATAAAGGATCTGTTCGACGCGCATTTTCGGTGCGCTTTCCAGCTTGTGCACCCGTAGCTGTAGGATTTAGCGTATGGACATGGATGTAGCCAGGGGCACCCTTTGGCTATACAAGTGGAACTAGGCACCCCCTGGCTAGACGTGCGGTCCCCGCCAATTCTCCTCCCTATCGTTTGTTTATCACTGAATAATCTGGACTTGCCGATCCTGTGCCGTCCACTCCTTCCAGACATTTTGGTGCAAACAGTATTGCCCACCAAATCAAGCCTCTTCGTCGCAAAATCAATTCCTCGTATCTGCTATTGATCCCAATAAATCCACACATCAGGGCCGTATCTACAAGCAATCTCGAGCCTTATCTACATCTTAACTCTCCAGTAACAAAGGCGCTAGATCATAGGTATAGTCCGAGCAAAAAAACGATGTATTTCAATGTGTCGTTACAGCTATTATGCATCAGGATTGACCTCGAATAGCGAGCCCAAATCCTGGGCAATGATAGAGTCAGTCGCGGCCCCCAAATTAAGGCTCCACTCCCCCACAAAATACTCCCGAATCTCCTCACAACGCGCAGCTTGAGACAGCACATACCCCCGGAGGCCGCTGCACGCCGCGGGCGTGATGTCCGTGCGCGCCGTCGCGTCCGCGGCACGCGTCTCCCACGTCTTGACCTCCCACTCCAGATAACGCACGACCCTCTTCATTTCCTCTCGCAGCAGCTCCACTTCCTCTTCCCACCGAGACTTACGCGCCTTCGCTTTGGACCACTCGACCTGTAGCGCTAAAGGCAAATAATCAGCTAAAATCGGGCCTGTATTCAGATAGAAATACTCACATTCATGCAGTTCTTTCTCTTTGTCGTCCAATGCACCCGGGGCACTCCAAATCCAAGACAACACTGGTGTGCTGCCGCTGGGAGCCTCGCGCGCCGGGCGTCCACCGATATTTCGAAGCTTTTTTGATGCATTCCTGTCGCTCGTTGCCGCCTGCGACTCATTCGCCTCCCCCTCCCCCTCGAGTCGTAGGTCCGCCTTGTCCAGCTTACGCAGCTGCGGCGCATAGTCGGCGCCCTTCAAGACGTGCAGCGCGGCCCGCGCCTCCGTGTACTTGCGCGCGAGGGTGTCCACCCGCACGCCGAGATGGTCGATGAGCGAGCGGGAGCGGGTCACCCTCACCTGCCCCATAACATTGGCGTTACGGAACGCGATGAGATGCCCTTTCGCGTGAAGCTTCAGGCGAATCCCCACCAACGCGTCGCGGCACTGCGACTCGCGCAGCTGCGCCTCCATGGCGGGGAGGTTGCCCTGGCACCCGTCCTTCCGTTCGCGTTCGGGCAACTGGGAAGGCAGCCACAGGGAGACCTGCTCTGCCACGGGCGCCGGAGTATCCTCCCGCCGCTGCGCGCTCTCCGCCGCAAGGATCCGGCTTGCGCCCGGCGTGTACACCTCTTGCAGAGCGCGGAACGGGCGCAGTTTGGCGAAGAAGGCCAGACGCTGTTCCTCGATCTTGCTCTGTCGATCGGCCGTCATCTGCCCCGGAGCTGCCGTCTCAGCCCGGATCCGTCGTCTACATTGCCTCCCATTAGTGAAATCTTGATCGCGATCCAGCGGCATACGCACTGAGTTTCTTCGAGCTGTAATCCCGCCGTCAGGAACGCAGTGGCGCTCGTCGCGTGGAGAGGAGCGCGCCCTTGAGCCGCGGCCTCCTGCTCCTCCTTCTTCAGCGACAGACGCACGTCCGCCTCTGAGGGTCCGTCTATACCAGTATGTTAGTCATGTCATCTCCGCCGTAGCGCCCGGAGACGTACCTTGCGCCCGCAGAACATACGGGTTAGGGGTTTTCTTGTCCTTCAGCCACAGATCGATCTTCGCTTGCCACTCCGATCGCTTATCGCTGTGAATCGTTTTGTTGATTTCTTTGAAGGCGTCGACCTGCCGCTCGCGCTCGGCCAACGCGACAATGAGTCGTCGTTGCAAAGTGTCACCTGTGAAAATTATCAGAATGGAACGCCTCGAAGACAAGACCAAAGCACGCAGCGCTCACATTGGCTCAAATTCTTGAGGTAGTTGTGAGAGTCGAGCTTGTCCTCCAGGGTGTCTGCCCGATTCCCCAACGTCATCTCCTTGGTTTGCCACGCACTCCCATTCAAAACGGCCCATAGCCGCTCAATCCCTTCTCCATCTGTCTTCCCCACGCCCGGAACCAGACTCAGGTTATTCTCGTTCTTGCATTCGTGCGCCAGAGCGTGCCACACGGGAAGCCCCGACTGCAGCAGGACGTCTGACCAATCGCGCTGAAGTTCCGCCGGCAGCTTCCCCATGCGCTCCGCGAAATTGATCTGCCATTGGCAGGCTATGTCGTACGAGACCGTCAGTTCCTGCGGGTAGGAACCGATGAGCGCTGACATGAGGATATAATCCATGTTTGCGTAGCTGTGAAAAGGGTGATCAGTCCCAGCGAAGGAAACCCAGCGTTTATACGCACCGTTCCCCCTTTTGGAGATCGCCCATCCCATTGGGCCGGATGCACTCATGGCGGGCACACACGCACCCGCCCACGCCAGACACACGCAGCCCTGCAGTGTTCCTCGTTTCCTTCTGCGTCAAGGCGGCGAAGGCGATGCATGTGCTGATCTGGGTAGGTTTCAGTCAGGACACGCCCCGTGTATTCCCTTGACAACATACATCTTTCTCGGCCACATACTTGCGCAGGTGCTTCTTGTACCGCGTAGGCTCCACAAACGCTCCCCATCCTGGACCCAAGGAGGGGTCCGGGTGCTCGTTTTTGCGAATCCGGTTCTTGAGTTTAAAGTTCGCGTCCAGCGCAAGAATGACCCTATAAAGATACCTGCCAATGAGGTTTTAACATCTGCCCCAAACGAATAAGGATCATACGACTTACCGATATTGTGACTCGACAAGACGCCAGTTGGCGGGCAGGTTCCGGCCATCGTGAGGACATGGCCAGCAAGCCACTGTCAACTCCCCGGGCTTCGTAGCAGCCAACCCCTCCGGATCGTACGGTCGACCAGCGCGTCTTGCACGCTGCAGAAACGCCCACTGGCGCGACATCCGCAAGAAAGCTTTGTAAGTATCCTGAGGATGGCGCGTTAGACAGACGGCTTCCGGGCGTCAGAAAGAAAGCCATCGGCCACTCACGGGAGCCAGTGCATACCAGTGGACGCCGTCGCGTCAGTGAGCCGCTCCAGGGATCTGATGAAGTCTCGGGCGTTGACGTTGCCGACCACATTCAGCAGGCGGTAGAGATCCAGCACCTCGAACGTTGCGACGGTGTCTGGGTCCGTCTTTGACGCCGGATACCACGCGTTGCGCAGTAGCTGAACAAGATTGTTGGCGGTATCCGACCTTCCGCAGAGGCAGTAGTTGTAGCTGATTTCTTGGATGCTCCTCGAGTCGACCACCGTCAGCGTCCGCGGCGTGACGTCGGGAAGCCGCACGGCAGGCCGCCGTGCCCCAGCTGGTAGACGAGGCCCAGCTTATTCAAAGTTGTCTCTTTCCAGCGATCACCCGTCCACTCCTGTTGTAGGCGTCAATCCCAGCATAAATAATCGAGAGCGGTAAAGATGGTCACATACCCGCACGACGTGCAATGGATTGAGCGAGTGCCGCTTGAGACAGCATTCCAGGCATTGATGGAATACTCCACATTGCATGCACCGGAAAAACCGACGCCTCCCGCTGCCCACGGGCGCCTCAACTCCCACCACCTGCTCACACAGCGCACATCGCTGCGCAGCTGTCGAGTACCCCAATCCATGCATGTGCATGATTTCGTCCAAGTACAGTTGCTGTACTTCGGGGAATTCGCTCATGGGTTCGTCCTAAGAACCAGTCAGTACCGGGACAAGCAAAATCTCCGCTTGACAGCGACATACCGAGCTTGCGTAGCTTTTGCGTTTCGCAGGGCGCGCCGTTGGTGTGCCCAAACCCGATATCGCGTCCATTGCATCGGTGATTTGACACCCGTTGTCGTTCACGGGAATCCATGTCGCCAGGCTATCGTTGAGACGGTTTGGAAGCAGCCGCACACGGCGTTTCTTGTGTGTGATGTTGTGTAGACGCTCCGCTTGACGCGCTCCGTCGTCAGAAATCAGGATGGAGCGGTCTCCAGTGAACAGGGTGCTCGCGGCTTCACCACCATCCATACGGACCATGATGTCACTCGCTCGCGAGCCAAAGACGAAGGTACTGTTGCCCTCCATCGTTTCTCAAAACCGAGCTCGAGACCAGAGGAGGATTTGCCGGGGAAAAGGATTCCGGATTAAACGTGCACTCAGTGCCGTGGACGCGTGAGTTTGACGAAGAAAAAGCCCAGCCCATCACTCGGGTGCGAAAAGCCATCGTGTTGGACAGATTTGGCGCCGGCGGGCCCGAGCAAACGGGAAAATAATTGAGGACGATACGGCGCGTCTGCGCAAAAGGGAATGTTTGGCCTTGTTGATTCCCCGCCTCATCGCCTTCTCGATCATTTCCCTCAGTGGTCTACTTATACGCGCAACGAAATTCTGAACTACTGCTCATCCTACTCGAAATCTGGCCTAATTCTAAACGCAACTGAACGTCGTGCAGATCCTGGGATGAGTCAATGAGCTGCGGAACCACCCATTATACAAAATCTGCTGCCACCCCCCTGGTCTCCCTTCTGGCCAAATTTTCCGCACGCGCAGTACTTGAGGGTCAGGTAATGGGCACCCCACTTGTCAATTACCACCAGCGACGACAGAACTGCCGCCGGCCTCGAGCAACGATCCCCACGGTGGCCCATTTGATACACGAAACCTATTTTAGTGAGCGTCGTGGTACGCCAGCGGTCCCCCGTCCATTCCTGTGGCTACGTCAGCTAGGAGCTCAGGCCTCTGTGGATAGATCTTACCCTGAGACGATGCAGAGGCTTGCAGATGTGTTCCCGCCGGCAGCAGTCGTGGCAGACTATCCCGCTGTCGCACACGCCACAGTGGACAGTGCCGGCGGGTATTCCCCGCCCCGGTGGCGCCAGCTCGCTCGAGCACGATCCGCAATGCACACCGCGAAGCGCTCTCCGAGACGCGCCGTGTTGACGTTGCCTGTTACCCAATTGCCAAGGGATACGCTCCACTCCTGAAAACGCGGTCAGCTCTTTTCATCCTAATATTTCAGCGCGAAAACTAACCTGCAATTCGTGCTCGCGGCGGCATAGATGCAACTCGAAACAACATTTCTCGCACTGGAGCGTTGGCGTATCTTCGTCACAAGTGCAACAGCGGAAGACTCGGCTGGAGCGTGCGCCCAGCGGTTTGCTGCAGAAGTCGCACGCCATGTCGGCAAAGTGGCCGTCGCTCTCGCTGTCGCTGTCGCTGCCGGTGTCGCAGGCGTCGCTGCCGGTGTCGGACTCGCTGTCGGCTGCGTCGTCCACAGTGTCGACGTCGATCTCGGATAAGGTCAAAGGCTCCATAAGGCGGACTGCGGGCGGTGGGTACGAAGTCAAGAATTCGACAGGTGCGAAGGGGTCTCTCCACGCAACAGGAAAGGAACAGAAAACCCAAGTATGTATATTTCTCAGCGCCCGGCCCGCTGCTTTCTCTGAATAATATTCAAGGGGATACGCCAGGCAATCTCCGCCGTCCCGCTGACAACCGCAGTCGAGCCTCGCCCGCCGGGCACTGTCTATCGCCTTCCCTTCCAGTCGCGTAACTCTCGCGTATATTGACCATGTGTCTGTCTTGATTTGCGGCGGCTACAATGTGCACTTTACTTAGTTCTACGTTCGCTCTACTGCTACGGGATGTACTATGCTTTCGCTGATTCATGATAATTCTACTTTCAATCTCTTTTCGAAAAGCACGCAGAGGAACTAATTTGAGTCCGCGGCACCTTCGTGCCTACAACCCCATTAAGGAAGCGTCGATCATCACGACATCAGGCTTCTCGATCATTATAAACTCTTTCGCGTTTTGCAATTCATTTTTTTCCCTTGGTGCTTCAGTCTCCGCCCGATCCCACTTTCAAATTCAGGCAACCAACACATTTATTGCTCCGGATGTCCGATGACAGCTAAAGATAATGTATCTAACCACCCAAAGGCTCCATCCGCGTCAAAGTTTCGCCCGGGGAACCTGATTCAAGTTTGAGATATGGAAAGGGTCCGACGCACGGATGCAAATACACACCTTGTGGCACTCACATTTGCACGTATGGGGACAGACCGTCTCATGGATCGCGTGGAATGCGGGCGCCGACCTTGCGACATCCAGGGAAGCCGCCAGAATATAATCCAGGTTTTCGTACCGCTCGCCACGCTGGAGCGTCCACGCGTCCGGCGCGTCCGGCGCGACCCAGGTCGTGTCGTGGTGATGCTCGATGCTTTCTGCGCTGGTCCAGTCGACGCGGCGACGGCGGGGGAGAGTGTAACTTGCATCAATCCACATGTAAATGTGGAACCTGGATACCCGGGCGTCGGAAATTATAGTGGAATATCCGAAGAGAATACACTCACGCGAAGGCGTCCTCCGGGATTAATTCCGGGATCTCGTCACCGTCTTCGTCCAGAACAGGGGCACAGGTCTTGGCGTTTCCCGTCCACAGAGGAACGTACAGAACCATTTCGCGGCCTGAACGCGACCATTTATATTCAGTTCCTTCGCCGTGGATAGTAGCACCGGACGCAAACCACTCACAAAGGTTCGGATTCATGGTCCAGTTGCAAGAAGAGATCAGTCAGCTGTTTGCGATAAAACGCGCGCTTTAAATAAATCAGAAGTGCGGGGCCCAGCCCCAATCATCGTACCCGCCGGCCTCGTTGCTCGAAAAGCAGGGAAGCAGGAATCAAGTGGGAAAATAAAGACGCACCGATCGTCAGATTGATTTCAGATCGTCGCCTTATTGAGAGTGTGCCATCCGACTGGCTGTAGCGACCTTCCTGGCTGTCAGATATAGAGCTCCCAAAGATCAGAAAGGCTCACCAACTTTCACCCCCCTCATGGAATATTTGCCGCCTAGAAGCACCCACCTCCTTCCTCCCCGCGGCAAGGCCGTGCCACTCGACGTTAACCTGGTCGACATCATCAACCAGGAGCTTGAAAATAGCGACCGGCGTTTCGCGATGGAGGCGCCCTTCCGGACGGCTTGGTACAATATGCGTGATGCGGCTCCCGCCCCGTCGGAGCTCGACTCTGCAACCGAGAGATCTACCCAGAGCGACACCGACAGCAATGCCGGCACTGACTTGGACACCACTGGCCCCCCCGCCACCAGCAGCGAACCCGACACCGAGCTTGGCACTAGCGGAATCGAGTCAGATGCTGAGACCGACACCCGGAGCGAGATCTCGCCTTACCCATTCGACCCGACGCCTTGGCCGTCCGCGGAGTGGAGTGAGGGCTTTATCAGCCACTTCAGTCCCTACCCACTCCATCGCCGCGTCTCCGCAGCGCAGGAAGACTCGCCTGCCATCCCCGATGTCCTTTCTGTGGCGCACCTGGAGATGATGGGATTTCAAAAGATTGGGTGGGACGAGTAAGTGAATTCCTACCATATATCTGCCCTCACTGATATCGATACAGTCCCCGGGCTTTCGTCGACTTGCACCAGCGTATCGGTGCCTTCTTTATCGGCCCCCCTCGCGAGCGCACCCGATGGGAAAACACAATCATCGCGGCGACCGATGTACTGCAACAAGTCAGCGGAACCCTCGGCCCTCTGGACGACCACACGTTGCGTGGGGGATTCAAGCACTCCCCGAACGGCGTCGAGGTTAGTCGTCCATGCCGTCTTGCCGCTGTGTTGGTGACGAGCCCCAGCGTCCACAGAACTTCCCCAATACCGACGCCAACCTCGTCGCCTTGGCCGCCCTGAGGCACTCCCAGCCCATCCAGGAGATTACTTCTTTTCAAAACGGTCAGTCCTCAAATCCAGAGCGTGTCACGTACTATTTGACTGAGATATTCTTCCCTTTGGTAGCGACACTGGAGCAACTGGCCCCCGAGCTATGGACATGCGCAAACCGGGCCATCGAAGCCGTCATGACCCACGACGTCGCCCTCCGGCTCCCCTTTCACCAGTGTCTCGGGCACCCCGACCAGCCCACCGCGTTTGCGCAGGTGGAGTACACGTTCGCGATCGACGACTCGCATCCAAAGCAGCACCTGCGCGACCGCGCTACCGGATGGACGGCGGTGACTTCTGTCGGCGACTACGCCGCCGACGAAAGCGCGTTAATCCTCTGGCGCGAGCGTCGTATCATCAGGTTTCCGCCCGGCTCGACCTTCTTGTTCCCAGCGGGCTTGCTCAGCTATTCGTTCACCACCATCTCAGAATATTCTTCGCGCATGCTCATCTCGCAGACCTTCGATGGCGAGATTTGGCGTTACATTGAGGGCGGTATGACGTTGAAGCCACAGCCGTCGACATTGAGAACGGAGAAGGACTGGGCCGAATTTCGGGGGGAGCGGGCAGCGAGGGCGATCGAGATGTTCCCGACGTTGGACGGCTATGACCAGGAAGCTGGGTATGCGGGGGATTCGTAGATACGCGTAAAGTCGATAATTTGCCGGACAGTCGATAATTTGCCGCCTAAGGGGAACCGAAATCAAATCTAAAGATAATGGCATTCAGAGATAATAGGGACAAACATCTTGCTCTTCTCGTCCACGACCCGCCAATGTGAAAATCCAAACCCCCGATGGCCGCTAAGCGGACTGCACGTATAAAAGGCCGATTGCTACCGCGCTTTCCCCCGCTGCCCTCCCTTTTGCCCACACATCTTCTCCCACCCCCGCGCAAAAAAACTCAAAAGTCTCTTCTCGCTCGTAGTGCGCACTACTTAGGTCTCTTATCCACCCGATTGACCTACCCAATTCAAGATTCCCTTGTGATGCGTGAAACCGCTCACCAGACCCTGCAACGCTTTGGCTCAACCAGCGACAACCCCATTGTCATGGACGCCGATGGACGCCTCCTCCTCGGTCCTCGTAAGTCCATCTCCATTTTTGCCAGTCTATGCACCGCTCATTGTTATCTGTGTATCAGCGCGCTCCCCCTCCGGTGAGTGTTTACCCGCACCTCCTACTTCCTACCCTGATTTTTTTCCACTGCAGGTCGCCTTCGCGGTTGTTTTTTGGAAAGCGGCCCACCGTCACTCATCCGGCAGGACATCCCTCGCATCCGTCTCCGTCCCATCCCGGGACCCGTCTTGACGCCGGCTCAGGCGCGCATGCGCAACCAGGCTGCGTCGACCCGTCGACGGGTGATCCAGGACGAAAATCGACCTGTGCTGCCCCCGACGCGCCCCACCCTCCGCCGCATCCCCTACGTCGTAGTTCTGGCCCGTCGCAATGGCCAGCGCGCTAAGCGCAAGACAGCACTGCAGGGGGAAGACCTGTACCTGACGGACGCTCGCCCCAGTTCCGAAGGATCGCCGCACGGCAATCTCGAGTGCGGGATCTGTTTCTCCATCAAGTCTCATCCAGTCTTGTATGTCGTCTCATTAACTAGCCCTTACCTTTCTGACTTCGCCCCTCAGGTACGCTTGCGGGCACAGCCATTGTTTTGTGTGCATTCGCCCGTGGCTTGAAAAGAGCTGGAATTGCCCTCAGTGCCGGGCGAAGATGACGGCGCGGCCCATCCGCCACGAAGAGCTCGAAAAGGAGATTGAAATGGTGCATCCCAACTGGAAGGACCCCAGCGTCGTCAAATACAGCTGGGCTGGATTGCGTTTCCCGCGCCCCGAGGGTACCGAAGATGACTTTTAGTAGCTATTGTCGTACGGCTTAGCGTCGCCTTTTCGTAGGGTAAAACTATCTCTTAAGTACATTCAATTGTGTCTGTACATTAGCACTTGAATTCAAATCGAAGGAGTATTTCTACGACATGCAGGGTGACAACGAGGAGAGCAATAAAAAAGCATTGGACAAGTAAGTACGAGGAGACAGTCCGTCAGTCGGCACAAGGATAAACGTATTGGTATGGGTGAATAATCGGGGTACGGACATGATCCCGACGCTCGGCGTGCGTCCTGGGCGGCGCTTCGGTCTTGGAAGCCTTCGTTGGCTTCACGCGGTCGCGGCGCCGCGGACGCTCCTGCTTCTCAAGCTGACGTTGGCGCTGGCGTTGCAGTTTCTCCTGTAATGCTTCTTCGCCAAACTTCTCAGCGTACGCTCTGGAAGGGACAGATTGAGCAACCGACGACCTTTCAATTGGGGCACTGCACTTACGCGTGGCGTTTGGAGCGGGCGGAGTGCAAGAGCTCAGCGTGGTTTCTACATGGAGAGGATGTGCACTGTCAGTTGAAAGTTTGCTGCCTGAGGGAACTGACGACGCACCGTTGGCGATACCGAGCACGAGCTGCTCTAG